>CM053623.1:426241458-426251819 GCA_028646595.1 Phalanger gymnotis | reverse complement strand
ATGCAACCAATATGTACGTACAAATAATACATACATATATACATACATGAGATGAACTGATCCCTGGACCGTTTAGTTATCCATGCATTAGGTACCATGCCATCACCCAGGGGCCAAAGCCAGCACTCCACTCCACACAAAACCAAGAGTGTCCTTTGGCTTTGGGAGATCCACAAGCCAGTGTATTTGGAAAGAAGGGCTCCTTAGTCTGAGTCACCATTACCAAAATTAACTGGAGAGTAGGGATGCCAGATTCTCCCCTCTATCTAGCCCACCCAAGCTTTGGCCTACTCCTTAAATGCTGGGGAGGAGGGAGTGTAGAGGAAGGCGGGGAGACTCTGGAGGTGTGTGAGATGAAGTGGGGGGAAGGGACTACTTAGAGAGTTTTGAGAGGTCAAAAGCTTGTAGGAGTCTGCATATTTGGAATTCAGTTGTAGTTAAAGTAAATTCCATCTGTCTCAACCTCAGTAGCCCTTGCTGCAGTATCTAAGAACTGAGAGCCAGGCCTTTGCCGGGCATGCTGCAGCTTGCTAGGTGATAAAACCAAGGTATTATTGCTGTTTTCAAAAGGTAAGAAGTATTTAAAGCACTGGTTCATGAGTGTGGCAAATTGGGGAGGGGGTAATGGGAGTGGTGTTTTTTTTAATAGAAAATCATCTACTTATTCTATTAAATAAAGTCTACCTCCATCTGAATCAAGGATAAAGTCTACCAATGAAACTGGGCCATGAGAAAACTTCATGCAAAATTCAGCTTAGCCATTTTCATTTTCTCTATTCTTCTCAGATTCATTTTTTTTTTTTGAAAAAAAAAATCACTATCATCAAGGAAAATGGGCACATGGGAACAAAGCTGCCTCCAAGTCAAGACAAGCCAAATCAGAGTGACCCACTTACTTACAGCAGGAGAAATTGTGGGACTGCACTGGTAGATGGAGACAGAGGTGAGAGAGGTCTGCCAGGTGGTGGTAGGTGGAGTGGGCTGGGCTTGGGGGGAGGGAGAAATAGCATGCCACAGGAAGGCTGAAATGCAAGTGAGAGTTTCTCCTGGGATATTTGAGAAGGGCAAGGGAGTCTCCCGACCCTGCCACCTTCCCTCCAGTTCTCAAAAAGGAAAGGAGCGGACCCTCACTGGCATATCTGAGTAGCACAAATGATACCAAATCCACAAACACTAGAGAGGGGGCCTCCACCCAGCAGCCTCTCCTCAACAAACATCTGACTTTAGATAAGTGAACGGAAAAACCTGGAGGCCCTGTGTGGTTGCCTGCCTGAAAAGAACATCATTTACCTGTCCTGTTTCCTGGGCAAAGTATTTCTGCAGAACTTAGGGCTAGCAGCAGGGGAAGAGAGAGGGCTAGAAGAATAAGTCCAATCAGACAGAAAACAAGAGAAGGAATATTAGCGCCAAGAATGCTGAAGAGAGGGAAGCTGTTAAACACAGTAATCAGAACATTTTAGTTTTCCAAAAGCTACTGTTAGGTTTTTTCCTCTCACTTCAAGAAATGCAACATGACTCAACACCAAAATGAAACACTGCCCAGCTGAAGCTCGGGATTTCTAAGTTTCAAATTCCTAGTCTAGGCAGTCCTTTGGGTAGGGCCCCTGCCATCTGCTTGCTACTGTAACAACCCAGCTACCCTGGGGAACTACCCTAAAATTTCCCAGAAGCCTATTAAGGAGAACAACTGTTCTCTTTAATACACAAACTACTTTGAGGCAGAATTACTAATGGGAGGGAAGAAAAAAGATGATCCAAGGGGGGGAAAAGAACAAAATGACTGTTAGAAGGATTTCAAAGGGTGAATATCATTTCAAAGGGAAGGAATTAAACCAAAGTCTCCCAACAGCTGTGAGCACTGAGGATGACCAAAGTCAAAGACAGCAGAAAGTATATTTTCATATTTAGTATCAAACTGGTAAGAAATCAGTTTGAGTTCTAGTATTATTTGTGAACTATAATGGTATCAATAGATCAAAAAAGGGAAGAGATCCAATTTTTTCTTTCAAAAGTTAATTCACTTTGGGGGACTCCTGCTACAACTTTCCTGGTTTTTTAGGATGCCGACATTCTAAATAACTTATGATGACAAATCAAACAGAATGGAAACACTAACCTTTCCGACAGTGTGGTCTTAACACTGTTGGTTCTTATAAAGGGAGTGAGGGAGTCATCCTTGGAGGAGATCAAGCCAGTGGAAGAATTGTGACTCAGTCCCCCTCCGCTGCTGAGGGAGATGTCAATGGATTCACAGCTGGTGTGAAGGCTGCTAATGGACTGGTATCCAAGGCCGTCCTTGCTCACTGCCGAAGAGCTGCTAGCATTGGTGCCCCACGTGAGACTATTGGAAGGAGCAGAGTGGGCTGAGCTGGGGCTAGAGGCTAACGGAGACTGGTTCATGTCGGCATTCTTACTGTACAGTGGGCTGCTGCTCCCGCTGCTCAGAATGCCACTGCCAGAGGGGGACTCTAAGTTGCCTTGCTGGGTCATAGCAGCATGAGGATTAGAGATGACCACTGAATTTTTCATACTTTCAGCTGTGGTGATGGACACTTGTTTAGCAGGCTTTCCACCAAAGAGTCTGTGAAGAGACAAAGCATTGTGGGGATTGAGTGCTCAATGCCAAAAGCAAAGAGCTTTCAAAGAGATTGGCGGGGAAAAGGAGATAGCAAGAATCTGCAGAAGGCAGATGCTTTCTGTCTTACCAAAATGGGTAATGTTTCATTTTGGGGTATTTCCCAGGTCTGTCCTCTGAGTCCTACAAAAATGACTTAACTCTAGCTCCAAGCTAAAGGAGGTGAGGAATGGAGGTGTGAGGAAGGTAGTGTCTGATTCAATACTCTTCATTATTGGGTCCCCATCCTGTCACTCCTTCAATAATTCAATGAAAATGCAGTAGAGCATTTTGTAGATGTTGGAGTGGCAAAGATACAGAAGATTCTATTGGTGCCCTCATGGAGCTCATGATGTAGTAAGAAGAATAAGACCTATGCAAATCACTCTAACTGGATGAACTGAAATAATTTGTCATGGTCATTTTCGTTTCCTAGGTTGTTGGATGAAGTTTGTTTTTCCCAGCCTTCATGCACAGTACCTGGAATTAGGAAACACTGGCTTAACTGCCTACATCTGCACCTGGAAGCCTGGAAAAGCCATCTTTCATGGAAATGTTTGTTTTTATGGCATCTGTTGCCTCTCCAATGACTAGAAAGCACTCATCTGGCATTAACGCTGGATACCTGAGCCTCAAAACAACTGGAGGAGTGTTAAGTAGACAGCAGCCCTTACTAGTCACATAGGTACCAGTTTGCTTCCTTCTCCTACAGATCACATGCCCCACCTTGTCCAATTATCACATAATTGTGTACTATCAGGCATGTGCCGTGTGTGTGAATGGAATGGAATGGGAGAAAAAACATGGTCTCCTCATAGCAGTTCAATGGTACTCATTGCCTTTGACTGCAAAGTACACATCATATAAAGGCAAGAAATATATCCCACCTATTAAAATGTGTGTGTGTGTGTGTGTGTGTGTGTGTGTGTAGGGGGAAAAAAAATCAAACCTAAAGTTGTAGGAGCTAAGCATTCAAAAATCTTCCAGGGAGAGCAATAACTAAGCTCTAAGAACACTAGATCACTGTTTTCCCCTGAAATCAGCCACAAGATTTTAAGGTGAGTTTGGTCTTTATATCCAATACAGTCCTACTAATCTCATTTACCATAAAATTATGCTTAATTATCTGCTTAGCTATGAGATAACTGGTGCCTGATGAGAAATGCTTTCAGTATACAGGTTCTTTTGACAACCAGAGAATGAAGGGTCTAATCAATTAGGAGAAAGGAAAATAATAATATCAAATATTAAATTTTCCAAGAGGTTAGTTGAAAAGTGCTCAGTGTAGTGTCTAAGAAGCCACACACATTTTCAAGCCTGCGATTATAGGAGCCTATGGGTCTAGGAAAATGCCTTTGTAGTTACTAAAAGAAATTTCGACACAAAGTGCATATTACATATAATATATTAAGTGAGAAGCAATAAAACGTTTCATTTACCAGGCAGTATGTTGGAACAACAAAGGGTACAAACTTTGATTCCCCTGCTCAAAAAATAGTTCTTGAAGTTTAAATAATCAAGTCTAGGCAAGTAAGAGTAAGTGTTGAATTGCTTCATTATACCTTTCATGGAAATTGGTATTTAGGAAGCCCTTTCAAATGTTCCTATTCACCAAAAATAAATTTCAGTCCTTATTTGCTATGGTGGGGTCTCACCTCTCTGGACAGCATAGAAGACATGAGGGGGAAGACTGGGAGCTGGGGCACTCTCCTGGCCACCTACCCTTGCTGAACAGAATGATGATGGTGAGGGGTGGGGGAGGAGGAAGGAGACAACCCAGTGCTAGCTCCAAAACATTAGAATGGTGATATCTTATAGAGACCAGACAGAAATAAAGGAATCAGACCATCTCTCTCCCTAGAGAAAATTTCTTCTAGTGTGGGAAATGGAGATGCTAATTGGCTTTGGAAGACATAAAGGAAATAAGGGTTCCTTTCCCAGAATCCCTTCTAATCAAACAACACATTTTCCTCTTCTCATTCTTTCAAAAAAAAAAAAACCAACAACAACACAGTTTAGGGCAGAGAAAGTGAAGAGGGATTGACTCAGTTGAATTAATATCTTGGTTAGAATTCTGAGTGAACCACAACTTCCACTAGGTATACCAGGCGGGTTTTTTTTTTAATATGACCATTTTATGGGACCAGAGAAAACTCGGCTATGAATCATCAAAAAAAGAAGTTTGTTCTTAACTTAGCAACCAGTCCTGAGGTATGCCCAGCAAGGTACAGAGTGGCGAGCTTCCTCTTCTGCCTATTTGAAAATAGCTATTTTTTTTTAAATTGGCAGCCCAGGGCACCAAAATGGTCCGAGGCTGTTTTCTTTGTTTTACAGCAGCAATGTCCCAAGGGCTCATCCGGTTTGAAAGTGAGAAACAGAGGTGGATGAAAACAGCTGGCCTGTTACTAACAAAATGGAATGCAAACTGCCCAAGACAATCATTTCCATTCCAGTCAGCATTATCTAAACTGAGAGTCAAGATACAACTTACCTTCGTAGCGTGGGAGATGCTACATCTGGGTACTTGGCTCCTGGAGGATGGGTGGCTGGGGCCACATTGGATGTTGGCTGGGATGCTGGGTTCACTTTAACCGAGTTACAGGAAGCTACACTCTCATTGTCAGAGGAGATTCCCTTTTCCTTATCTGTCTGATTGATGAGTCCTGGCAGAGAGCTCCCCAAGGCTGCCTTGGAAGGCTCCCTCAGTTTGGGCACAGGCAGACCTGCTGATTTGCTGCTCACATTGGAATCTATGCTACTGGTACTGGATCTATTACCAGCCCCATTGCGGCTACTGGACTTACTGGGACGAGGCAGACTCCTATACTGCAGATTTGTCCTTGTGCTTAGGGCTAGGTAGCCATCATCCTGGTTCTGGGCCCCATCCATGCTTGTCTTTCGACTGGCGGACCTCCCCACCAGCCCGGAAGACTTTGGAATCTTGCCCAGGGTGGCTGATCTACTGGTGATGGTGGCTCCGCTGGCTGTAATCATGGTCAGCCCAATGGTGGAGCCACTCTGTTTCTTAAACCCAAAAGCGTTGGTATTAGCAGTAGCCGTCCTGGCGCTATTGGGAAGAGGCTTTTTGGATTCATCGCCACTGCTGCGACCTGCATCTGACGGAGAGCGTTTCACCTGTGTAGTTTTAGGGGAGAGCCTTCCTTTCTCTGATACCTTTGCATCATCTGTTTTTCCTATGAGAGAAATCAATGCATAAGACTCCAAAGTCAAGACACAGAAGAATTCAATCAACATATGAAACACCTTCTTGTGAAGAGATGATACTCCCATGGGAAGATAATTCCCCTTGAGAAGCAAAAGAAATAGCTTTTAAAGAATCTTGTCTGTTGCTATTGTGTTATATCTATTAGCAAATAACTATTTTTCATAGACATTTAAAACAGTTCTGGTAAAGAGAAGTCACCTGAGCACTTAAACTAAAATCTGAAAACCAAATGTCTCTTCTCATCAGGATCCTATTGGTAAAAAGAACCTTTGAAGTCGTTTAATCCACCCATCCAATTTTACTGATGAGGACACTGTGACCCAGAAAGGTTTAGTAACATGCTCAAGGTCATTCATATATTAATTGGTAGAGCCCGGATTTGAACCCAGGTCATCAGCAGCTAAAATATTGCCCAGACATTTCTGTAGGGTGTACCTCTTTCAACAAACTGTGCTTGCTTACTGCACATTTTCCAAAGCATTCATAATAAAATTTCACAGGCACAATTAGTTTGAGAAATCAGTGTAGTCTTTACTTGGTACACAGTTTAACTAATTCAATATATCTGACACAGATATTTTAATAGTTTAATTGACTAAAAATAAGTTATTCCAATTAGGCTGATTTGAAGAATGGGTATGTGTGCAAATACATACACGCATGTCTCTGTATATGTATATACATACACATTCATTCATAGATACATTTTTGAAAGACTACTAGAAAATATACTGCAAAACACTCTTCCCCCCGCCCCCCAAAAAAACCAAAAATGCAAATCCATAAGGACCTAGAAAGATGTTGTTATAAGAGTCATTGATCCTTGGTTTCAAAGGCACACCATTCTGGTCTGGGAAAGTTTCCTACTTTTCCTCACCTGTCCCTGGAGTCTTCAGCGTGCCTGCTGTGGCAGAAGTCTTGGTCCTCGGCATGGTAATGCCAACCTGGGCTGACATGCCCCGTCGCCACGAGCCTGTCTGGGAAATAACTGTGTTCTTTCGCCCTGAGGTGCTCTTGTCAGACTCATCGGACACATCGGAGGGGTTCCGCCGCCACTTGGACCCAGGCTCCATCTTTATGCCGCTGTCAGATCCTCCGTCTGATTTCTTGATGTCATCACCAGACCAAAGAGAATTCCGCTCCACTTGTGAATGCTTCTCAGTGTCGGTCTGGAAAAAAAAAGGACCCCAGGTTAGTTCTCCCCATATCCCAGGTGTGAAATGCCATTCATGAAAATATCACTGTTTCGAATCAGTTAAAAGGAAAGAAAAAAGAAAGAGATTGATAACTGTTCTTTGGACATTACAAAAAAGAAAGTTTTGGCTTCATGCTTTGAATTCCTTACTCAAATTCCCTGCCTTCTTTGGGTTCAAAAAAGGTAGAGAAAACATGATGATACCTAAGGAGATTAAGAGAGAGAGGAAAATAAGGAGAAGGTATAAAGGAGAAAGAGAAAGTGTCAAAAGAGATCCAGAAATTTAAAAAAAAAAACCACCACCAACAAGAGTCCAAGTAATTCACCAAGGATGCGCTATGCTTTCAATATTCAAGCCATTTGCTTCTCCATGCTGCCATCCTCAAACTCCATATGCCCCCAGTATCTCTGTGTATTAAAACACACTCAGCCAGCTTTTCTTTGTTCTCTGGATTCCCTATCACTTGACTGGCAGTTACATTTCTAGATACTGCTGCAGCCTTCCTCGTGGAGTGAGACATGCTGAGGGGCTGCTAGCTTTACCCTAACATGCCAGAGAGACAGGAGCTAAAAGGAATGAATCCCAAAATAATACTTCCTCAAATGTTAAAAGGCAGAGGGGAATGATCAAAGCAGACATGTGTAGAGTTCAAACTGAAGCTTTATTTATATGCTGTTAACTTATAATTTTTAACTGATTTCTTTTTAAATTTTTACACCATCCGTAACTGAATAGATCCTTTTTTCCTCCTCAGTGAGCCATCCCTTTAGAACAAAGATTAAAGATACAAAAACAAATCAGCAAAACTGAATAACGTATCAACCTCTTCCAGTGGAATATGCAATATTGCACCCATATGGTTTTCTCCACTTCTGCAATGAAGAGACCAAAAGATCTTAGATTTAAAAATGGAAAAGATCTTCAAGGTCACCTAGCCCAAGCCCCTTGTTTCACATTTGAAGAAATTAAGACCTAGAGAGGTTAAGTGATTTGCCCAAGGTCACAAGTGAGTAAGTGGCAGAGCCAGGATCTGAATCTAGATTCTCTGAGCCCAGATTCCAGATCCATTCCATTGAGTGAGAAGAATATTACATTTATAGCATGCTTTAAGGTCTACAAAGTGAATAAAAAAGTAGTACGAGTACTACTAGACCCATTTCACAGATGAATAAACTGAGGCTTAAGGAAGTGATTTCCGTCTTAGAGTCACATAGCTAGTCAATGTCCAAATAGAGGATTCAAATGCGGTCTCACAGTGTTTCTATATCCTACCATGATATCCCAAAATAGTCTCAGGTACCATTTAAATCTCAGCTTTCAGCAACAGGGCCAAGTACTGAGTCTACTATTTCCCCCCTATAACAGGGCTACATTGGATCCCTTTTGGGATGGCTATACTATGTCTCAACTCAAGGCTTTGTAATACTTCAAAAAGGGCCATGGGGCTCAGGGGAAAAACTCTTCAAAAAGAAGTTTTCACTTGAAAAGACTTGACAGCATAAGATTATATTGCACCTATAACCTTCAGAGTGGTTCGGGATGCATTCCTTCACCCTATAATGAGCCAGCCCTGAAGGCTAAAAGCATTCACTCCCTGTGATCCTATGAGAGTCAGCTCAGGTTCTTCTGCAGCCATGGATTCCTCTCCCTCCACTGAATTTCTGTCCATTCGCAGTCTGCACGGTTCACTTGGAAATTTGGATAAATTAACTTGTTCAGTTAATGCTGTTCCATCTACTTCACCGTGGACTGAGCCCTATCCATTTTGGGATCCTCCACTGTACCTATCGCAGAGCCTTGGGTATAGTAATGCAGCTCAATTAATGCTTACTGATTAATTTAATCTCCTAACGTGCCCTGAAGAAGCCACTTAGAATGCGCCAGAGGCTAGCCCAGTGGGGAGAAAATAGGAAATTGGATCCCACTTATTAATCTCAAGGCAGCAGAAACAAGGAAAGAATTATAGAAAGGAGAATGAATGTGTAGAACACCGTCACAAGAATTCCCCATTTCAAGGATGGATGCAAGGCGAGCCCACTGTCCCAGCTCTCAGATGGTCTAATGGAAACTTCCATAGAAAGAAAGTTTCCAAGTTTTCACTTCTGGACAATTCACTTTTAATGTTTTCGTCAAGATGAATGTTGACATCCTTCCATACTAATCTAATTGTGTTAATTTTTTCTTCAGTTGTTTCAGTCATGTCCCACTCTTCACAACCCCATTTGGAGTTTTCTCAGCAAAGACAATGGAGTGATTTGCCATTTCCTTCTCGAGCCCATTTTCCAGATAAGGAAACTGAGGTAAAGAGGGTTAAGTGACTTGCCCAGGGTAACATGCCCAGGGCTAGTAAGTGTTTGAAACCAGATTTCAACCCAGGAAGAATCATCTTCCTGACTCCTGGCCCAGTGTTCGATCCACTATACCACCTAGCCCTCCTCAATTGCATTACTTATGCAAACAATTTTAGAGCTGGAATGGACCTCACAGATGGTCATCTCAATACTACTCCAACCTCCTTCATCACATCCCTGACAACAGTAGCCATGTGTATAAAACACCTGTTACATATATAATATTTTTATATAACTACATTAATGTTTCTATATTTAATTTCTAGAGTCCTCTGTACATACTTTGCATCATCCAATCCTTGCAATAGCCCTGTAGTCCAAATACTATTATACCCATTTTTTACAGATGAAAAAATTAGGACTCAGAGAGAGTTTGAGAGACATGCTCATGGTCATATAGTTAGCATCAGAGGGAGGATTCAAACCCAGGTCTTTTCTGACTCCACATCGAGCAACCTTCCTATCACACCACTGAAGACCACTAATGTCACAGAATTCACCACCACCTCACATAGAGTCCATTCTATTTTTGTGCCCACAGATTTAATTGTTAGGAAGCTTTCCCTGACAATGTGGAAACAAGTTTCCAATAGATCATCCTTTCTGACCCCTTCCTTTACATCAGAGAAAATGACACCCAGAAAGGAGAAATTACTTACCCAATGTCTCACACATAGACGACTAGGATTCAAAACCCAATTCCTCAATGATAAACCTAGTGTTCTTTTCACCAGACCATACCACCCACCTCCAAACTCTTACCCAACGGCCTTAGTTTTGCCTTTAGGGGTCCAGCTGAACACGTCCTAATGACAATTGCCTTGCTAAAGCATATGTCAATTCCCTCTTTCACATAAGAATAGTAATACCTCACATTTACATAGTATCTGATATGCGCCAGGCACTGCACTAAGGGCTTTACAAATATTATCTCATTTATCCTCACAACAACCATGGGAGGTTGTGTTGTTAAG
>CM053623.1:426199822-426240958 GCA_028646595.1 Phalanger gymnotis | reverse complement strand
ACACTGAAAAAGATATAAAACTAGGGCTTGGCCTCCTCTTCCTTGGAGCTCATTCCCACAGCAGCGGTGGCGCGTGACTCTGGGCCAGCCCTTGTTCTGAGCTCCCAGGCTGAACCTAGATGTTGGTAACTATGAATCTGTATTGGGTCTGTCTGTTGATGTTTGTAATTTGTTTGTAATTTGCTCTGATGTTCAGTGTGCTGGTCTCTTCCCCTGAACTAAGTGAATGATATTTGTATGCTGAATTAAAGTAAGCTTGTCAAACCCCTTCACCTTGCTTTCTTTAGTTAAGCAGATCAAAAGAATCTGTGCTGTTGGCAGCTTTCTGGGTGCTGGCTGTGGGTGGATCTTTCACCCCCACAGAAGCTGCTAGCCGGATTGTGGAAACAGAGGTGGGTGCTATTATTATATCCATTTTACAGATGAGGAAACTGAGGTTGAGGGATTTGTCGAAGGTCACACAGCTAGTAAGTGCCTGAGGTGGGATTCCAACTCAGGTCTCCCTGACTCCAGGCCCTAATGTTGCATTCATTTGAACACTCTCACATATCCCGAAAAAGGACTCAGACTTCTGTGCCAGGAAACCTAGATTCTAGTCCTGACTCCATTACCCAGGGTCTTTGGGCAAGTCCTTTCTCATTGACTCACCTTCATCATCTATAAAAAGATAAAGAAGATGACTCCAAAGTTCTTTGATTTGATTCAGTGATCTGAGTTTTAAGCCCCTTTTAATACATGCAAATTTCTGTGATCAACTGCAGAGAAAAATAAAACTTAAAAAAGAATGTGCTATATATAACCTATATCAAATTGCTTACCATCTTAGGGTGAGAGAGGGAGAGAATTTTGAATTCAAAATTTAAAAAAAATGTTTAAAATCATTTTTACATGCAATTGGGAAAGAATAAAATATTGTATCAGAAAGACCTATGTGCTAGCTTACAGACCATGGGGGAACTGGTAGTTTACATGTGATTATTGTCAGGGAGGCAGGAATATTTATCTACTTTCTGTAAGCCCTGAACTCCTGCCATCAACCCCTTCACAAAGAGCCTTTTAACATCCAAAGGGACAAATTATAGAAATAAAGTTCTAATTGGCTCTCAATTAATCATCCAAATGGGGGAAACAAGGCATTGTGAGTAAGGTGGCCAGATGCTGGGGAGTACTGTTCCTTCATTTCCTCAACATCCCAACCCTCCGTACTCTGAATGCAAGAGTGATCGCTACTTCATTCATTCAGCAAACATTTACAGGACAAATGCCTGCTGCATGTTAGACATTAAAAGGGATATAAAAATAAAGAAGATAGAGGTTGGGACTGGACCTCTGATTTCACAAGTGCAGGAAACTCCCTCTAACAACGCATGCTGGGATCTTGTTTGCATCCTATAGTATTACAGAGTTGCCTAGGGCTGAGATGTTGTGATTTTTCCCAGAGCCATACAGGTGATGTGGGCAGAGATTAGAAACCAAACTAAAGGTTTCTGGCTCCAATGCCAAATGTCTATCCACTATGTCATGCTGCCTCTCACAAACAAAGGGAAAAAAAAACCCAGCACAATGACCCATCCAGAAAAAGAGATAGTTAACATTTGTGTCATTACAAAAATATTACTATGCCAGCCTTTGGAACATTATGAAGAGTGGAAAGCATCTTGAATTTGGAGACAAAGCATCTTAATTCAAATCATACCCTGGTACTTGTTACCAGTGTAACCTTGAACAAGTCACTTAACATTTCTGAGGCTCAGTTTCCCTCATTTACTAAATGAGGGGACTGTGTCATAGATCACAGATTTGAAGCTAGAGGGACCTAAGAGTCTACATAGTCCAATACCCTCATGTGACAGATGAGGAACTCAGGTCCAGAGAGTTTAAGTGACTTGTTCGCCTAGTTTGATGAAGAATTTAAATCCATGGACTCAAACCTAACTCCAAGGCCACTGCTTTACCCATCACGCTATGCTGCCTCTAGAAAATGGCTCGTTGTTACTTACCCATTTCAGGCATGTCTGACTCTCCCTGATCCCATTTGGGGTTTTCTTGACTGAGATACTGGAGTGGTTTGCCATTTCCTTCTCCAGCTCATTTTACACATGAGGAAACTAAGACAAACAGAGTTAAGTGACTTGCCCAGAGTCACCCAGCTAGTAAGTGTCTGAGGCTGGATTTGAACTCAGGTCTTCCTGACTCCAGGTCCAGCTCTCTATCCATTGTGCAGGTGGCTCCAAAGATCCTTTCCAGATATCATCCTATAATACACACACGGACACATGTACACATACATGCACACATGGACACACATGCATACATGTACACACATGCACATGCACACATGGACACACACACATAAGCTCATGTCCTCAGTCATTTTCTCTGCACACAGACCTAATCTACCCTCAGTTAACAATGATCATATAATACTAGGGTGAAGCTAGGTCAGGAGTGAAGATAATCTAGAAAGCAGTTAAATCCCTCATCGATAATTAACTTTAAGCTACTGCCCCACGGTTATTACCATTCTCCCCTCCCCCAGTCTGGCTAAAGAAATCACTCTTGATGTGCCACAAGCAATAAACACCTCATATTTTTGGAAAAGCATCTTTTTTTCTGTTTTTCTCTTTCTTCCTACCTTCCCCCCAACATTTTCTTCTTTCTTCCGTTTCCTTTAGTAAAAGGGAGTATTTCAGAATTCATATCCTGTTTCTCACCGTTTCATTGCTCTGTGCTCATATCTTTTCTTCCTTTGACATAAGGATCTGTATTCCTATTTGATATCTTGCATTTAAAAAAAATCACTGAGAATCTGAAGGTACCAAATTTCAGGGTGAGTAGTTTCAGAAAAATGACTGCATTATCATTCTATCAGTCACCTAACATCCTTCTCGGATGCCAGGTAATGGCCCTTAACATTCATCTGTAGAATATGGGAAAGGGAAGGTGGTGGGTTGCAAGTCTTCTGAAATCAGATCTTTAAGATGCTCCCTGGTTAGGAAACAATGGAAAATGACTGTGAAATCATTCTTCTAAAAATCCTTATTTTTTTTTGGTTAACATTTGTTCAGGTTGGCATTTGTTTCACTCCTCATGTTTTAAGTGTAAAAGCTTTCTGATGAGATGCTTGCAAGATGAACAGGAAATTAAACATGTAGCAAAGGAGGATAGGCCACTCTTCAAACACGAGAGACGGGTCTCTGAGCAGTAACTAGATTTGAATATGTCACAGGGAAAAATCACTTCCACACCCTCCAGATGTAAACTCCGTAAATCTTGAACAGAGAATCTAACATGGCCTTCTCGGCCCAGGAACAAAGACTGAGGGAGTCATACAATACACAATTTAAGAGCAGGCCTTGCTCCAATCTCGTAACAAGTAAACAAAAGAGAAACCACACACTGAAATCTTTCTCTGCTGAGTTACCAGTTATTACCAGCTACTCTCAGTCAAAGGCCTTGATAATTCCAAATTCCTTTGGCTCTGAAACCAGCTGTCTAAGGACTATCTTGAGGCATTTTTTTTCCCCTTGGGACTGGTATGCATCTCAGGGAAGTTAAGTGTCTATGAAAGAGGAAAACTAGAAGAAATCTGCAACATTTTAACGGATGGTTTGTGCTAAGGACATCAACTTGCTGGAAATATTTAAATTCTTTAATTTCCCTGATTGGGAGATGACAATGCTAGGACAGTATCCCAGAGTATACAATGTACAGTAAAGATTTAAAGAAAAATACACACATACATAGCACATACACACAAATACTGCTCAAAATGAAAACACATGCAGTGACAGGCAACCCTGGAGGCTATACCCAATACCTCTCATTAGGCAGTCACTGTTTACATTTTTGAGAGACTTAATCATATGTAAACCCTCACATGTCCTTTATTCAGCATTATTCTCAAAGAAAATGGGCACTCAGGATAAGGAGTTTTCAATGAAGGGGGTTACCTGTAGAAAATGAAGGCATACTTGGTGGAGTTGGATGGGAAAGAAATAGAAGGACTAAGGAGATGGTAGAAAAATCAGCCCTACATCGAGGCCCCTCTGGGAAGCTTTACATAGCTCATTATTAGTCATGTACTTAGTAACAGCCCCCATGACTGTGGTACCAGTTATATGTATTCAGGAAATAAGAATTGATTATTAGCAAAAGGGGCTTTGAAATCATAGGACAGGATGGGTGTGGAAACACATGCCTGTAAACCATGTTGCTGGAGTATTTGAGGCTGGTGGATGACTTGTGCTCAAGAGTTCTGAGCTACAGCAGGGCTAAAGCTGATAAGGTGTCTACACCAAGACTGGCACTAACATGGCGAATCCCACGGGAGTAGGGAGCCACCAGGCTGTCCATGGAAGGGACAACTGGGCCCAGGTCAGAATCGCAAAGCCTCCAGGTCAAACAATGGTAGGACAGGGCACTTCCATCTTGGGCAACGCAGGGAGACATAATCTCCCAAAAAAGGGAGAGGAACATGAAGAGGAAAGGAGAAAAGGGAAAGGGGAGAGAAAAGGAGATGAGGGAAAAAGAATCATAGAACAAAGCCAACAATCTTGGCATAACAGTGCAACTAAAACTAGAAACCTATGTAAGTCAAGAGATTGGAGTTTTGTCCTAACCCAGTCAATCACTATGTGGTATATACTTCAGCTTCCTACACATAATATCTTGGAAAGAACAAGGATATAAAGGTAGAGTTGTTGTCATTGCCCAGGCATGTCTGACTCTTCATGACCCCATTTGGGGTTTTCTTGGCAAAGACACTGAAGTGGTTTGCCATTTCCTTCTCCAGCTCATTTTACAAATGAGGAAACTGAAGCAAATAGGGTTAAGTGACTTGCCCAGGGTCACACAGCTAGGAAGTGTTTGAGGCCAGTTTTGAACTCAGGAAGATGAGTCTTCCTGATTCCAGGCCCAGTGCTCTATCCGCTGTGCCACCTAGCACCTGCCTCAGAGGCAGAGAACAAGGTTCAAATGCCAGCTTTGATGCTTATTAATTATGTGGCCTTAGGCAGACCACTTTCCAATTCTATAGACCTCAATTTTCTTATCCATAAAATTAGGGACTGGAAAGAGCCCCAGTGGTCCTCTCTAGCTTTAAATTTATGATTTCATGAACATTTAAAAATTATTTATTTTATTTTTAATTTATGGAATAAAACAAGTATTTCCATAATCTACTGTAATAAAAAAACACTTTAAAGGTAAAATAAGGTAAAATTTAGTGAAGTATTCCCTTCAGAAAGCACTTCAGAAATATGATGTAGTATCCTACCAGAGTCACAAAATGTTAAAGGTAAAAGAGAGAATATCTGACTCAAACTCCTTGTTTCAGAAAAGAGGAAAAATAAATCACTTGCCTTAAGCGAAATAGATGTAATGTCAGAGCTCGGACCAGAATTTAGGGTGACCTAACTCAGATTAGGTAACCCTAATTAAACTTCTACTCCTGTATTCTCTCCACAGCTGTTATCATGTCAAGATATTGAATCTGACTTCTTTTCTTTGAGCCCCAGCTAAGAGTTAGGAAGGCCTCCAAGAGGCCAGAAGCCCCCTTAGCGGTGGTGGGCCCTTTGGGCCTGGTCCACTAACACACACCCCCAGCCGTCATTCTGTTCCCTTCCTCCAGGTCTGCTGCTCTTTTCCCAGAGGGCAGCTTGGGACTGGTTCCCCATTCCCCATGGGGACAACTTACCTGCACATCTAAGTTTTTTCTTGAGGAGGCTGGAGTGTTGGCATAGGAGCTGATGGAGGAGCTGGTGTTGATATCATCAGTGCTGAGATTGTCTATGGTGTCGCTGATCCCGCTGCTGACAGAGCTGCTGTCATCCCAGCTGCAGAAACCAACAAATCAGAACATTGGAGCCTTCTACCACTCGAGCCATGGAGGAGCAAGCACTGACTAAAAGCACCACCCCTGAATCCTCCCAATGTAATAAAACCGCAGAAATAAAGCTAGTTTTCATTTGTTGTGACTCATCTGCAGGGTAACAACTCTCTGTCTGCTGGCAGGAGAGCTAACATTTCAGTGATTTATTCTGAACATTTTAATATCTGGAATAATGAATATATAATAAACGCCATTCTTATGATTGGAGATAGGTATAGGGCAATCCCTGGGGAGGAAATTCCCTCTACCAATTCAGGTACCCATCTTCTTTGCATTGTATAATATTAGAATTCACTATGGCAATTCCAAATCACAGGCAAGTCAACTGCTGTTTGCCTCAGTTTCCTCAACTGTACTATTATCACCTACCCTGCAGGGTTGTTGAGATGCGATCTTTGGAGTTTGTTTGTTTTTTTAAAGAAAAGCCTGGTATAGTGCCTGGCACATAGTAAGCACCATATAAATGCTTATTCTCTTCCCTTTATCCACTATTATATAATGCTTTTGTTAAGATTGTGGTCAACAAAATTGTTATATGTAATCGTTTGATTATAATCAACAAATTAAGCATACCATATAATTATACATTTAAATAAATGGATTTCAACTGTAAAATATCCATAATAGCTGAGTTACTTACTGCATCCCTCTAATTTTCTTTTTTCTTCATTTCTATATATGTGTACATATATTTTCATCTAATAGAGTCAAAGTATAAGCTATGTTCCTTATTTTCTGCTTTATTTTATAGCATTCCTATGCAGATTATCCCTGATTTTTTATATAGTGGTAGGCATATAGCATTGTGGACCCAAACCCAGGAAACCTGAGTTCAAATTTGGCCTTGAATATTTACTAGCTGTGTGAACCTGGGTAACTCACTTAATTCCTCACCGCCTTTCAGGTTTAGTTTTCCCATCTGAAAAATGGGATTGATAATAGTACCTACCTTACAGGGTTGTTGTAGGGATCAAATGAGAGAATGTTTGTAAAGCTCTTTGCAAAGCCCAGGGTATTACATAAAATACTAGCTGTTTATTATTCTTATTTCTCAGATTTATCCATCTTGATTGCATTACAGCATTCCATTGCATTGATTTATTGATACTGTCATTCCCCAACATCATACAAATGGCTGACTTTTTTTAGTATGAGTTACAGGCTATAAGCATTAGATGCCCAGCTTCCCCCGTAAGCCTTTATGTTTTGTAGCATATTGATGTTGCTTGGTTCATAGGTGCTTTTCTATAGGCCAGAGTGCTAGACCTGAAATAAGAAATCCACCTCTGATGTATACCAGTTGTGTGATCCTGGCAAACCATTTACCTCGCTGAGCATCTATTTTCTCAGCTGTAAAATTGGAAAAATATTAGCACCTTTCTTGCCTAGTTGTTGCAAAGATCAAATAAGATAATGTATATATATAAAGCATTTTTCAAACCTGAAAGTATTATATAACTGGACCATATATATTCCCATCACCAATTCTACAGGACAAAAGGACCTTACTTAAACCTATCATTACCACCCAGGTTTACTTTGATAATAGATTCAGCAGGCAGAGATTATTCCTGGAAAGTGGTTGAGAGAGAAAGAAAATAAAAAAAGAAAGCAAAGTATGCATGGAGGACTCTGGTGGGGGAAGAGCAGATATTGGATGAAATCTCAGGTTTCACTGCCAAAGCAAAATGGAGAAAGTAACAACAGGTAACAACTGAGCAGCTTCCTTGGTAGCTCCAACTCCTATCCATGATGCTATTCTGCACAGCTTCCACAACAGGTTAGAAACAGGGTTACTTGGCATCCAAGAATAACCAGGCAGTCATAGTCCCTAAAGCAAGTGAGAATGCTGGTATTGTTCAACTAGTCGGTATACTTCCTGACTCTCCCATGCCCAGCTATGCCAATCAGGTAAGGAGACAAATGCTCATTATTTAAAGTTTCTTTCCATCACAATTTCCTTCAACATTCACCCTTTTTTCTTCCAAAATCCATTTAATCAAGTTGAATGCTAACCCTGGGAAAGTCTGCAAAGTAATGTGGTGGAGTAGAAAGAGATCTAGTCTTAGGATCTGAGTTTGAATGTGACCTCTGACATGTCCTTACTTGGTGTTATGGGCAAGAGTTTTTTGGTTTGTTTAATTTTTCTGAGTCTCAGTTTCATTATGTGGAAATGACTTGCAATCATCTCACAGGATGACTGTGAAGACAGTGCTTTGCAAACCTTAAGCTCACTAAGTAAAGGTGAGTTATTGTTAAATATTTGACAAGCAGAAAAAAAGCAGGGGTCTTAAAGCTTAAAGCCACATGGGCTTAGGAAATACCTTACTTAACATGTACCTACTAGAAAGGTGACTCAAGAAGGTACACTGGATCCATAAACATAATGACCTTGACTCATGTTTTTCCACTTCCTGAAATGACTGAATCCCTATCATTGTATCACTGGAGAGTCAGGAGATCTGGGGGAAAAAATGCTATCATACATCTCCCCTGCGAGGGAGATAGTCTATTATTATTCCAATTTGACAGATCAACAAACTGAGGCTAGAGCCAGTAAAGTCACTTGCCAAAGGTCACATGACTGGAAGTACCAGAGGTCACATTAGAACTCAGGCCTCTTGACTCCAAGTCCAACATTCTTTGATTAATAGGGAGATCCATGGTTACAACTGCTATAAAAGTTAAAGACTTAAGGTCTCATTGAAGAAAAAGAACCCTTATAAAAACTTGGGGGGCAGTATATGGTGGAGACATTGTTAGTGTTCTAGCACCAAATTTTTTGGTCTGGAATCCTGTTAATTTGTTTTGGACTCATGACCTTACTTCTATGTGATCTTCATCAAGTTACTTCCCTTTCACCAGACCTCTGTCTCCTAATCTGAAAAATAACAGGTTGGACTAGATGACCCTAAGGCCTCTTCATCTTTAAATTCCATAAACCTTCCTACTGATTGTCCTATTTCAACAGAGCATTCTGTGCACCCACGGCTGACAAGCACACGCTATTCTTCCCACATCGGTGTTGAGTACATCACGCCCTCCTGCTTTGGTGATCGCATGTAGCCCTTCAAAACTCAAACCAGAGCCTTTGTAGAATGGAATGGAGATGAAGCAGAGAGAGCAGTGAGGAAGATGTTATGGTAGTACAGGTGAGAGCTAATGGGGGTCTGAAATAGGGAATGGAAAGCATAAGGAAAATCTGAAAGATGTCAGAAGTGACGAGATGTTGAAACTGATTGAACGTGCCCGGTAAACGGAGGAATCAGAGATGACTCAGATTTCTAGTCTGGGTTACTGGAAAGGGGTGACGTCATCAATCAAAATAATGAAGGAGAGACAGGTTTTGGTGGAAAAGTGAGTCCAGTTTTAGACATGTTAATTTTGATGCTCCTGCTGACACAGACAAGGTTCATTCGTTCAACACGTACCTATCAAATGTCTGCTCTGTTCAAAGGCCCATGCTAGACACTGTAGGAGAATTTGTCTAATAACTAATGACTAAAAGTCTGCTTGGATATGGAGTGTTTCCTTAATATTATAGGAATTGCAACTCATCCCTGACTCAATTCAGAAATAGGAGGACATCTAGCCAGAAATACACCTGAGAAGAAACAAAGGCAAAGTGTCCATGCCATCCAGTGACTGATTGCACAGTTGTGGACAGTCAACCCTGGTCATAGAACTAGGTCTGGCAACTTTTGGTTAAGTATTATGTTCTATAGACAGTACTTCATTGAGGGGAGGAGAGCAAACAGAGGAAATGAAAGGGAAATTAGAAAGAGTGAAACATGAATATTTCCATATAAAATCATGAAATGACTAGGCAAAGAAAAAAAAAGACACAAAACTTAGGACCAAGGAGTACGTTTCTTTGGCCTCATGTGCCATCCTTATCAATGACCCAATGGAGAGAATCTTAACATTTTTGTGTGTCATGTACTCCTTGGGCAGTCTGGGGAAGCCTATGGACTTCTGAAAATAACGTTTTTAAACAAAGAAAATAAAATGCATGGGGTTACAAAGGAAACCAATAATATTAAGATACAGTTACCATAATTTAACATAAAGGGGGATGGACCCCTGGTGAAGAACTTCTTATCTAAAGTAAGAATAAAGAGGTAGATGAAATGTATAGTAGAGACATAATTAGCAGGAAACATTAACATGGAAAATAATAAAGTGTACAAACATCAAGAGATTTCAAGTGGTTAATAACATGAGATAAACCAAAAATAATAAGGTTTCTACCCTTTCTCTCTGAAAGCCTATCAATAAAATGCAAGCATCCACTAGGCAAAAGGGAAGGGAAAGGAGAAACAACATGAAAACACAAATGTCCATTGGGTAGAGTGAACTTGAATAAGTAATGCCAAAAGAGATGAAGAGGTATGAAAGGCTTCAGATCAACCAGAATTTACAATGGGAAAGTGGTTTAAAAGGTTAATGCTATTTTAAGAATCAAAAGAGGTAATATGTCACAGAATAGCAAGCTAGAATCAGAGGAAATCAGACCTAGAAAGGCACTTGGAAATCCTTGATTCAAAGCTCCCGTTTCAGGGAAGAGGAAACCGAGATTTAGAGAAAAGGCGATCAGTCCAAGATAACAGTCAAACAATTGGAAGAGATCATGCTCCTTTTCTCATCCTTATCCCATGACCAATGGTCCTTCCAGCAAGATGATTTTTATCAGTCCACACTGTTTTCTGTATGTGGGCCCTATAGTTTCCGATCTCCAGACCTTTGTGCATACTGTGCAATCCATCAAGGCTGCTCTTTCTCCTCCCTCCATCTTTAAAATTCTCTCTCTCCATGAATTTAAGGTCCAGCTAAATGTCAGTCTCCATGAAGCTTTTTTCCTAAAGTCCTCCCACCTAAAATATTCTCTTTTGGGGGGCACTCATTGAGCACATTCTATTTCTCTGATGATAGTTATCACATTCTGCCTTCCACTAGAGTCAGATATCTGGGTATATGACAGAAAACTAGTCTGTTCATCTTTGTGATTACTATAGCTCTGGTTAAATGCTCTTAAACACAATATAGACTATGCATTTTGCATAGAATGTAAGCTCCCTAAGGGTAGATACTGTTACTTTCAGACTTCCCATTTCTAGCATCCAGCACAGTCCCTTATCCATAGCAGGTGTTTAATAATTATTTGTTGGTTTGAAATTGAACTTGGGGAAATGAATGGACCTAGAACCCTAGAGTCAGAAATAGGCACCTTAGTAATAAACAGTTAACAGAATTGAAGGACTACAGAGGGGGAAAATTGGAAATAATTTAAGGGAGATGTTCCTAAGTGGACATTGAAAGGTATAAAAATACTCTGAAAATCTTCAAGACACAAAGAAGAGAGGGGGATTAGGGAATAGTAGACATGATAACTTGTAATATCACGAAACTTACAAATTGGGTACATTCTTGAAAGGAAGCACATTCATTGCTTAGATCAAGGCAAATGAATTAGACATCTGCATGTCCCACCTGACTATGAGCTTTTAGGACAAGGTCTGTGTTTTACTCCATTCTGTATCCCTCATGGTGTCTAGCACAGAGCCCTGAACACAGATATTTCTCGACCACACTCCATAAATCACCTCCAGGATCAACTGTAAGATTCTGTTTAGCCTTCAAATACCTTTATAACCTGCCCCTTCTACCTTTCAGTCTTCGTATATCTTACCTCTCCACCACATACTCTACAATCCAATGACAATGGCCTCCTGGTTGTTCCTCAAACAAGACCCTCCATCTCTCAGATCTGGCCATTTTCTCTGGCTGTCCCCCAGGCCTGGAAAGCTCTCCCTCCTCATCTCTGCCTTCTGACATCTCTGGCAGCCTTCAAGTCCCAACTAAAATCTCATCTCCATCTCCCCTAATTCTAATGACTTCCCTGTGTTGATTATTTCAAATTTATGTTATAAACAGTCGTTTGTACACAATTGTTTGTATGCTGTCTACCCCATTAGATTGTGAGCTCCTTGAGAAGAGGACTTTTCATATCACCAGCACTTGGCCCAGGGCCTGGAGGCACATTGGAGATACTTAATAAATGTATATTCACTGACTGACTGATCACATGTAAATGTGCAGGTGACACATTTGGATCCTTCATCCTTAGCTCCTTCTGAGCTGGCTCACCCTCACTCTACTTCCCAGAAATACTTCATTTCAACAACAAAGTATGGTGTTGAAAATTCATTGCTAAAATGAACAGCAACATCTCTGGCATCTCTGGAAGGAACCAAAAGATATTATCATTGGGAAGACTGATGGTGTTGAATTGGACTGAACTGAAAAGGTATTTGGGATGCAAAAGGTGGAGGAAAATACTCATCGGTTCTTGAAGGGGTTAAAAAAGGCCTTTTGGATGTTGGAATTTTTATCACTGCACATAAAAGTCCTTAACTGGACCAATGCTAAGACACTGTGCTTGTTTTTACTAAGTGTGAGTATGTTAGGTAGCCACCTAGACAGAAGAAAGAGGAAGGACATTGGGTTTACTCCTCTTAATGTTGGCATTTCTGGATCCTGTGCTCATGATAAGATCTCTGAAATTGGGTTGAGGCCCAATGATAATTTCTCATGGCTGATACCACCCTCAGTAAGCACCTCAGGGGAATTCATCCTTTAATTAATCATTCAACAAGTCTTCCACAGGTTAGAGATTATAGCAGATAGATTCTTGGACCATCATTCTACTTCTAAGTAAGAAAAAAAACCCACCTACCATTAAAATAATTCAAATTATTTTAACATTTCAATTAACAAATGCTCTGGGAACAAAATCCTTTGTAATGAGATGATTATGGAGGGGTGGGTGGTAGTGGTGGTGCTGGGGAGTTTACAGCCTTTTTAGCCAGGGTTGGCAGAAGCAGTAGCTAAAGAGGAGAGGGCAAGCAAGGCTTCCAGTGGCCCAGCCTAGCAGAAGACCACACCCTAAAAATGCTTAGATGGCTAGATCACAGAGGAGTGGCTTCTGGATTACACAGAGGCCAAAAGGACAATCAGTCATAGTCTACTTTGCTTGGAGGGAATGCTGAGAAGGAAGTGCCCCATTGAGATACTTAGGGAAATCTATATCTTGGAACACTATTCCAGACAGTCAGCAGTACAGTGCTGGACCTAGAATCATGAAGATCTGAGTTCAAATATATTTGATCAGAATAACCCTGGGCAAGCTGCTTAACCTCTGCTGACTCAGTTTCCTTATCTGTAAAATGGGAATAATCGTAGCACCCATCTCCCAGGGTTGTTGTGAGGATAAAATGTGATAATATTCATAAAATGTTCTGCAAATCTTTATTTCTGCCTCTTGGAAATGAAATTCCTTACAAAAACTATGATATTAGAAATTCCTATGTCCATTATTAGAAGTATAGTGATTTGGAGTAATTAGTCAAAATGTAAATCTTATCAAAAATGCTTGACATAAAATGTTTAAAGTAACATAGTTCTGTCACTTTTAACTATTGGTGGTAGCAAAAGATGTTTATTAAATCTTGTCTTATAGAGATTGTGGGGGATTTTCATTAATTATAGAGAAGCAGATATTAAAAGAGAACAAAGAGCTCTCACTCAGCTCATATCTGAATAGGTATCTTCCCAACAATACCTCCAATGTGTAGGTCATTCCTTTATCTAGTTTCTCTGATAAAGATCTCATTTCTAATATACATAGAGAACTGGTTCATATTTATAAGAATAAGATCTAGTACCCAAATGAAAAATTATCTAATGATATAGACAGTTTTCAATAAAAGAAACCCAGAGTAGCTGTAGTCATATAAAAAAAATGCTCCAAATCACTATTAGACAAATGCAAATTAAAACCATTTTGAAGTTCCATCCCATCCATAAGACTGGTAAATATCACACATGAAAGAAAATGACAAGTCTTGAAGGAGCTATGGGAAAACAGGGACACGGATGTATTGTTGATGAATCTGTGAATGGGTAGGCACACTGGAAAGCCATTCGAACTCGTACACAAAAAGTTAACAAACAGTGCATGCTTTTTGACTCAGCTATATCACTACTAGGCCTATATCCAAAACAGATCAAAGAAAGAGGAAAAGGTACAAGAATATTTATACCAATTCTTTTTGCGGCAGCAAGAAACTACAAACTGAGATGAACAACAACTGAGAAATGTCTGGGCAAATTGTGAGATATGAATGGGATGGGAAAATGTTGTGTTGTAGCAAATGAAGAAATATATGATCTCAAAGAGAGATGGGAAGACTTGCATGAACTGAAAGAAGTGAATGAGGTAGAGAAATGGAAGAATAATCTATATCATAAAATCAATATAAAGATGAACAATTTTGAAGACTTGCAGAAATTAACGAAGAATGAAATGAACATAATCAGGAGAATAACTTATACAATACAACAACATTGTAAAGACAAAACTCTGAAAGCTAAGAGAACTCTGATCAACACACTAATAATCCATGATTCCATAGGACCTATGATAAAGCATGTTATCTACCGCTTGACAGAGAGGTAATGGACTCAAGACACAGAATGAGACATATATTCTTTAAACACAACCAATGAGGGGATTTGTTTTGCTTGCTTATGCAAATTGGTTACAAAGAATTTGGTTTTCTTTTTCTTTTTTCCTCAGTGGGATTGGGGTAGGAGGGAGAAAAAAAATTGTTAATTTTTAAAAAAACACATTTAATTTAAAAAATAAAATTGTGATGGAAAAAAAACTTGATAAAAGAAATTTTAGCTTATGTAATGTAACTTTATTTTAACTTATGTAACTTAATTTTAGCCTATGTCATGTAACTTTAAGAGGGGATAGAATCTTGAGGAGTTATAGCTTAATTGTAATTCTGGAGAGTTCATTGTCATGGCTATAGAGAGATAAATGAGGCACAAAGAGAAAGGACTAAGAGGACTTCTTTCTTGAGAGAGTCAAGTGTCTAGGAGAATCTGAAGGAAAGTGCATTTAACTCTTGCCCTGGGGAGATGAAATATTCTGGAGAAGATAAGCCAAAGAAAATTATTTCTTGTGAGATTCTGATTACCATCCTGAAAATAAACCATGTTTGCAGAGGTACATGGAGGAGTCAGTAATTGCAATTTATGCTTAAAGGATACTCTTGCTGGGATCTTTCTTATCTGTGATACAGTGTTGAAATAGTTGACTTTGTGTTGTTTGTGGAAGTGAATAAATTGCAGTCAGTAAAAACTGAAGTTTGTCTAAACCTATGACATGGAAGTTTGATACTGAAAGAGGGAAGGAAATTTACAGGAAAACTGTAAAAACTATAAGTGGGGGCTCAGAGCTAATTAATTAATTGATACCATTAATTTATGTGGAAATATCAGAACATATCCCTCAATTTTCTAGTATTTTAATAAGGAAATAAGCCAAAGGCAGTTAGATTAGAGAGAGACAAGGGTTGGTGTGGCCGTCGAATAGGGGTAGGGCATACGCAACTCTAGTCACACCTCCACAAAGCTGACCCTGAACCCTGCCTGCTATACTGAAACTGAACTAAAATCTATTCCTCTGTAAGTTCCTTCTATCAGATCCTAATTTTGTCTGCTGGGGCCGAGCAACAAAAGTCTAATCCCTCCTCTCACATGTAGACCCTTCTATTATGTGATTGCAACAATACTTTCCCATCATAACTTCTCTTTCCTGGCTAAACAACCCTGGTTTCTTCAATCAGTCCTCATGTGACTTGGTTATGAGTTAGTTCCCTCACCATTCTGGTTATCCTTCTCTGAGAGTGTTCCAGTTTGTCAATTACCTACTAGAATGCAGTGCTCACAATTAGCCAGAGACCCTGAATCTCATACTTGGAAGAAATCTAAGATGTTATCTAGTCTGTATGACATGTATAGTACTTACTATGTGCTGAATACCATGCTTTGCAAATATTATCTCATTTGAACCCCCCCCCCACCCTGTAAAATGCAGAAGTGATCATTTTACCTCCACTATTAATAAAGTTCACTAGTAGTCAGGAGGTGGCCCATTAGATAAATATAATTAATGCTTAGCATATTGATTTGACTGTATAGCCATGAGTACTTCTGAGGGTATTGGAAAAATTTCTTCTTTTTTTAAAACTATCTTAAACATTCCTTCTTGGTATCTTGTTTACACTACTACTTCGGGTAAATTTCAGCCTGGCCCTCAGCCCAATTATTATTGGGGGCTGAATTAATGAGGCCTTACTGCACTTGACTCTGAAAATAGGGCAAATGACTGGCTTCAATATGTTCCAGCAGGGCTCAGCAGTTTGCTGAATATGTTCCGCTACAGGCCACTGAAATTCCCTCAGGTACCATTGGCAGGTCTAAGGCACAGGAAAAGGAAAGAAATGGAGAAGAAAAAGAAAATGGAATGGCAGAAGAGGACAAAAAAGGAGGGAGCAAGCAGGGTGTGGGAGGGAGCACAGGGAAGAGAAAAGAAGATGATGTAAAAGGCACATTTATAGTACAATATCACAAAATGGCTAAAAGGATATCCATCCTTTATGTCTGTATGGTCAAAAGCCATGCTCTGAAAGATCATGACAATGTCTCATCTGGCTGGCAGAGTCAATAGAGAATATGATCACTGCCCCTTGCCAGCTACTGAGCAGATTGATGCTTGTAGCGTTTACAACAGTTCAGCCTAGAGTACTTTCTTTCCACGAGCCAAGTTATACTCCTTTCTGAAAGCAGTCATTTCATCTTATGTATGGGAAAGAATGTTGAAGTCATTGGATGGAGGGAGGAAGCAGGAAGAATCACATCAGAATCTAATACAGCATCAGCCATGAAAGCCTTCTGAGCTCCGGAGTTCTTTCTTGGGCTGGAATCTCCTGCAGAGCCCATGGAAATGCAAAGCCTTTCAGAGAAGAGTTGGGATAAAGATAAATATCCATTCTGCAACTGCAATGGGGTCTCTAGACATCCTTCTTCATTCAACGTAATAAATAAGGTTAATACTACTGACTGCCAGCATTCCCCAATTCTTACAGGAATAAAGAACTCAAGATCACAGTACTGAAATTGCCTTATGCTTTTGGCAACTGTTATTTTTCAATGCAAGTATGAAGAGATGTAGTTTGAAAAAAAAGGGGGGGGGGCATTTTTTTCTTTTGTGTGTCTCCAGAAGTGTGTGGGCTATTTAAAATTATTTAATGTTGAAAGTTATTTGTGGAATTTATGACCAGAAATCCTGGGGCCAATCATCAACACTGCCACATAAACTTCACCATGTCTTCTGCACTGTATATACTACCAGAACACACACAACACATAGAACAATACATAATATGGACTATTACAAAATTTTTTCCATGCATAATCATATTTCATCAGTCTATAATTTTTTGTCACTCTCAACCTCTTGTGACATGTCTTTTATTGTAACATTAATTTGGTCTTTAAATCACTCAAATAACATCTATTATGTGCAGGCACTGCACTAGGTACTCAAGATAAAAAAGAGAGAGAGAGAGAGGAAAAGAGAGAGAGAGAGGAAAAGAGAGGCAGAGAGGCAGAGAGGCAGAGAGGCAGAGAGAGAGAGAGAGAGAGAGAGAGAGAGAGAGAGAGAGAGAGAGAGAGAGAGATTCCTAGTACTCAAGTACTTTACATTCTGCTGGATCACAGATTTAGATCTGGAAGGGTACTTACAGATAACTAAACATGGGATTACAGATTCAGGGCCTGGAGGGATCTCAGAAGTCTGGGTCATTATACAGAAGAGGAAATAGGCCCAAGACATGTTAAATACTTTGCCCAAGGTCACGTAGGCAGTAAGTGGCAATTATCAACAGCATTCTCTCACATTTACTATTTTCCAAAATACTGTAATCTTTGGAAACCACTGATGGTTTACGGAGACAAAAGGAAACATTTTTTTAATTTGGGATCACTATTAAAGATCTCAGAAAACAGTAAGTTCACATCATGGAACAGAACGTACCTCATACTAAATTAGACAACACTTACATAAGCTATGATGAGTGGCCATGATGATGCTATCTTGTCTCAAAGGACTGTGATTAAACTTTAGCTAATATATTCTCATAACTACTCCTGAAACACACAGAAATTGAACAACTTCAAAATCCTAATAATGCACTAATCATCCCTACCCCCAAAAAGGACAATCTAGCTGTAATAAAAAGCCTATTTATG
Source organism: Phalanger gymnotis (assembly GCA_028646595.1). Lineage (NCBI taxonomy): Eukaryota > Metazoa > Chordata > Mammalia > Diprotodontia > Phalangeridae > Phalanger > Phalanger gymnotis. The sequence continues at coordinate 426,222,900 of CM053623.1, read as the reverse complement.
GAAGGAGAGAGAGAGGATCTTGGGAAATCATTGGTAAGGAAAATCATTAAAGCAAAGAATTTTAGAGAACAAGTAGTTCAAAAAATAAATGTTTCTTATTTGAAAGAATTAAAGATCAAATCAATATTCTAAACAAAAGATACTTCAAAAGAGATTGAGAGCCATAAATAAGGAGAATCAGACTTAAGAAATATGATTATGCATGGAAATATTTGTATAATAGCCCGTATTATGTATGGAGCACTGAGCTTAACCATTTCCATTTCATTTTGCAAGTGAAGAACTTGATGTCCAAAGATTTGTCCAAGGTCCCAGGGCACGTTAGTAGCAGAGACTGGACTCCCCAGTCTAGCAGCATTATTTGTAATACACCATGCATGCTTCCTATAAAGACAAGGGTTATTTTGCACGAAAAATTCTTAACTCTTTTACCACCATTTTTAATGAGGTTCCAATGAACCCAAAGACTCCTAGAAAAATGAATAAAGAATTGAGAAAAAAATTAAAATTAAATGGTTCTTTTCAAAAGGACACACCAAAAAGATCAGATTTCATTGTCTTTTAGGAGATACTGACATCATCGTGTCAGGAATCCAAATGCCACAGATCCTTTCTCAAATGGCTTAAACCAAAAATGTTAAGATATGCCTGCCTATAAAATATGAAGGTGAGATCATCGCTAATTTTTTTTTTCAGCTTCCAACACTTCCCACTCTACCAAATGTCTCCGAAGAGCAAGTTTGTCAAAGAATCAGCCCACTGTTCCCTATGATCAGGACCCCTGAGAAAGGATCCTAGATTTTGATATCAAATTACTTCTCTGTGGTTAGTTATGGAGCCAAGCACCAAGAAGAAACCTCTAACAGACATGAATTCAAGAGATGTGATATTTATGGCCATCCATGAAACAAACAAGGGCAGGGGGAGACAACCCTCAAGCTGAGAAGAAAGAACGTGGAGATTTTCCCACATTAGGATGTCCACATACAGGAACAGAGGGACCCAGTTTTCAAGGAGTTATTCAGGGTAGCATTACTGATGAATCTGGATCTTCTCTGCATTCTCCAGGAGAGGCCTTGTTAGACCACACATAAGATAATGTTATTTACTCAAGGAAAGACATTTTAAATGATGGGCAGAAGCAACGAAGTGCACGTATCAGTGATCTCTCTTGCCTGACCCTCACTCATTCCCTAATAAATCACTAACATTTAGCAGAAACAAAGAATTATAATGTTTCTCAGGGGAGATTAGGGGGAGGGTGGATGATGGTTTGTACCAAACAATCCTGCCTTATAGAGGTCAGATTTGCGAGCGTCTCTCCTGCCCACAAGGATCCAAATGATCTTTTCACTTATCTGCCACCTAGAGCAGTGTTCATAAGCCCCACTCCAGGCTTATTCCAGGTGACTAATCTCACACTACTGAGCAAAAGAGGGCAGTGTCAGAATACAGGCCTTACCTGCTCCCATTTCCAGCTCTCAAAGAAGCAGCAGCAGACCTATTTATATCTTCAGAGTGCCCCAGCCAGACAACTGTATTAAGTTGCAAAACTCCTGACTGGTGGGGGACTGGTTTCTGGCTATTGTTCTGACCAATTGTTCTGGGGGAAACTCTAGTGCCTTCAGGGCCATGGGAGACATCAAGGTGGAGGAGTGAGCAACCCCAAATGCAGAGGTCCCCAGGAAGGGAAAGGAGGCACCTACAGGACAGGAAGGTTAACCCTTTGTTCTACAACGCAGGTTTGCCTTTTCTATACTGTTCTAAAACTGGTGGGGCAAGGCCTCTCAGTCCCTGCTCCTACTGGCCCTTCCAAGAGACCTGTTTAATGGTAACAACTCTTTTTAAAGACTGTCTGTGCTAAAGAACATACTAATATGCAATCATCCCTTAGGAACAGGAAGAACCCATCAGGAAAGCCCAGAACCTGAGAGTCCTCCTCTTCCTGATCCCAAGGAAGACAAGCTCCATTTAAAGTTTACAAGTAAAATCCCACCTAAAGTCACCTGTTATTGGAGGGTAGAATATAGAAAAAACTTCTGGGATTGCTCCAAGCATGGATGTAGAAATGAGTCCAAATTTGGGGTCCAGAAAAAGTGTGAGAATGGAATTTTACTAAAAAACATATATGTCAAATCCTTCTCATCTATCAGTGTGCAAACATGCCAGCAGCATCCAGGGAAACTCCAGAGGGACAACAGGGGCTAGATATGGCTTACAAGTACAGTAGAAAGGAATTAGGGTTTCTACAGGTGAAAAGGTTAAAAATGAGAAATGTTCTGTTTCTCTCATCCTTGTCTGTTTTTCTCTCTGTTTTTCCATCTCTCCTTTCTCTCTCTCCTTTGTCTCTATATGACTGTCTCTCCTATGTCTTTGGTTTCTATCTCTTCTTTGTCTATTTTTCCTTTCTCCCTCTTCCTGTCTTTTGTCTATTTTTCCTCTCTCCCTCTCCCTTTCTCTCCCTCTTCCTTATCTATCCCCCCTTTTTCTCTTCTTCTCTGCCTCTTCCTTGTCTATTTTCCCCCCTCCCTCTCTCTTTCTCTCCCTCTCTCTGTCTCTTGTCTATTTTCCCCTCCTCCCTCTCCCTTATTCTGTCTATTGTCTATTTCCCCCCCACCTCTCTTTTTCTCTCCCTCTCTCTTTTTCTTCCTTGTCTATTTCTCCCCTCTCCCTCTTTCTCTCCCTCCCCCTCCCTCTGTCTCTATTCTTGCAGTCACAACAGTGTGAAAGAGTTTCTCCATACTGACTGGGCCAGGTGCAAGGACAATACATTCAGGATTTGGAGGGAGTAGAGAGAGAGAGAAACATGAACTCCATGATAAAGTGGACTCGGGAAATTTTACAGAGCTGAAAACTCCTTGGGTTAGGTTTCACCCTATAGTACCTTTGCCCCAACTGTGTAACTCATTCCCAGCTTAAGTAGGTGGTCCATATTAAGCGTGAAATTCCTCCACTCTTATGTGGGGGGGGGAAAGAGGAGACCCCTTTGCTTGAAACCCCATAACTCCCAGCCAGGGTGACTTAGCCTTTCATTGTTTCAGGAGACATCAACTTGCTTGGTAATCTACAGCTAAGAGTTTTTTCTCCAAAATTCTGGGACATAAGTTCATGGAATACTGTGTTTCAGGGAGATATGTGCATTAGGTGAGGCTGCTGTGTTTCCTCCCTTATAGGATGTTTTCCATAATAATGTCTAATATTGATAAAGGACTTCAAAGTTTGCCAAGAGCTAACTTGCATCTTCCCATGTGACACTCATAATAACCCTCTGAGGTAATGAAAGCCTCTGAAGGAGAGAAATCCATGTCTGGGGTTGCTACAATCAGGGAGGCCCCAAAGCAGAGAGGAAAGTTAGGGATATCCTGGACTCATCCCTCCTGTCTCCTTCTTGTCCTGTAGTCTTCCCCCTTTCCCTCCAACTTTTCTTTAGTCATTTTCAGTCGTGTCTGACTCTCTGTGACCCCTTTTGTGGTTTTCTCGGCAAAAATACCACAGCGCATGCCATTTCCTACTCCAGATCATTTTACAGATGAAGAAACTGGGGCAAGCAGGGTGAAGTGACCTGCCCAAGGTCACACAGCTATAACCTGCCTTTTAACTTGGGGAGAGCAGTCTTCCTGACTCCAGGCCTAGCACTCTATCCACTGTGCTGCCTAGCAACCCCCTCAAATTACTTAGCATACATTTTATACAAAGATATATAAGGTACCATAGATACAGTACCAGATAAAGAGTTAGCCTCAGAGTGAGGAACATTCAGGTTCTTCAGGTCCTGTGTCAAACATACACTGGCTGTAGGAACCTGGGAATATCACAACTTCTCAATGATCTAGGCCAGGGCTGTCCAACCTTGGGTTTTTATTGAAACAATAGACAATATATTTTGATTTGCCATTTTACTGAGAGCTCTTCAGGAGCTCGGCTTCATTTACTAAAGCATTTATATAAATTTCTATGCTTGTAGGGAGCCTTATATATTGTACTGCGGGCTGCGTTTTGGACAGCCCTGATCTAGGCAAGTCTGGAAATTTTGAGTTACAGAGGAAGTGCCCACCTGCATTGGTGGAGGGGGATAGCTCACCTGGGAGTTCACTACACCCATGAAATCATAGATCCAGGCCCTAGTCCACAAAGGTGGACTAGGTAGAATCCGAACCCAGGTTGTTCTGATTCCAAATTCAGTATTCTATCCATTACACCTGGCTTCCCAATTTTGGGATCCATTCCATTTTGTTATTATAGATTTGAATGATTTTCAATGGACTTTTAAAAGTCTTATAATATGGTTTACTCTTTTTTTTTCCTTAAAAAAGGAAAAAGGATTTATACTAAGCATAAATACACCACCACCACTCAGTATAATTTAGGTTGGTTTTAAATATATTAGTGTGGGACTTTTCATTTTCCTTACCAGAAATCGAAACACAATCAATTAATCCTTCCAAACATCCTCTGATAGTAAGTGGAATTGAGCCCCAGTCAGGCTAAAAGCCTTGCCCTCAGGCCTAGTTCTGGTCAGGAGAAGAATGGTGGTCCAGAAAGGTCATCATTCTGCTCTCCAAGCTGCTTCTCACACAAAGCTGCCCATGACGTCAGGAGGAGTTCCACATATGCCCAGAGCACGGGTGGTTTAGAAAGTTTAGGAAGAAAACTGCCTCACACTAGAAGGCACCCTGCCAATTGATCTTGCAGTTTTGGTGTGAAGCAACCCCCCTCCCCCGCCTCCTTTTCTACCTTTGTTCTTCAGGCTAGTTAAGGCTGGGGGTGGGGGCTGGGGAAGGGAAGGGAACAACATAAAAAATGCCATCTTTAAACCTAAGAGAAAGGCTCAACCCCAAAGCAAGCCTATAGAGTTCCCAGAACAACTTAGCGAGGGCATATGGGGGCAGCAAGTGCCAATAGCTCAAAGCAAGATTAACACATTAGGTTGTGAAAAAAAAAAAACACCTTCCTTTCTGTCGTCTTCCTACCAGGCTCCAAGGAGGAAAGGAACATCTCATAAATTAAGCCTCCTCAGAGACTAATTGATTCACCATACGTAGGTGTCCCAAAGAGCAAGGACTAGGTGGCACAAGGCCAACTTCAGGGTCACTGTCTTTTTTCCCCAGGCACATATTAGTACCTTTTTTTTATGGACTACTCAAATCTACCTTGATCCTAAAGAAAAAAACAACCACCAACCTGTGGAAGAAGCATTAGAAATATCTATTATTATTCATTTTCCACACTTCCCTTATGTTTCAGAGAGTACAGATAAACAGGTAGAAACCACGTCAATTCATCATCACAGAAAGGAACAGAGTCCAAACTAGAATTATCTCCCTGCTAAAGTGTGACAGTTTGCTCATATGAAACTGAAAGGAAGTGCACCTGATAATAACCGGATGAATCCTTAAGTAACGCAGGTATACTTGGGTAAGTCCCTAACCCTGGGAACAAAGACAGCCCTCCGCTTTGGAAAGCACACTTAAACCCTGAAGCATGAAGACTTGTCTGGGCTGAGTCCAAATAGTCAAGGGTACCGGGAAAGTTTTGTTATAAAATCAGATTTAACCTGTCTTTTCTGTTATGCCACCAACCAGGTACGAAAAGTCTCCTTCCTGAAATACCAGTTATCTCTCATTTTGTAGGCTTATGTGCAGAAAGAACAGTCAGAAATTTAAAGGCTTAGCAAATGGAACCACCAACATTTACCGGCAGTAGTTAAATGCCCTTAATTCCAATGGACCCTAACCACATTTGCAAAGCATTTTTAATCAGAGTCCTATGATCAGATCTCTCTCTCACACACACACACCCCTGCTAAGTCGACAGACACAGCTCTAGAAGGGGCTGAAACCAACATCTGAAGCAGCCTGTATTATGAGCACCTCAACTCCCAAGGCTCAGTGGTTCAGTTTGACAAGATGATTTTGAAAATATTTACATTAATCAAGGACACTGATCTAACTTACTGTTACAATCAAGGTTACAATGAAGAAGGAAAGGCTGGGGCGGGGAGGGAGGGGGAGGGGTTGGTTTCAGACCCAGGGTACTTTCCAGTCTTAAATCCACAATGAACTTGCTAATTTCATCATGTCCTGAGTCAATCTCCTTTTAAACATTGCCCCTTTAAGCAAGGTAATCCCTTTCAGAATATCCCAAAAAAACCTCCTACCTTGCAGCACCCCCAAGCCAAAGCATATCCCTCTTCTGTGGTCCATGGAGAGCTCCAGAGAGAGCCTCTGAGTTCGCCTTACAGGATAGTAACAACAGCTTCATCAGCTGGCTGGGCCATCATCACAGTTTGCCAGAGAATCCAATTTGTCATTTGAATAATATGCTTTTCAAGACGAGCAAGGTTAGCTTTCAACGGAGCCCTCAGCAAACCTGAGAGACACAGGAATGAAAGGGCCAGCCAGAAGGTGATCATCCCCCGACTTCCCGGAGAGGAAACCTGATCCCCTTCCAAATTAACCTCTGAAGTGCTGAAGGAGAGAGAGAGAGAGAGGTCAAGGCGAGGGGCTCCTATCAAGTCAGCTGTGAAAAGTTGCCCAGAGCGGAGAAGTTGCTCAAAAACTCTGAAACAGTGATTACCGTAAATTCCTCAATAAAAGTGCCCAAGGAATATAATTGAAGAGGATGGAATGCAGCCATTCACTACATTCAAATCCCCAATTGTCATAAAGGAATTAAGCTGCTGCGAGTCACACAAAAGAAATGAAAGAAAACCCGTCCTCGTTGTGCCAGTTTCAATAACTGTCACAGGCATGCACAGATCAGCTGTTAAAATTCCTAGCTCAGGTAGTGGAAGCCAGAACAATGGGGAACCGAGTCTGAGAAAGCAGTACAGATAGGTATCAGTACAGTTAACAACTTTATACATTGCTTTGAGTACTGTTTGTGTGTTGATAGGACAGCAAGGACGAGAGCTTCGGATTCCTCAATTTAGACCCCTCAAGGAAAAAAATAAATGTTCTGCCTCCTGGCTCTAGGAGAATTGTGCTCTATAGGGATGGTAGGAGAGGGTCGTGATTCTGTTAGGAGAAGGGGGTCACACCTGTAATTAAGGAATTCAGATGGGATCGTGCAAATAAATACACTGAACAATGACCAACTGTTGTGTGTGGTTGCTTTTTAAACACTAAGAGGCCCCCAAAGCAAAACAATGTTCTAGCCACATGTGTACTTTACCTCCGCTCACTCTCCAGAAGTCCTACCCAGGGTGACCCCTGGCAGCTTTCACAATTTTTTTTTTTTTTGAAAATTTCTCTCCAACTTTAGAGTTGAGCTTCTCCAGTGGGCCTGACCCAGGGGTGTGGTTTAGCTCCTTTGGAAAGGAAGCAATCGATGTTTCAGGGCAGGGGCTCTGTGTGGTCTGAATTTGTTCAGCAAATAGAAATCTTTCAAAAAAGAATGAAGTACCTTTCCTCCCCCTCCCAAAATGGGAGGGAATAAAAGGTCAGGGTAGGCTACTCCAGCCCTGGTGAAGAAACAAGCAAAAGAAGTTTTGGAATACAGATCTTAATCTGGTTTTTTAAAAAGAAAATTATACTCAGCAGCAGTTAATCATTTACAACTCATCTCTCCATGTTTTCCCACTTTTAAAACTGCTAGGAGCATCTGGAATGGGAGGGAGGAAGATGCTAGATAAATGGGTGTGGGAATCATTGGGGTCACAAAGCCTAGGCCCACTGAACAGAGACCTACACCAGGACAAGAGCTTTGCTAACAATGAGAGTATCTTTAAAAATTCCTTAAAGCAAATCCTTTCTCACTTTACCACCTCCCTAGAAACAAAGGGATCTTGAACAAAATAATAACAAAAAATCTGATTTATTCATAATTTTATTGATCTCTGTTTTAGTCTGGAAAGGTCTAAATGTGCCTAAGCATCACAAATTTTAAAAACAAACCAATGTTTCATCACATACTATAAGTATAGCTTGATTTAAGAAAATATCAATATACAAAAATTCACATTTACCAAAAATGTAGAGAATAGATAGGTATTCCCTCTCAAAAAGGAAAATTTGATTCAGAAAGAGATAATATTTTTAAAAATTAAAAGAAGATAAATTAGCAACCTTCTCCAGAGCATCTGAATAATAATGACGATGATGTCACCATTTTTTGGTGGGAGCATACCCTCATTCAACTGTTTCTAGGTCTCTGTCCTTTTCCTTTCTTTTTGGCTAAAAGTAAAGGATTCATGCCTCTGATATGAAAGCCTCCAATCTATTTGGAACCATGGGTTTAAATCCAGATGAATCTTTTCATAATTTGGAAGGCATCAGAAAATTGTGCTGAGAGATGGGCAAATTCAGAAAACTGGAGAAAACACCCCAAACCTTTGACCTACAAACATCATGAATAGTAGAGATATGATGGCCCTCTCCAAAGGAGCAAGTTTTAAACCAACATTTCTAGTACACTCAGTCCCCCACTTACAAACTGACTGTATTCCAAAAGTCATCTGGAACCTTGAAAATATTTTCCCCAAAATATAATGTTAGGTTAACTGGCTAGACTATAGAAGTCTACCTAAACACTTTACATCTGCAATGAAAATTAGTAGAAAGCAATACTGGTGTGATATGTTAAAAGACCATGATTTCACCCATCGATGTGGAAAATAAAAACAGTAAGGTATATTAACTTAGATATAAAAACACCAGCTCTTAAGTCAGAACTGATTTCTGTTAGTAAGCTCTAAGATCCTGAAAATGTCACTTCACCTTTCTGTGCCTTGGTTTCTTTCTCTGTTAAATCACTCAGTTGGTGAGACTATACAATCTCTAAAATCCCTTTCAACATTCTCTAACTCCAAACCACTCTTCTCAACTTCAAATAGAAATTTTGAAGGTATGCATCAATTACTCTCATTTTGATGGTGAGCTTTTTGGTTCTGCTAATTTTGGTAATAACTATGCGGCAATTTAGAGGATAAGAGGTGTGTGCTAACATGCTCTCATTTAGTAAGGCAATAACTCTATGAGGTAGATGCTACAGATATTATTATTGCCAGTTTATAAATGAAGTTCAGAGGGTTTAAATGACAAACCTATGATCAGATAGTCTCAGAGATTAGATTTGAACTTCTACTTTCCTGACTCCAAGTCTTTACCTCAATCTCATGTCACATACTAACTCTTATGAGGGACATTTTAGAACATAATGGTGGAGAATCCTTTGGCCTCAAATCCTGGTTCCTAACACTTATTTCTCTGCTCCAGATTATTAAATAATATGGTTAATAGGATCTCAAATTGAAAGTCATCAATGGCTCCAAAAAATCAATATTTCTGGAATGGTCTCTGTATGCTGAGACATATGAAGCTAAAGAGGAAAATTAGTCAGTTTTAGGATGTTTGAATCTTTGGGCTGAATATATATTATTGGTCATTACTACTGTTAAAATATTATTCAATGTCACTGTCAGGGAAGCGCACATAGAACGTGACCCTCGGGGTATATGTCTAAGACACAGGGTAATGGGTCAGATCACTGCTATAACAAAGTTTTAGTACTTCTAAAAATAAACCTCTTTGGACTGAGTTCAACCTAGACCCACTTTATACTGAATTCCACACAAAGATAGGTCATATTATAGCTCCGGTAGCTTTAGAGTATTTCCAATGGATTAAAAATAGTTCCAATTTTTAAAAAAAATTTCTTTATGAAAAACCTTAAAGAGCCGTTCACTTGTTTGCCCAAGGTAAGGGCCTGATTGTGGCTCTCCATAGCCTTTAGGATAAAATACTAACTTCTCAACTTGCCATTTAAAGCCATTACTAATTAATTGTCTCTGGGCTTCAGTTTCTTCCTCCATAGAGTGAAGGGGTTGGATTTCTAAAGTCCCTTTTAGCTTTAGATGTTTGATGCTATAACCCAACAGACAATCCAGTTCCCTACATTTATCCACCTATATACATGGCTGTCTCCAGACACATCAATGTCTCCAGGGCTTTTCATGGGTTGGACAGCTGGAGCACCTGGTAGTGGATAGAGAATTAGGCTTGGAGTCAGAAAAATCTGGGTTCAAATCCATTCTCTGGGCCTTACTAGTGGTGTAACTGCAGGCAAGTGAGTCACACAAATTATCTCAGCCTCAGTTTCTTCCTCTCTAAAACTGGGTCAATGCCCCAGATAGAAATTTTAAGAAGGGACATTCCCATTCCATAGAAGGAAAATTTCTTTCAAATTAGCTGTTCTAAATTTAATGGGTTAGTTCATAGAGTGGTGAGTATTCTAATAAATGAATGAAAAAGTATTAATTAAAGACTATGAGGTATACAATTAGAAAATCAGAGACAATCCCTGCCCTCCAGGGGCTTTCCACTTTAAAGGGGGAGATAACCCATATATCAGCTACAAGAAGAAAGAAAGGTCCTATGGTCCTTAGGGCAGCTAGGTAGCTCAGTAGATAGAGTCAGGAAGATTCATTTTCCTGAGTTCAAATCTGGCTTCAGACACGGAAGAGCTGGGCAAGTCACTTAACCCTATTTGTCTTATCATTTTCTTCATCTGTAAAATGAGTTGGAGAACAAAATGGCAAACCACTTAAATATCTTTGCCAAGGAAGCCCCAAATGGGGTCACAAAGAGTCAGACAAAACGCTAACAACAAAATGGCCTTACCATACATAAGTAAAAAAGTTGATAATACACTTTATTTACTGTTATTTCCATTGGCACAACCATATTTGTTTCTAATGTGGGACCATTTGGCAATGCCAAAGACCTCAATGGAGAGAAGACTTTAGTGAAGACCCAGGTCTCCAGTAGCTGTGGCTTTAGGGTCAAAGGCTAGAGTACATTTCCACTGGCCACAGTGAGCTGGCAGTTGGAGGTGGTGATGGTGGGAGTTTGGCTCTCTAGTACAGGCTAGACTTCTTGTCTTTCTCTCCAGGATTCTTTGCTACTTCCTCTGAGCTAGATTGCCTGCCATATCCCACCTAAAACTGGAGTTCTCCATTAAAAGGTTTGATGATCATTTTTTGGAGAGGCTATATTACAGGGAATTCATTCTTCAGTTAGGAATTGACAGGGAAAATGCTATAATCCCTCCTAGTTCTAAAATCCCAATGCCTCTTGGGTCCCAATAACCACAAAAAAGCCTGAATATTGAAACAAAAGTAGGTGTGGTAATTTACTATATAAAGAAAGAAATGATTCAGGGAAATGTGAAAACAAACTTTGGAACATAAGAGTTTATACTTTATGTGTGTGTGAGGAGATTAGCAGATATATATCGCTAAAATGTTCACTTCTAGAGCTGCAATATTCTTCTTATAAAGTTGGATTAACAACGAATAAAAAGGAGACCAGCTTTGGGGGTTGTTTTTTTTTTCTCTCTAAATCTCCACCTATATTAACCTCATATCCTAAATGTCAAAGTATTATAAGAACTAAGAGAAACCTTAAGATGACTGGAAGGGGAGCAGAGGAAATCAGGCCAGTTCAGATGCTTTTGTCTGTGGGTCTTCCCATCGCACCTTTTCACTGCTGTTTATTTCCACTATACCTACTGCTTACATTGATGCCCATACATCCTGGCCTGACTCAGGCAGCTTGCTGAACTTCAATGCCTCACTTAGGTCTGAGGCTTCGAATTTCCTCTCCCTTTTCTCTCCCACCCCCAAATCCCTTTCTAATGAAATTTTTTTTTTCACAGAATGATAGTATCATATACCTTAGATCCCACCCAGCTCATCCACTTCATTTTCTATATCAGCATAGTAAGACAGATATACAGGTGAACTAACTTCCTGTGTTAAGCATTTAGTTTTGGTGATGATTTGTGATTTTGTGGGTTCAGAATTTTCCTGATGAGGGAAGTCCATCTCTCAATGCACTCCTCATTTTACTCCCCCCACTTTAACTCAAACTGTGCTCAACTGTCAAAACGATGTTTCTGAAATACAGGTCTGACCTATTATTCTCGTATTCAATAAACTTCAGTGGCTGCTTATTACATCCAGTCTTAACTATAAAATTCTCTATTTGGCTTTTAAATCCTTTATAGACCGGACCCTTCTCCTATCCTTTCAATCTTACATCCTACCTTTTTCCAGGCCAAAATCTGTGATTCAGTGATGGAAACTCCCTTGCCCAATTCCCATTGTTCTTGACGAATGTCTGCCACCCCTAGAACGCTCTTCTTCTTCATCTGTAATTTCTGGCTTCCCTGATTGACATCAAGTTTCAAATAACATTCCACCTTTTGCAAGAGGCCTTTCCCAGCCCTCCTTAATCTTAAATGCCTTCCCTCTGAGTTATCCCCAATTTATCCTGTCTATATCTTGTTTGGACACAGTTGTCAGAATTTTGTCCACTTCCTGAGATTGTGAGCTCCCTGATATCCAGAACTGTTTTATTATTGTTGTTATGGGTTTGTTCCCTGTTCTTAGAACCTCTAGTGCTTAGCACAGTGCCAGGTAGGCAGTAAGTCCTTAATAAATACTAGTTACTGACTGATGGCTTAATATGTTCGTTGTGTTGAACCTGTCCAAGGTCACGTGAAGAGCTGCTGACAGAGCAGGGACTGGAACCCAGGTCTTCTGATTCACAGATCACTGTTCCTTCTAGCACACTATATGCTCCCTTTGGGGGAAAATGTTACTTTTTCAAATGAAGATCTGCCTTTTCTACCTCCCACCCCCCTTCCCTTGCCCAGTAAGAAATCAAGAAAGACAATATCCATGACAAAAAATATATTGTAAATCACAACAAATTCCTGCATTGACTATGTCCAGAAAAAAGGTCTTAAGTACACTCAGATTCTATCACTTCTCCATCAGGAGATGAGCAGCCTATTTCATAATGAGTCTTCTGGCATCATCTTTGGGCACTATATTGATCAAAGTTCTTAAGTCTTTCAAAGTTAATTGTCTTTACAATACTGTTGTTATCTTATTTTGATCATCTGTGTTTTGCTCATTTGACTCTGCATGAGTTCAAACAAATCTTTCTTGGTTTCTCTGTAACCAACTGGGATGCTGCCTTAAGTTCCACTCCTTTTGGACCAAGGAATATGCTAAGGTTCCTATAATTGGCCTGCATAGGTCAATCAGGAAAAAAAAAACCTAATTAACCAATTACTAACTAACTAATACTTAAATATGAATTACCAAATATGAGACAAAACCATCTTAAAGCATTTAAAATACATTCAGATAATGATTTTACCAGGTAAGCTGAGGGGGAATATTCTCAAGACAGGTAGAACCCTGTGTGGTACATGGGTGAGATTAACAAGTTTGGGGTGGAGGCACCTGGGCTCAAATCAGTGCTTGGCCCTTTGTGATGTTGAGCAAGTCTTTAAAACCTCTCTGGGCCTTAAATTCCTCATGGGTAAAAATTAAAGGGTTGGATTAGGTAACCTCTAACCTAAGGGCCCTTCCAACTTTGAACATATAATCCTTTCAGGACTGCTCCCAAATACACCTGGTAAGATTATGTGAATGTTTTTAGCAACATCTATAAGGAAATTAAGAGACTAACATGAAGATGTATAAATACAAACCTATCGCTGTGTCTTAGGTCAGCCTTTTTCCACTTAAATTCTAGTCTTATAGAATTATTAAAAAGGAAAACTCAAACTACAAATCTCTGCAATCTGGAAATCATATATTTTGCCTATTTCAAAATAAAATATACTGTAGTCTTAAAGAAAAAAAAACATACCAAGTTGAAAAATTAAATTTTCACAATCTGAAAATTTACTTCAACAAGTATTTAATTACCTAGTAGATTGAAATTCAATATTAAATTGATTCAGCTGAATGAATTGATCATAAATATGAGCTTTTAACTTATGGGAATTCAATTCAATGAGCATTTATTGTCTACTATATTCGAAGGAATAAAAAGGAACTTTTTTAGCTTATTTTTTTATTTTTTGTGGAGAAAATATGTATGGTGGTTATGAGAATGAAAACCATCACCAAGGCTCATAGATGCCCATTTTCTCAGGCCAAGCTTTCAAATCAATCAATCAATCAAAAAGCATTTTTAAGTGGCTACTATGTGCCAGGTACTGTATGAAGCAACCTGGATACAAATAGTCAGCTGGGAATATGATCCTGAGAGTTTTCCTACCAGATACTCTTAGCCACTCTACTTTAGGCAGGTATAAGCCTACCTCCCTTTACAACCTTGTCTGTTACCCAACTTTCTGACTGAACTATCTTTTTGTGCCAGGGCTGAATGAATCTGCTCAGTACAGAAAACTGTTAATTCATTTTCAAATTAACTGGAAAAAAATAATAAAATCTCAAAGTTGATTTAGTTGCCTAGAACACAGTACAAAATGATGCCAAGGATATAGGCTTATCCTAACACTGATCACTTTACCTGGACTGAAAGGAGAGGGAACTCATTTCATTGGTCAACCATTTCATATGAAGACACAATATAAATAGCTATAAAAACTCTGACATTTATAACTTAGAAAGTAAGCTCCTTGAGAGCAAGGATTGTTTCATTTTTGTCTCTGTACCCCCAGCACCTAGCAAAGTGCCTGGCCCATGTGCCACTTAATAAACGCTTGCAAAATGAATTCATTTCAGCAGCCTTAAGGTTAAAGCACTTTGTATACATTGTCTCACTGCATCCTTCGATACCGTTCTCATTACTGACGATCACTGTTTTCCTGCTGAGAGAAGCAAGTGCTCAAATCTCCTTGCTTTTTGGCCAATGACTTACTTTATTTGTTATATGTTGGGTAAATATGAAAAATTACCATGTCTTCTAGGCAGTAGCTCCCTAGGAAATTAATACCTGGAGGTCTTTCCACTTCTCTCAGGAGCTAAAGTGTATTATAATAGCCCTATATTTAAAGCTACCTACAACTTATCTCACCAGATTGCTATTTGGAAGTATGAACAAAACACCTTCATGAATGGCAGCCATAATACCCTTAATCTTCTCAACTTCCTGATATTTTAAACTATATTTATTCCTAAGAATGGAATGGGGCCTTTAGATCCTTCCCTCCCTCCTTCCCCTCTTTATGTATCTAATGCCATTGAATCTTCAGTATCAAGGTGTTCGGTGTAAAACCTATTCTTTTTCTGGGGAGTCAAAAAAAGGTAAGGAAACGGAAAACAGTCTTCTTAAATTCAGTCTTTTTAAAGATCTGAGCATTTATTTGTGAATAATAGTTTCCTTTTAAAGAACTTCTTTCCAAGTGTTCAAGCTGGGTTTTTGATGAAGTTCAGGATTCTGCCTTGAAAGTCCAACTGAAAGAAAAAAAAAATCTTATCTTTCTACATGAATATGATGCTACTCACTACAAGTGTTTTCCAGGTGGTGGCAATGAATTTGCACAAGAACATCTCTTTCTGCCCGGCCTCCCTGGGTGTTGATGGAAAAACAGTGTAGCAGACTGGAATAAATCAGGAGAGACCTAGCTTCAAATCCTGCTTCTGACACTTACTAATTATATGACTCTGAGCAAATCACCTAGACTCCCTAAAACTGTTTCCTCAGCTGGAAAACAGGATGATGATAATAGGATACTTGAGTTATTTATATTACAGAGTTGTTGTAAAGATCAAAGGTCTTTTTAGCAGTGATAATGGACAAAAATACTGGGCCATTCAGTCGTTTTTCAGTTATGTCCAACCCCTCATGACCTCATTTGGGGTTTTCTTGACAGAGATAATGTGGTTTGCCAATTCTTTCTCGAACTTATTTTACAGATGAGGAAATTGAAGCAAACAGGATTAAGTGACTTACCCAGGGTCACACATTTAGTGTCTGAAGCCAGATTTGAAATCAAGGAAGATGAGTCTTCCTGATTCCAAGTCCAGCACCCTTTCCACCATACTTCTTTGCTGTCCTAGTGGGCCATAGACACAGTATTTTTTCGGTGCAAAATCTTATATAGGGAAAGTTGGTCATTTATGGGCAGAGGGGACAAGAACAGTTGGGAATAGGGTTTAGGGTATGTGTTGCGTTAGATTAGATAAAGCATCTATTCAGTGCCTACTAAGTGCAGGTGACTGGGCTAAGCCCTGGGAATGCAGATAAAAGTAAAAGACATGTAGTTCCTACTCTTATAGAGCTTAAATTCTAATGGAGAAAGAATACAGAAAGGGATGTAAAAGGGGGAGAGAGTGTACGCAAACAGAGGCAAGGTGGAAAGATAGTGCAGAGAGTCAGTCTACATGTAGCTAGTATACATGAACTCCATCAATGCTTTCCAACCTTTATGAGGAGGCCTCATTTTTCTAATATTAAAAAAATGAAATCCACATACCTCTAGCAGATGGCATGTGCTGGTTAATAAAACTTACAAAGACCTTTAAAATGATTTTATATTTAATTATAGAAACATCAACAAAGGAATAGGGAGAGGGCTGGACCCATGATTTGCCTGATAAAGGGAACTCCTGGATGAAGAAACTCCTTCTACCAATGCCTGCTGACAAATTCTATACCACTGACAGTCTCAACCAGCTGCCTAGATCAGAACTCCTTCCACTTGAGACCCCCTTTCAAATTTCAGCAGCATTCATTGGCATTGCGTGGCCTGAGGGCACGTGCAATACAAAGTGCACATGCTTTGTGTTCAGAACCAAGGCTTCAGTGAAACCAGAAGCACCTCAGATTCATTATGTATTTGATTTTTTAATTAATCTTTGATTGTTGCATATTCAGAAATCTTTTACAGTTGCCAAATTTTTCAAGACCCCATATGTAGTCCACAGTTTAAGAAGTACTGCTCTAGAACAGTGGTGTCAACTCAAATAGAAACAGGCCACTAAATCATCCCTAAGGATCCCTGCTGAGCACATATTGACTTTGAAAACCACATGTTAACACTATGTACATTTTACTGTATCTTGTATTTATTTTGTTGAATTTTTTCAATTACATTTTAATCTGTGGGGCAGAATTTGGGAGTATTACGTTTGACACCTCTGACCTACAACACCGAGAGGGAAATGACTTGTCCAGGGTTACACCTTCAGAATGTGTCAGAGATTGGACTGGAATCTAGGTCTTTCTAGCTCTGAAGCCAACTTTCTTTTCCTTGTGCCATGTTACCTCAACATACATTTGAAAAATAGTAATATGTAAGAGAGATTAGTCATTCTTCAGAAACTATGTGCATATACTCTTGGAGACTCATTTCAACAACTCCACAGCTTGTGGCCCACAAATTTGAGACCACTGGTGTATACTGAATTTTCTATTTGTACATAAATGAAGGTCTATTGTTTTCTGCTCAGATTGTAGGACTGAGGCTCACAACACAGACCTAGCTTTATGATGGACCCAAATTCTTGATACAACAACAAAAAATGGAATTATTTCATTAACCTAAAGGTGGACTCTCATTCAGTCACACTGGATAGAGAAATGGTTAGTTGTTTCATCCTGCCTATACTCCTTTTATCAAGGAATTAGAAGCATGCTCTCTGGGGATCTCAGGTCAAAAACTAAGTACACTCCATTTTCACTGGAAAATAATAGCCTGTTTCTGATGGGGAAGTGTATGCCTTTCAGCTTCTACGCAATTAAGTATAATAGAGACTGTGATGAAACAAAGGCTTGAAACTATGTGATACCATTCCTAAAACAATAGAGTGTGCTTATCAACTGACTAAAAACTAGAGTGAGTCTATTGTATGTATTCTTAATGGATAACCTGTAGTCAGTCTCTAAGTGACAGGAAACACCTTCAGAGCTGTGCATTGAGATATCCATTAATAACCACAGGTGCGGCTCTTGGTCTACACAATGGACCATGTGTGCCACACTCATTACAAAGCTATCAATGAAACATCCAATCAACTCAGAGTAACCCATCAATGAATTCTCTTCTAATAAATTTCCAAGACCAAAGAGTATAAGTGGGGGAATTTCAATTTAAAAAAACCAGAGACTGCTAAGGGTAATATCCAAAGGAAGTCTAAGACAGAAAGAAAAGTTACATACAAACTAAAATACTTATAGCACCATTTTTTCCCATGGTAAAACAACTGGAAATAAAAGAGATACCTACTAATTAAAAAATGGCTAAACAAACTTCAGCTATTAATGTAGTAGAACATTACTGAACTATAAGGGTGATGAATATAAGGAATTCTGAGAGGCATGAACAGACATCTGAACTGATGCACAGCAGAGTGAGTAGAACCAGGAAAACAATGTAAACAATGATTTCAACAGTGTAAATGGAAAGAATAAGAAGATAAAAGTAAATATATGTTATTATAATGATCAAGCTTGATCCCAGAGAAGAATCAAGAAAATGTATCATCTTTATAGAGATGGGGGGAGAGGCAGAAGGGAGGGGCAGAAGGCAGAAGTTCTATGGGTATAGAACATAGCATATGCTATCAGATACTGCTGAGGTATTGTTAGTTTTACTCAACCTCCTTTTTTATTCTTTATTACAAGGGATGGCTCAATAGATAGGAGAGGGGAGGGGAGGAGAGGGGATATACTTGAACATGAAGATCATGTGAAGGAAGGAAGGAAAGGAAAGAAAGAAGGAAACAAGAATTTATTAAGTGCCCACTGTGTGCCAGGTACTATGCTAAACACTTTACAAACATTATCTCATTTGATCCTCACAACAACCCTGCAAGGCAATCTTCAATTATCAGTTCAGAAAATTGAGGGAGAGATTACATGTCTTGCACAGAATCACATAGCTAGTGTCAGAAGCCCGATTTGAACTCAAGTCTTCCTGATTCTGGGTCCAGCACTCTATCAACCGTGGCACCTAGCTATATCATAAAAACAAAAAAGAACAATTTTTTTAAAAAAAGTTATGCAGGATCTCATATGAGGAATTATTTTCCTAAGGGGTCATATTCAGCAGATTCTAAGCTGACAAATATAATCTGTATTTATACCTTTGGGAATCCTTAAAGAGATGCAAATACATTCAAGTGGGCCAATACGAATATGAAACTGCATTTCAAATTTGCATTATAAACTTCATACAGAATTACAGAGAGATGACAGTCACTTGCTAGGAATATTATAAGGCATTCCTTTTAAGGTAAGGAATTGGATTTGATGGCTTCTGAGGTCTACTCTATCTCTGAGGTTCAGTTATTCTATTAAAATTTTTTTTTCTTTAAACTCACAAAATACCCTGCAGCCCCTTCCATGCTTATTTCAGATGCTCGATAAATGCCTCAATGGTCCCAGTAGAGATCACCTCACCCCACTCAGTTTTCTCCACTATAAAATGGGGGAGGGGGGCTGGACCAGATTGTCTCTGAATCCCCCATAGCTCTATCTCTATGATTTTATGTTCCTATGACAAAACAGCTTCTGATTTTAGACTGTATCGAATGACTCCAGCTTTGTTTTTTGATGCTTTTGACTCAGAAGTTCTAGTTCCATTTAATTAAAAAATAATCATAATCACATTCACTCAAATATCACTTGACCAGGTAACAATGCTTTCATACGGTTTATGTTCCTCGTGCTTCCATGATACAGAAAAGGAAGGCACTATTATTTTCCATATTCACATAAGAAAACTGTGTCTCAGAGAGGCAAGGTGACACGACCAGTAAGTGGCAAAGCCAGAATCAGAACCCTGTCTTGTCGGATTCCTAGTTCATAGGGTCACAGGCTCCCAGAGTTCGAGCTGAAAGGGACTTAGTCCAACCTCCTCATTATACAAACGAGGAAACTGAGGCCCAGAGAAATGAATAATTTGCCCAAGGTCACACACCTAGTAAATATCAGAGGTGGAATTTGGACTCCAGAGTCATGCACAGCACTCCCAGTGCTCCTGGATACTCTAGAGTGAACATACATTGACTAAGCCTTTTCTTGGGGATGGGTTACCACTCAATATGGTAGCTGGGTAAGAGAAAGAGAACAAAACATCCATTAGAGAAAGAATCATATATGACTTTTTCCTAATTTCACTTTATAAATGCTTTCAGTCACAAAAAATTGGGGAGACTCTGTGGTAGAATTCAGGACTGAATTTTCAGCTACCAAAATAACAGAAACTGGAAAAAGAAATACCCAAATCTGTTTCCTCCACTTTAAAAGGAGGGATTTGGGAGAGATGGCTTCTGAGACCTCTTCCAGCTATCCATCTGAGATTCCATGAATTACAGAAACCTTATACCATGGTTAATTCCCCCTCTAAATGGCTGTGGCCCAGATACAGCCCAGGCGTGAGTTTTATCTAAACATAGTAGCATAGATATAAAGTTGGAAGGGGCCTCTGAGGTCATTCAGTCTAAACTTTCATTTAAAGATAAGGAAACTAAAACCCGGTGAAGTTAAAGTCTTTGCTCAGGAGGTGCCATCTACCTTTCTCGTAAGCAGAGCCCCAAGGGCGCTAAATGAAACTGCTCCCTTCATCAAACATCAAATCTCTCCTGCTGGCAGCTCTCAGAGATCTTCCTAGAGAAAAGAGTGGCAGGCACCTTGGCTGAGAAATCTAAAGCTCAGCCTAGGATCCAAGACTGGGAGCCGCCCTTGCTTCTAAAACAATAGGCATAAATCCCAACTAGATTCATAGGGTTTGAGTGAGAAGCAAGGAATACAAATGTCTTCGGGTATTTCGCAAACAAAGCACTTCTTGGTTCTCAGATAACCATCTGAACCAATATATCCCAAGTGTGGGACTGGGGCTCCTGGGATGGTCCATCTAATATTGACTTTCCCAAGCAAATCAGTCACCTTTGGCCATGTGCTCATGAACAAAGCAACCAGTGACCAACTCTAATTTGCCCCTAGAGCCTAAAAGCCTATTGATAGGCATAATAATATCCAACAAGCATAATAATGGTAAATCTGACTTAACATTCAAAGAAGAAATGACTTCTTTAGCATCTGAGTGTGTCTAACCTGCCTGTCAAACTTCTCCAGCTCTGAAGTCAGATGTATGTGGAGCACTTATGAATCAAGTTGGCTAAATTTAGACTGCAAGTATCAGTCCCTTTCATGTAATGTGTTCACAGACAAGGAGAGATCACTTTTCTTCCCTGAACATAATACTTTACATCCTGATAAGTTTTCGAAATGTGATCAATGCCAACAGTGAATCTAAAGGCTGAAAAAGGTCATGGACTCTACCTCTGTAGGCAAGAAGGACTATTTCTAAACTACTTTGGGTAGATAGTAATAGCCAACCTATGATTTTAAGATTTTGAGAAAAACAAACGCCAGAACTTTGCCTTGTAACTTATTACTCTATTTAAGAAACCACATTGTTAGAAACTTTAATTTTTACCATCCTTCCTGACATAGTGGTGATGTACTAAATACTCTAATAAATTATTTAAATTTATTTAAAAATAAATAAAATACAGTTTTGGACAAAACCATTAGAGGACTTTGTTTTGCCTAATGAAGCATATTTGTTATGTGGGTATTGTCCTTCCTTCTCTTTCCCCTTCTTTTCTTCTTTTTTCCTTCCTTTCTTCCTTCTTTCCTATTTTCATCCCTTCCTGTTTTCCTTCCTTTTATCCTCCATCGCTCCCTCCCTTCCATCAGAGGGCAGAGAAGGGGGTAAGAAAGTGAAAAAATATTAATTGAAAAAAAAATCACCTTCTTTCTGCTAAATCTCACCTTGGGGTCCTTCTCCTCTTTCTTTCATTTAATAAGTGAATAAAACAAAGAAAACATTTTGGGTTTGAATCAAACGAAGTTTCTATTGTTCTCCTACATGAGGCATAAGCCCCTCCTGGTGTCATTTTCCTTTCATCTCAAGTAAAAAAAAAATCTTGCATCCAAATAAGATCTAAAAGAAAGGATACCTGATGAAAAATCTTATATTACTTCAAACCCATCTGGCCAAACCAGGAACAAAAGTCACAGTTGATGCCTTCTCTAGTGGAGGCTATAATTCTTATAATTTGAAAGGATTAGTGATTTTAGATGCTATCTCGTTTCATGACCACTTTAAGTTACTCTAATGTTTCGGTTTCAAGATGGGCACTTCGATTAATGACCCTTAACTTATGGAGGTATATTCTGAGAGACTTCAGTATAGTCTTATCAAAAACACTAAAAACCTTGAAGCTACAAGACACTGACATCCATTCATTTTCCGGACCTTCTAACTTGACTGTGTGTTCCTCCTCAGCACAATCCCAATTCTTACAATAATGGCATTATTGCAACAGTACCTTCCTGCAAGAAATATAATTAATCCTCTGGTCTGGTTTTTGTTAATCCCTGGGAGAAGAGAAACTCAGTCCCAGGGAAGTTAAAAGGTTTGTCTGATTCACTATTAATTAGCAGCAGAGCTCTATGTAGGACCCAAGTCTCCAGACACCTAACATAAGGTTCTTTATTCTACACTCCTTTTTCCACTAGAGAGATTAGTCAAAAAAGGCTAGACAGTGGATTGAGGGAAACCTGGGTTCTAGCCTCAACTATACCAATTAACTTTGAATGAGCCACTTGATTTTTCAGTGCCTGAGTTTCTTCCATTTATAAAGTAGGGATAATGATATCTATCCTTCCTCACCTTCTTTGGGGTTAAAAAGAGATATTAAATGTGACCACATCTCAAAAATCAAGAAGCAACACCGTATAATGGAAAGAACACTGGCTATGTAGTAAGAAGATCTGGGCTCAAATGCCACCTTGGTGCTTAGGAGATAGATAAGTGGCACAGTAGACTGACTTGGAGTTAAGAAGATCTGAATTCAAAATGTGCCTTAGTCATTTATTAGATTGCAACTCAGACTCTCTCAGTCTCAATTTCCTCATCAGTAAAAACAAGGATAGTGATGGTGCCTACCTCACAAGTTTGTTTTGAGGCTCAGATAAT
The DNA here is from genome assembly GCA_028646595.1 of Phalanger gymnotis. Classification (NCBI taxonomy): domain Eukaryota; kingdom Metazoa; phylum Chordata; class Mammalia; order Diprotodontia; family Phalangeridae; genus Phalanger; species Phalanger gymnotis. The sequence goes on along the minus strand of CM053623.1, from coordinate 426,200,139 downwards.
ATATGTGTGTGTGTGTGTGTGTGTGTGTGTTATTAAGCAAAATGGGCTCCTTAGCACTTAGTTCAACAAGAGCCCTTGAAGAGTTTGGCTTTTGTTTGCTTTGAGTAATGCTAAGCCCCAGGCCCAAATCCCTATTAGGTGTGGAACCTATGTGGGTGTGGATTGATGACTGAGGTGGGGCCCAAGGTGGGGCTATCTCCAGGGAGGGCCTAGTTTACATGTCTGGGACAGCAGAAACTCTTAGTTTAAGGTGCCTCTTTGTGACGATTTTAGGTCACGTGAGTGAGTGGCATGTGTGACTCACCCCTGACGCTGAC
>CM053623.1:426161032-426199322 GCA_028646595.1 Phalanger gymnotis | reverse complement strand
CCGGATGCTGAGACTTTGTTGAACTCTGGTAACTATGTATTGGGATTTGAATCAGACAAGATTTGTCTGTTGATGATTGTAATTTGCTTGTATTTTGCTCTGAAGTTCAGGGTACTGGCTTTTTCCCCTGAACCAAGCGAATGATATTTGTGTGTTGAATTAAAGTAAGCTTGCCAACCCCTTAACCTTGCTCTCCTTATTAAGGCAGATTAAAAGAACCTGGGCTTTCTGGCAGCTTTCTAGGTGCTGGCTATGGGTGGATCTGGACCCTCCACAGAAGCTGCTAGCCAGATTGTTAAAACAACATATATATACACACACACACACACACACACATACATACACATATATGTATATATGTATGCAGTATATATTATATGTGATATTATATATTATATGTAATATGTATTATATGTTACACACATTTATTATATGTATGTAATATTATATGTATGTATGTAATGTATGTAATATTATATGTAATGTATGTGATATATTAATATACATTATAATATATAATACATATTATATGTGAGATTATATAAACACACACATATATATTTGAGAAATATATTCATGTGTGTATACATGTATGTATATGTGCATGTGTGCATATGTATATCTTTTTAATCTTAAAGAACTAGGTAAATGTTGCTGTTATTGTTTTTGTTGTTTTGCTACCAGTATGACCTTAGGCAGACCACTTAACTTTCTTGGTCCTTCATCTGCAAAACAAAGGGGTTACTCTACATGGCCTATGAAGTTCCTTCCATTGCTAGATTTAGGAGCCTATGATCAGCTTAATAAAAATTAAGATGACATAATGGTGAATGGACATAAGAATGGACATACTGAGCTAGGTTTTCTCACTTGTGCAGACTTATAATGTTAGAAACATCTAGAGGGTGAAGTGGATAGAGCATAGGCCCTGGAGTTAGGAAGCCCTAAGTTCAAATCTGGCCTCAGACACTTATTAGCTTTGTGACCCTGGGCAAGTCACTTAACCCTATTTGCCTCAGTTTCCTTGTCTATAAGATGAGCTGGGGAAGGAAATGGCAAACCACACCAGTATCTTTGCCAAGAAAACCCAAAATGAGGTCACAAAGAGTTGGACATAAGTAAAAAGACTGAGTGATAAGATTCTAAATTTTAGGAATGTTATAGAATAGCATTATCAGCAGCGAGAACTCATATTTGTGGAGCATTTTAAGATTTACAAACATAGAAATGGGCAGTATCGTAACAGGGCAATAAGTGCTTTTTAATGGCCCCTTCAAGTGAAGCTTGCTGTTCTTTAGTCTGCAGAAAAACAGAGAAATAATGGCCTACAAATTAAGTTTTCTTTCAAGTGTCCCTAAAGTAAACTGATGCTATGAGTAAGTAAACATTTCATCAGGGAGGGAGTGCACGATTTAATGAGTAAAATGGCAGGTTACATTTCCTCTTCCCACAGGTATTATCTCAGTTTTGACCACCATCTGCAAGTAAAGTACATTGTCAGTTCATTCCCCAAGAATTGAAGTTAAGTGGAGTAGTCTATTTTTTTGCATTTCAGCTAGATGCTCTTTATTGTGTGCATGTGGATGTGTGAAGGAAATCGAAGCACTGGGAAGTAAATAGCTTTCTTTATTACCCTCCAAAAATGGGAAGCAGGACCAATGACATTTTAACTTAATGGATTCATCCACATTATCACCATTTTAATAGTTGTAGTTCACCCCAGTGAACACATGGAAAAAAAAAAGAACAGAAGTCATGAGAATATATACACGTCACAATGGATTTTACTTCCTACAAAGGTCTGGGACATTTGGAAGACGTATGTGCATGGAAACAACTGCTGTTGGGAAACCCTGACCTGCTCTCATTTCTTGGAATGGAAGATTCTTGTTGGCTAAATATTTGGGGAGTTTCCTTGCATGTAGCACAAAAGCACCCTGATATTTGTGAAACTTGTCCTAGAGGACTTAACAAGAGGCTTGAAAAATCTCTCAGGTTGGCTGAGGTACTGCTTCCTAGAACAACAGAGGTTCATACTTCCCAGTTTGAGGTAATTTTAGGCCAGGATGCTTCTTAGAAGCAAGAAGGGACTAAGTTTGGGAGACTTAGTTTCAGGGTCCTTTATCTGAAAGTCATTTAATTTACTGGGTGAGTTTTTTTTGGAGGGGGGCAGATGACAGCATAGGGTGAGAGGCCTAGATAGAGTATACAGTGAGGGAAGTATGATTAGTTGGCAATTGCTCTGAAAATGACTTGGATTTTTTTTTGGCGGGGGGGGGCGCTATAAACTAAGACAAATTTGCAGTGTGAGACAGTCACCAAAATGGATGTGATCTTGGGTTGTATTAAGAGAAAGTAGAGGTCCTAGAAACAAGGATCCGATAGTCTCGCTTTAATCCCACCTTGTTAGATTTCATATTGAATACTGTGCTAAGTTTGGGCATCATGGTTAAAGAAAGACATTGATAAACTGGAGAGCACTGGAAGAAGAACAAGATGATCAAAGGCTTTGAGTTCATATCACATGAGGATCTTCTAAAGGAACTGAGGGTGCTTAGTTTAAAGAAAAGAAGACTTGGGAGGGACAAGAAATAAAAATCTTCAAATATTTAAAGAACTGTCATCTGGAAAAGGGACTAGAGTTGTTCTCTTTTGTCCCAGAGGGTAGAACTTGGAATGGTGGGTGGATGTTACAGAGAGGCCACTGGGTTTGATGTTAAGAAAAATTCTCATTAATCAGTGCTTCCCCGAAGTAAAGTGGCAAGCCTCTAGAAGTAGTGGATTTCCCCTTCTTGGTTGCATTCAAAAAAGCTGAATGATTGTTTGCTGGGTAAGTTATTAGCAGATTCATTTTTTGGTTGAAAAAGATATTTGGCAGGGAGAGGAGGGACCAGAGCAGGAAAACTTCATACATGACCACTAAGAAAATAAATACCTAGTTTCTCCAGGTTGGCAGATACCTGCGTTTCAATATTGCCTGTCAGAGAGCCTGGGCACAATATGGGCACACATGAAGACTATCTTCCTCTAAATAATGCCAGATATATGGAGGCAAATATGTGTCTTGTTCCCAGGGATATCACTGCAGACCAGCACTGGAAGAACTAAACCCCTGATGATTAAACACTAGACAAAAACATAAACAACCTGGGGACTTAGCCAGAAGAGTTTTTCTGTACACCCTAAACAGCTGCCATCTGACCCAAAAGGATACCTTATAAATAAAAACCTTTTGCCATAAGCAGCAAGCTTCAGCAAAGAAGTTTGGGGATATACTAAGAAGGTGGACCTGGGTGACTTGTCCAATGAGAATTCTGAGAGAGTGAGAAGGAATTCATTGAATTCAGTAAAGCATGAGCTTACTCCATCACCCCTTCCCCCCATTTAAGATTAGAATATAGGAATTTAAGAACACCTCAAAAGACCAAGACAATTTTTTGTTAATTAACATACCTGGTCCTTCTAGTACAATCTACCTCTAATTGCCCTATCTATAAAATAAGGATAGTAACATTTCAACATCGGCAGTACCTACCTCCTAGGACTGTTGGAAAGACAAAAGGAACTAAAGCCTCATAAAGCAATTTTCAAACTTAAACTTGCTATATCGATGTCAGCAATTATTAATTTTAGCAGATTTTTATTGATTTCTTTTGTTTTTATGTCACCTAGGTTTCTCCCGATATCTTTCCCCACTTCCTGGAAAGCCATATTCTATAACAAAAAAAAAATTAAGAAAGAAAAAGAAGACCAAAAGATATCAGTAAACCTGATTAATATATCAGAAAAATGCATATTATTGTATTGCTGTTGTGTGTGTGTGTGTGTGTGTGTGTGTGTGTGTATTCTTTATATTATCATCTTTCCCACCTCCAATGGCAGAAACTATAGAGCAGAAACCAACTCTCCAAAAAGGCTAGAAGTTTCTTGGAAGAAATCTGCATTTTTAAGACTTCTTAGCTCTCCCTGCTAGTACCATGATTTTTACAAAACAAACAGTTTATCAGTTGTCTGATCAACAGCTGTGGCTTTCTCCTTCCCTGTCCATGTGCTTTCCCAAGGCCCAGCTTGGATGTTCCTATTCCAAGGCTAAGACCAGAAGAGAAGCACATACATATAATATACATATATGTACATATTTATATATGCTGAGACACACACAAAGAGCCCCTTAATTAAACAAATTTACCTTACTCTAATTGTCATGTTCATTAGCATAACAAGCACTTCTTATTAACTGAGAAAAACCACTGCAAGAGACTCCCTGCAGTGACCTTTTGAAAGGGCCAGGTCCTTTCCTTCAGGCCACAACAGATTTCTTTGTCTCCCAGTAACCCATTTCCCCTTTCTTCCTCATCATTACCAGCTCAGCTCAGGGAGGTCTACTAGTGTCCCTTAGATGAAAGTGAGAAACAAGTGCCTTTCTGGATCCCCAGATTGAAATCCCAATTCAATGCCACTCCCACTTACCCCACTCCATCCTGAGCCTGCCAAACACACACACACACACACACACACACACACACACACACACACACACACACAGAATTCCCCCTCTAAAATGCTGTTTCTTCACTTTCCTTTTTAAAAATAAGTTTTTATTGCTATTTTCTGTTTCATACATCACAACAGTATCCCATGCACCCCTTTTCCTGCCCCTCCCAGAAAGCCAGATGGCAAATAGTATTTTTTTTTTTGGAGAGGAAAAAGGGTAAAAAAAAAAAGGTCAGCACAACTGACTGATATGTTGAAAAAGTCCTAAACCACATGGGATACATAAAACTTTAGAAAGAAGTCTTACTGGTCTCTCTACTTCACTTTGTCGCAATTACTATCTTTGACTGTGGCAGTTATTCACTCTTCCTGTATTTCTGTTATTTGGGGATGTTCGAGAAGCAAAGAATCTCTTCACTTCTGATTTTCTCAAAATGTTTCAAAGTCTTTTTTATCATTGAACATCCATCTTTTGTTATGTATGGTTAAGCTCAGATTTGCAAATCGTCTTGGGCTGCATAGTGAAGCATGAGCTCCCATGTTCTTTAGGACACATAATTACATTCCTTCTCCTTTTTTCTAGTGAGTGCAAGATAGTCCCCTGCTCTTTGAATGTCCTTTCCTTTGTATTTGAAGGTCATTCACCTGATGGCCAACAGAACTTGTTTTTTAATTAAGTTGTTAAATATAACTACTATGTGTGCTGTAGTTTGCAGCCTTCCATTTTTTTGGAGGTCATCTGTGAACTTTTTCCATTGGAGTTTCCTTTCCCAGGCTTAGCAGTTCTCTTTTATTATTTCCTTCATTGTAGTGTTAAAGTTTTTTGTCCTGTCATGTTTTAATAGGAGACCTATGATCCTTACGTTATCTCTGTATATCCTACCTTCAAATTCTGTATGTTTTGCTTGCATTGTGAGCATATTTTCTTTTAATATTCTTGTTTTTTGCTTTTCTTATTCTAGGTTATCTTTCAGTTGTTTATTTGTATTCTCAATCTATTGTTTGTTTGTCTTTTTTGGCAACAATTCTCATTTTATTTGAGCCAAACACAACCAAAGTTCAGAAAAGGAAATATAACAAGAGATACAGGAAAAAAGAGAAAATTTAATAATATAAATCATATTATGTTGTGTTTTATTATTATTATATTGTATATTATATCACATTATATATTGAATCAAGAGTCATATTTCTTTCTGTTGTTACTGTTTTTCCTATTGATTTATCTGTTTATGCTCAAGGTCTTTGAGTTTTCTTCCTCCTGAAATCTTTAGTTCTTTCAGTCTCTCCCCTTCCCATTTTCCTTATTACTCACTTTCTGACTCTCTCCCTTCTAATAGTGGTTTTCTTGTGGGCTGGATCTCAATTTGTCCCAATCTCCTCCCACAATGGGCATTTCATGATTCACCAGCCTAGCTCTCTGTCCCAAATGGTTAGAACTTGCTCCTGCTAGAAGCTATGTTATTCCCTCTTGGTGAAGTGCTACATAGCTTCCCACTTGTAACACGACCTGTTCTGGTGATCTGTCCCATTCCTCTTGTTCTTCAGTTCTCTGGCTCAGTGCTATCTTCTCTTTACTTTCAAAATAAAGGTAGAATAATAGCCTCACTTAAATCCTCAGGTCATAAACCTTAGGATCTTGGGTGAGCCCATGGCCTTTCCTGCTATTCCCTTAGTGAATCCTGGGTTGTTCTTAATCTAAGCTTTTTCACTGTCCACCCCCTCCCAAAGAATTAGATGATAACATGCACACTGATTTTGGCTAAGGAATATTTGTTTCTCCAGGATCATAGACTTAAGAACTGGAAAGGAATGAATGAATGAATGAAAAAGCATTTATCAAGTAATTAGTATGTGCCAAGCACCATAGATCCAAATAAAAACAAAAAAACAAGGTAGTCCTTGATGGAAAGGGACTTATACTCTAATTAGGAAGACAATACATATATTTGAATGATGGCCAGGGGTGGTGATTCTGTTGGGAAGTTATAGGAATGGTTGGTCAGTGAAGTCATCGGGCCATTGACTGAAAAGCCAGTAATAGGGATATTGATCTGGTTATCGTCCTCAGAATTGGAGACAGAAAGAGAGGGGAAGGCGAAAGGAATGTGTAAGCAGAGCCATGGCATCAAGATGGCCAATGAGCAGCATGGTGGGTCAGGACTGGTCTAGATAAGGTGAGCTCAACTCTTAGCCTTTTATGGATAAAGAAGCCAAACCTCAGGTATGCTAAGGAGTTTCTTAGGGGTCACAGATAGTACACAACAGAGCTGAGACTCAAACCTTGGCGCTTTGACTGCAAAACCTGAATTCTTCACACTCTACCAGTCAATCGATAAAGTGCCAAGCACTGTGCTAAGCACCGGGATACAAAGAAAGATTAAGACAGTCTCTGTTCTCAAGAAGCTCACAATCTAATGGAGGAGATGACACACAAACAACAATGTACAAATAAGATATATACAGGATTAATTTGAAATAATCAATTGAGAAAAGGCACTAGAATGAAGAGGGATTGAGAAAGCTTTCTTGTAGAAGGTGGTATTTTAGATGGGGCTTGAGGGAAGTCAGGAAAGCCCAGAAGCAGAGATAAGAATGCATTCCATGCATGGGCAACAGCCAGTGAAAACTCCTAGATGGAGTATCTTGTTCAAGAAACAGCAAGGAGGTCAGTGTCACTGGATAAAAGAGTACTTGGGAGCAAGGGGGAAGGAAGAGTGTATGGTGTAAGAATACTGGAGAGGTTGGGGGAGGGGATAGGTTCTGTAGGGCTTTGAACATTAAACAGAGAATTTTATATTTGACCCTCTCCACCGTAACATATGGAACTTGAAGCATATCAGGCCTATTGATATCACTTGCTGGATAAATGTGATGTCTCCAATCTTAATGTCTGATTTTTGCCTTTTCTCAAACCCAATTTTCCTACATTAGGAATAAGGAGAGCTAGGAGGTAGGATAGCCTAGGAAGGAACAAGATAATCAAGGTAAGGGAATTATCGAGTATCTTAGCATATAAAGTTGCCTTTGAGGTTGATTCATCTCAAGTCAGCAAGCATATATTAAATACCTAGTAGAGTCTACCCAAATTGCAGTCTACATATAAGCCAAGTATCTCTACAGCTAAACTTACTTTTTGCCAGCCCAGCTTACCAATGTTGCATTTGTGAATTGGTATAATTTCTAATGCTTCTGGATTCTCCATCCCTGTTTTCATTGGTACCAATACTGTCTATGACATCCCAAGTATAGGGTCATGAAGACTCCATATGAATACCAATGGTGACAGAGAACTTACTACCTTATGAAGAAGCTCATTCCAGTTTTGAATGGCTCTGGCTGTTAGGAAATTGACTTACATATTATAATATATGTAAGAAGCCTTTCCTGGTTCCCTATGTGTTCTCTCCGGGGTTATTTCCCATTTTACCATATGTATGTGTTTGCAAGCTGTCTCCTCCATTAGAATGTGAGCTTCTTGAGAGCAGGTTATGTTTTTGCCTTTATTTGTATCCATTCACAGCACTTAGTACAGTGCCTGGCACATAGTGGGCACATAATGGATGCTTAGGGTCACCTAAGTGGTTTTATATGGTAGTATCAGAAATTAAAAAAAGTAAAAGTAGTCATATACATGTAGTGCCTCAGAGTTCATTTCAAACTTCAAATCTGTGATTTCATCGTTGTGGGTATTTCCTCCACAGAAGCTACTTCTCTGCCAGAGTTGATGGTTTGCTGACGGGTTGGGTCCATCACACTCCAAATTACTCTCTGAAAGTCAAACATCTGGTGGTGGTGAGCTTCTTTATGTGCAATCAAAATTAAAATGAAAAGACAAACAATAATGCCAGTCTTTAAGCAATGAAATGGAAGTAATCAGTTCAGAAAACTAACAGTCTTAGGAGAGGTCTACACTACATCTCTAAAAGCTCTTAGAGAAAGGCTGTCTTATGGAAGAAGATTCAATGCAGTAGGGAACATTTGGAACATCAGGAGTAAATAAGGGTTAATGTCTTTCCTCCCAAACAGCTATGGGTTTTTTTTCCCTAAAATGCCTGCAATACATAATAAATAAGTTTAAATATGGCACTAGCCTGCATTTGCCCTTGATCATGCGCTCTTTCCCATAGGAACGGCCTACTCTTGGCCCAGGATGTACTTTGGATTCTTTATTTAGTAGTGGGGGTAGGATGTGCTAAGTCATTCACACCCTCCCCACAATGACCCTCTTGTTCATTTTCCAGATGGCTAGAGCTAGGGTGCATTGTGTGACCACAAGACAGGTGCTCTCCTTTTATAGAATGAAAAGAAAATTTGTTAGTGTGGACAGCTAAGCAAACAATCTGGTTGGCCACCCCCCCACCCCAATAGTCAAAGTGCCTGCTTGGGTGGAATTGTGTCCATCTGGACACTTGACAATAATAGTAAAATGTGACCATAAGTAAATGGCCAGGAAAGATCTTGAAAACCATCAATTAGTTACCCCACTCACAACTTTATGCCCCCTTGCCTCCTTACCTCCCATCCCTTAGATAACCAAGTCATTTAGGGAATCAGGTCAACACCGAAGAACACCCATCACGATGCCATCACCATCCCTTTGTCTTCTAAGCCCAGCATCCTAACTGGGTGTTATCAGAAAAAAAAAAAAACATTTTAAAAAATGCTCCCTCTTTCCTAAAGGAACCTGTGACTTCTGCTGGTCTGTGCTAAGCAAGCTGACAGCTCCCCTACACTCATCTGTAGGCAAAAATGGTCTCTATTTTATTTTTAAGTACATAAAATGGTTCCTATGTTGAATATTGGTATCCCTAAAGGCTCTAGGGAGTTCAAACAAGGAACAAAAATATGATTCCTGTTACTGATAATAAGATTCACATTCGTATGGCACTTTAGTGTTTAAAAAGGTTTCCTGCCCTGCCTGGTGGTTGCTTAAGTATTACTATTCTTCCCATTTTCGGACAAAGAAAATGAGATCCAGAGAGGTTGCCAATGGTCTCAGGGTGCAAAAGTATTAGAGCTGAGGATCAAACCCAGGTATCCTTAGCTTCCTGACCAGAGTGTGCATTTTCTACTCGGCCACACATCTCCCAGCATTTTTGCACCCCTCTTCCCAGAACTCTGCAGACAGGACCTCACCAGAAATTCCTTTTCAGGATAGACTAGACTGAGAAGAAAGAGCTAAGAGCTTTTCCATCCTCCCTTCAGCACCAAAGAAGCACGGCCTCAGTCCAAGTCCCAGCCCTAATGTGAGAGGCAGAGTTAGCCATCACACCCTGGAGCCAGGGGGCTTAGCCCACTGAGCTGTGCTACCACCTCATTTCCTACCGCCCACTTCTAATCCCTTCCTCAGTCAGTCTCATGACATCACTCAGAATGTCAGTGTTCCTCTTTAGATCTTGTTTCAGGCAATTTTACAGGACTGTGCACTATGGTTTAATGAGGAAAATAAATCAAAACTCACAGTGGCAAAGGAGAAGCTAGTGGGCCTAAAGAGTCATTCATCTTGAGGATACAAAGCGGATGTCTATTTCCTTTTATTACCCCAAAGCTATTAAGTGCAGGGGGGCTAATGAGAGTTAAGGAAAAATACAAATGTGGTCACTGCAGGGAGAAAAAAGGCTAGATTGAAAACAAGTAAAAGATGTTCCCAGAAACCCATTCTACTACAAAGGCCCCGTGAGTCATAGGAGGTTGTACTCTGGGCAATGAAGTGGTTAAAAAAGTAGAGCAGATGGAAACATGATGCCCGCAGGTCTAGGCTTTGTTCTTACCTCTTCAAGGGGTAAAGAATTCAACAGCCTAGTGTGACTATGTGGGCAACAGCCTCATCCATACGCACAGATTTTTTCCTAGCCTTTTGAATTAAGAAGGCCTCTGGGAATGAGATCATCTTCAAAGGCCACTAACTCAGATATCCTTCTTGGAAAGGATCATGCTCAGCTTTGGCTAGGCCTGGGGTCAACTTAAGTAAGTAGTCACTGAGCTCCTAAATCTACTTCCTAGGGAGACTGAAATATTAAACACCCATCTACCAAATAGTTATGACTTGGTTAAGAAAGCAAACTCAGAAGCTAGAAATCAGAGAGGTCTCTTCAGACTGCCTTTTCCTCCCAAGTCGGCCACCTCAGGCTTGAATCGTGCCAGCTACTCTCGGCTCCTCTGCCTCAATAAAAAGTACACGACTCAGTGCCGCTGGTGGGGAAAAGTGCCCTGTTTGCCACCAAGCGTTTTGGTACTGGATCCAAGCACCTGTGACTCCATCAGAAAATGTTAGAGGCATTCCTCACTATAGGAGTTGCTATTACCATTATGGAGAGAGAAAACAAACTCACTGTGCTGATTCAACAGAGCAAAACCAGCTGGTGCTAACATTTATGGAGTGCTTCTGTGAACAACAAATCCTCACACATTCAAATGAACTTGTTTCTTAAAGTAATTCTTTCTTCCAACATGCATTTATTAAGTACCTACTAGATATTAGACACTGTAACAGGTGCTGAGGGTAAAAAGTCAGAAACAAAATACTCTCTGCTGTCAAAAAGATGACAGTCTATGAGGGAGGCTCTGTTAATATTCCCATTTTACAGATAAAGAAACTGAGGCTCATTGAGGCTCATTGCACAGGGATGCATAGCTAGTGTCTGAATTCAGAGCTAGGTCTTCTTGATTCCAAACCTAGCATTCTATCTGATAATAATAATAATAATAACGAAGCTTTATATAATGTTTACTAGGTGCCAGGCACTGTGGCAAGTGCTTTATAATTATTATCTCATTTGATCCTTACAGCAACCATGGCAAGGAGGTGCTCTTATCACTCCCATTTTACAGATGAGGAAACTAAGGCAAACAGCGGTTAAGTGACTTGCTTAGGGTCACACAGCTAGCAACTGTCTGAAGCCAAATCTGAACTTAGATCTTCCCGACTTCAGTTGTGGTGCTGTGCTCTGTTCATTGTGTCACCTCGTCATGTTATCGTGTTGTTCAGTTGTGTCCAACTTCTTGTGACCCTGTGGTCCATAGCACACCAATACTGTCTGTCCATGGAGTTTTCTTGGCAATATACTGGAGTGATTTGCTATTTCCTCCTCCAGTGGATCAAGGCAAACAAAGGCTAAGTGACTTGCCCGGGGTCACATAGCTAGTAAGTATCTGGGGCAAGATTTGAATTCAGGTCTTCCTGACTCCAGGCCCTGCACTCTATCCACTCAACCATCTAGCTGTCCCCATATCACACTATGTAGCCTTTTCATAATGTATGCATATGTAAACAAGTTGAATTAAGTTCACAGGATTGTAGAATAATAGATTCAGAGCTGAAAGGACATTAGAAGGACCTACTGCAACCCTCTCACTTTATAAATGATGAGCCCGGGCTCAAAGGAGGAAATTTATATGTCCAAGTTCACACAGAGAATAAGTAGCAAAGTTGGAGTTTGAACTCAGGCCCTCTGACTCCAAATCAGCGCCAAATCTAAATCTTTCCATTGTGTTATGCAGTGAAGTCAGTCAAGTCAAGAAACATTAATTAGGTACCTACTTTGTGCCAGGTGCTGATTAAGCTCTGAAGGTGCAAAAAAGACAAAAGCATTCCCTGCCCTCAGAGGCACTTACATTCTATTGGGGGAAACAACAAGCAAAAAAATTACTTATAAACAAGATATATACAGGAGAAAGTGGAGACAATTTTGGGAGGAAGGCACTAGCATCAAGGGGGATGGGGAAAGGCTTTTTGGCACAAGTTGAGATCTGAGCTGAGTCTTGAAGAAAGCTGGGTAAATTAGGATGTGGAGACAATGGGCTAGAGAATTACAGGCATGAGGGTGAGGGGAGCTGGGGAGAACGAGGAAAAGGGGAAGGGGAGCTGGGAAAGGGAAGGGACTAGAAGTTATGTGACTTGCTCAAGATCACATAGCCAGTTATGTATCTAAGATTAGATTTGAACTCAGGTCTTCTAGATTCTATCCCCAGGGCTGTATGCCCCAGGCTTTAAAAGAGAAACAAAGAAATTTATATTTAATCCTGGACTTAATAGGGAGCCACTGGAATTTACTGTAGTAATCCAGGCAGCATTTTCCTTTCATCTTCAAACAACGTTTACTAAAACCCAAACAAAGTACTTATGATGAGAACAAAAATTGAAAGCAGTACTCAAGTACTGTATTACAAGGACAAGCAGCATACACAAGTATTCTTTTAATACAAAATCTTCGAATGCTATAGAATCCCCAGGATTCTAATCGGAATGCCATCTTTGTCCTGAATCATAATCTATCTTTGTTGTTGTCTTGTAGTCGTTTTAGTCATGTCTGACTCTTTGTGACCCCATTTGGGGTTTTCTTGGCAAAGATACTGGAGTGGTTAGCCATTTCCTTCTCCAGCTCAATTTACAGATGAGGAACTGAGGTTAAACGACTTGCCCAGGGTCACAAGACTAGTAAATGTCTAAAGCCAGATTTGAACTCAGAAAGATGAGTCTTACTGACTCCAGGCCTGATATTCTATCCACTGGGCTACCTAGCTACCACCTATCTTCTTTAGCCCAGAGCAATGTGCCAGCATGCACCTATCATCAGGTCTTACTTAGCAGACTGGAAGGAAGAGTAAGTTGGGTTTCTTTTTTTAAGTCTTTCTCAAATTCCTCATAGAATTGGAATCCTGGCAAGCATGCTGATTAAAACAGCAAGGGCATAGAAACCAAGTTACTTTCTTGCCCTTTGGAAAGAGGCCTACATTCAGAAAAAGAAACTATCAGCAATGTCTTTGATGGGGGGCGCGGCGCACAACTTAGAATACAAGTTGCATAGACACAGGACTTTGGTCCTGGGCTATCTGAACAGAAGCCTGCCTTTTCTAAGACAAAGCAAATATACAATCAGCAGGATTGTCACTAAGTAGAGGTAGGAGAAGGGTAGTGTGTGAAGCAAAGGTTGGTGGACTCTTTGCCAGTGGGAATGATAACAGCTTGCACTGATATGGCGCTGAGAGGTTTGTAAATCACTTTGCATACATTATCTCATTTGATCTCTATATACATTAGCTCATCTGATTAATAGCTAGTGTATGAGTCATCCCTTCTATCTGCCCTTCCAGGGATAACAATAAGAAAATCAGATTCACAGAACTGATGAACCTAGGAGCCCGGGGGACTTTTTAGAAATGATCAAAATCTCATTTTACTCATAAGGAAACTGAGACTTGCTTAAAATAGTTTGTGGGGCAGCTCATGATACAGTGGATAAAGTGCCCAGCCTGAAGTCCGGAAGACTCATCTTCCTGAGCTCAAATTTGGCCTCAGACACTTACTAGCTGTGTGACCCTGGGCAAGTCACTTCACCCTGTTTGCCTCAGTTTCCTCATCTGTAAAATGATCTGGAGAAGGAACTGGCAAACCACTCCAAATAGACCCCAAATGGGGTCAATGAAGAGTCTGAAAGGACCGAACAACAACAAAACTAGTCAGTGACCAAGCTGACACTAGGTCTCTCCAACACTCAACCCAGAGTTCTTTGCATCATACAAATTTTTCTTGAGGCATGGAAGACACTCTGGGGGAGATAAAATCATAATGGTCCCCGTGAGCCTATAATCTAGAAAGTTTATACATACTCACAGTTTGTACATACCCAGAGACAAAACAACTAAACAGTAGCAAAGAACATCCCTGTATTTTAAATGTCAAACCAGTGAGCTTGCAATGAGATGTGTCGAAGCCCAATAAAATGTGACTGACCCTGAGTTTCATACAATTCTATCCTCCTCCAGATGCAATGAAATCACCTTCTGTCCCGTCCCCCAAAGCAGATTGAAATCTTTGTGCATAGATGAAGAAACAGCCCTATTAAACTGTATTTACATTGTAACCACGACTCTGCTTAGTCACTGGCAGGGGGAGCCATCAAAGCATACCTAATCTAAAGGTTAAATTGTAACCGGGGATACTTTCAGCGGTTGAGAGTAATGGCCAGCTCGGAAGGATTTCCAATATTGTTTTCCATCTCAAAAGATAGCACTGCTATGTAATTATTTAAAGTGTCCTTGTCAAGAGAACAAGAGCTATTATTTTTTTTTCAAACCACCAGCTATTTCTCGATGATGAGATATGCAGAACTATTTTGGCTGAAAACGTTTCTAACCTATTACGTTACAATTAACAGGAAAAGAAAGACCCATATTGCGTAGACAGACACAACACCAAAGTTCTAATGTCAGACCAGCATTATTTTTTCTCCCTGAAGCTGCTACTGATTAAGAATGATTTCCCCAAACAAGCCCAATATAGGGATGTGCTCACAAATGCTTGGTTGGGAGCCAGCTGGTCCACAGCATTTATCCCTTTATAAAAGGGAGAATTGTTTTAAATTCTCAATCCTGCCTACAGAATGATGACTCCATCTGCCCTCTGACTGCCTTGCATAGGAGCCATGTGATCATGGGCTTGGTATACTGAAGGGGATCTCACAGGTCATCTGCTCCTTGATTTTTATAAAAGAGAAAATCAAGTCCCAGCAAATTTAAGTGACCTTTCCAAGGTCACACAGGTACTAAGTGGCAGAAAACCCCATGCAGGCAATGCAGATCATCAATCCACTGCTCTGTCCAAATAACTCGGCTGCCAAACCAGTGGAATCTTTTCTGTCAAATGTATAAAAATTTCTTGCTACTAAACTCTGGTAATAACTACTAGAAATTGTAGTTCATAAATATTATGATTTATAAAATGATGGCTCCACACTCACTGCAGGGCACTCGGGAGGCCTGACAGACTTACTTCGCCCTTGACTTAACTGCCAGTTTATATTAGGAAGTGACTGGTTCACACTGAAGAACAGAGATGAAGGCCAGCAGGAATCCTCTCCCACTCCCACCCCCCCTACACACAAAAAAAACAAACAGAAATATAATCACTGCCCAAGAATGATCATGACTCTGACTGCTCTTTGCCCCAAGCTGGGGATACAGTTGGTTTTCTTCCTGTCCACACAGGCTGCTCAACACAGGTGTGTGTCTCCTGAGGATTCTCAGCCTCCTCATCAACATCAAGAGGCAATTGCAGTTTTAACTGAAGCTAGCTGCTCTGGCCTGAATGAGGCCCCAGGGACTAACTAACCTGATAATTTTGACTTAGTTAAAAATACAATCGCATTTTGCCTTCTAGGCACACAAAGCTGTTCTAAGAGCTTTAAAGAGAAAGAGGCTTTCACTTTCACCTATTTGATCCCCTGAATGACAGAAGGGGAGAGAGAGAGAGGGAGATAGAGAGAGATGGAAGAAGAGAAGGAGGGAGGAGAGAGAGAGAGAGAGAGAGAGAGAGAGAGAGAGGAAGGAAGGAAGGAAGGAAGGAAGGAAGGAAGGAAGGAAGGAAGGAAGGAAGGAAGGAAGGAAGGATATATTAATTACCTACTATGTGCCAGGCACTGGGTTAAGTGTTTTACAAATATTATTATCTCATTTGATTCTCATAACAACCCTGTGAGGCAGGTGCTATTATTGTCCTCATTTTACAGTTGAAGAAATTAAGGCAAACAGAGGTTAAGTGACTTGTCCTGGGGTGGGAGAACTTATGGGTTGATTATGTATAAAAATCTCAGGGACTTTTTTTTAAACACTAGAAGGACCAGGGATGTCAACTGACACAAATTTTAAAAATAATTTTACTGTAATTTCTCCTATCTGTGCAAATATATTTTAAATAGACACAATTACAAGCAGATATTATATTTTACTTTGGGATAAAAAACCATTTAATTATCTCAGTTTTCTTTGCCTTGTGGATTAAAAAAAAACCGTATTGCATCAATCGATACAGCTTGGTCCTTCTAATGGGTAGACCCCAATGGAAGATTTATGGGGACACAGATAAGAGTGAAACCCAAGTCATGCACGGGCCTTAATCTATAATGGTGGAGTGGTATGATGGATAGGGCAATGGCGCTGGAGTCAAAGGACCTAGATTCAAATTCTACCTCTGAAGCTTACTACCTTGTGTCACATGGGTCAGATATTAACCTCCCTGGGTCTCAGTCATCAACTGAAAGAGGAGAGAGTTAGACTTGATGACCTCTCCTCTGTTGTTCTTTCCACCTAATGATCTATGATGCCGTGAGAACCTGCATTCAAACTAAATCAAAGGAGGGAGTCAGGCCACTTCTCTGATCACTGGCTGCTTTTTAATCACTTCCCTCCCACCACAGAATGGAGCCTCCCAAACCATGGGCAGGGGACGGAGAGGAGCTATTTGTCCCATCTGATGGATAGCTCTGGGTTGTGTGACACTGGTGCCTAGTTCAGGAGCTATTTATTGGCTACATCAGTGTCTGAGGTTAGCTGTTCTTGCCCAAAAAGAAGGTGGAAAGTTCAGAATACTATTTAACTGAAGTTACTATGGCTAAGCAACTGAACCTCTTGGGACTTTGGTTTCATAGGATCCTAGGATCACGGATCTCAAACTCAAAGGCACCTCAGGAGCCCTATACTTCAATCCCCTCATCTAACAGATGAAGAAGCTGAGCCCCAGAGAGTTGACTTGCCCAAGGTTACTCAGGTAGTAAATATCAGAACCAGGATTTGAACCCAGGTCTTATGAATTTAGGGGCAATGCTTTCTATAAAATGAAGGTTGGACTAGGTCCCCTATGGCTTTAAATGTATAATCTTTGTCTCCTGTGTCCTCCATACTGTCAATATTTGTCATTTCCCTAAAGTGTAGTCCTTCAGCTCATTTGCACACAAGAGAAACTCAAAAAGCTGTATTAATTGAACTCAATTGAACAGAAATAACAACCTAATGGCTGGGGCCATGTAGTGGCGACCAAACTTGGTGCCCAAACTAAGGAAGCTTGGAGCAGGTGAGGGTCTGAAAGGGAAAGGCCTCAAGAAAGCTCCCCTGAAATGTTTCTCAGCTTAGAAGAGAGACCCCCTAAGCTTTTTGAGAGGAGCTATTTTTATTCTCCCCCTCCCCCAAGCCTTGGAGAAAAAAGGTGGGGAAGGGGAAATGCTGACAAAGTTCTCTGGATAGAATGGAACAAAGGGCCATCAGCCATGAACCACCACTTTCCCCTCTTGCTGAGAATCCTAGAGAAGAGTGTGACTGAGGGGGAAGAGGGTGGAGAATGGCAACGGAAAGAGAAGTGGTGATAATGTCAGCTTCACAAATCTCCCGATGAAGCCTGACCTACTAACTTTAACCCTTTTACCTAGATTGGATGTAGGGCAACCCATGCTTTACGACTTAGTGGGCCACACGATGGTAAGGTCCATTATCTGTGGGACATATCACAAAACCAGCTGCAAACTCTTAGAATTCCTGGATCCTATAGGGAGGCTGCAGCTGGAAGGCACGTTCAGCTCTATTTTGCACAGTTCCATTCCCAGACTGTGAGCTTCAGCTTGAAATGATGCTGCTTCATTTCAGCCTTCAACCCGAGGTAATAGTTAGCATTGACCAAGCTTCCTTAAATGCCATTTATAGTCAGTGTAATCTAATGGACAGCTAGTGGTGGGCCTGGAGTCAGGAGATTCTCTCATTCACATGCCACCTGGGATGCTCACAAGTGCTGTAGTCACAGGCGAGTCACTTAATCTCTCTGGTCTTCAGTTCCCTTATCTGTAAAATGTGGACAATATTACCTGCCACAGCTGCCTATCGCAGAGGGTCGTGGCAGTGAGAAGCCCCAGGAAGCAGTGTGATACAAGGAAAAAGCAAAGATTTGGGAACATTAGGTGCTGTGGTTACTGCCTGTGTGACCTTGGAAAAGTCATTTCCCTTTTCTGTTTCTGTTTCCTCACCTGTAAAATGGGGGGAGTGTTGAACTTGAGTCCCCTAAAGTCACTCCCAGCTCAAAATCTATGCCCCTAGATATGTAAGAGCTTTGAAAAATTTAAAACATAATGCAAGTGTTAAATATTACAGTAGAGTTCAAAGCTCTGATTTAGAATCTTCAGAGTGAAAAGTTCAAAACACAAAACATCAAAAATTCAAGGGGAAAGAAAGTAGGAATGAGAAGCAGAAATAATTATTTTCTCCTTCTGGTAAGCCTTGTTGGGAAAATTCTTTTTATTTTTTTGTTCAGTTGTTTCAGTCATGTCTGACTTTTTATGACCCCTTTGGGGGTTTTCTTAGAGAAGAAAGTCAGTGGTTTGCCATTTCCTTCTCCAGCTTATTTTACAGATAAGGAAACTGAAGCAAAGAGGGTTAAATGACTTGCCAAGGGTCACACAGCTAGTAAGTATCTGCAGCCAGATTTGAACTTGCAAAGATGAGTCTTCCTGATTCCAAGCTGGACATTCTATCCATTGTGTCTCCTAGCTGCCCTCCTTGAGGAAATACTACTATTCAATAAGCACTTTGCTTACAGTTCACATTGACTTGCTTTTCCCTCCCCACTGACTCAAACTCTACAACAATTTTTTAGGGAAGCTTTGTTGGATTACCTAGGATTTTATTAGCCAAACCAAAAACAGTTTTCAATAGTTAAATAAATGTTTTGAATTGTCTAGAGAAGAGTTAGAATGTCAACTCACAATACTAGTATTGTACTAATAATATTGTTTCTCTGCCATGTATATAAGTCATTCTCTAATGGACTCTCTCCAAAGTTACCAATGATATCTTAAATGCCAAATTCAATGGCCCATCCTCAATCTTTTCCTTCTTGGCCTCTTTGCAGGCTTTCACACTGTTGATCATTCCAGTTTCCTTAATATTCTCTTTAAGTTTTTGGGCCTTTCCTGGTTGTCTTCCTATCTATTTGACTACTGAGTTTTCTTTACTGAGTTTCATCCAGGTCATGCCCACTATGCATGGATGCCTCACAGGATCCTATCCTGGGCCCTCCCCTCTTCTCCCTCTACCCTATTTCACTTGAGGATCTCATCAGCTCCCCCAGATTTAATTATCATCTCTATGCTGATGATTCTCATACCTACTTATCCTGCTCTAAGCTCCCTGCTGTCCTCCATATTTGTTTCTCCCAATGCTTTTTAGACATCTGGAACTAGGATGTCTAGTGGAACATCTTAAATTCATCATGTTCAAAATTGAACTCATCATCTTTACCCCGAAACCTTCTCCCTTCCAAATTTCATTATCACTATCAAGGGTGCCACCATCCTCCCAGTCACAACTTAGAGGTCATCTTTGATTTCTCACCATCCTTCTCTGCCCATATCCAACCTGTCACCAAGGCCTATTGATTTCACCTTTGTGGCATCTCTCGAACACGCTCCCTTCTTTCTTGTGACATTTCCACCACCCTGGTGCAGTTGCTCATCTCCTCACGTCTACACTTGGTCCGTGTGTCACAAGTCTCTCCCTTCTTGAGTCGACCCTCCATTAAGCTTCCAAAGTGCCAACGATGTCACCTTCCTACAACAACACTGGCTCCCTATCACATTCAGGATTAAATACAAAATCCTCTGTTTGATACTCAAGGTCTTTCATAACCTGTCCCCCATCCCACCTTTCCAGTCTTCTTACACCTTACCCACAAACTCTTTGATCCACTGACACTTGCTGGTACTTGAATAAGACACTCCATCTCTTGGCTCTGGGCATTTGCTCTGGTGGTCTCCCACTCTTAGAATGGTCTTCCTTCTTATCTTTGCTTCCTGGCTTTCCTAGCTTCCTTCAAGCCCCAGATAAAATCCCATCTTCTACAAGAAGCCTTTCCTCAATCCTTCTTCTATCAGCCCTTTCCTGTTTATCCTATAAATAGCTTATTGGCACATACTTATTTTCATGTTCTCTCCCCTATCTCCTTATCTTACAATCTCCTAGATTGTAAGCTCCTGGAGGGGTGGGCCAATATTTTGCCTTTCCTTGTATCCCTAGCTCTCAGCAGAGTATTGGCACCCGGTAGATACCTAATAAATACTTAGACAGACTGACTGACAAGAAAGTGCTTTTCAAAACTCTAGCATAATAGGACTATTCCTAAGTACCCAACTAATTATTAAGGACTGACAATAACCAGGGTGAAACAGAATCAATGGTAACAAGGACAATGCAAAAAGGAATTAAAGGAAGAAACTTGCAGCTACAGGAAGTTCTTGGAATTCAAGAGCCTCAGAGTACACACCTGGGTCAAGGGTCAGCAAGGAGGTCATTTATCACCTCTTATGAGGCTCATTGCCCTGATTGTGATTGTTTCCTTCTTTTATGGTGCCATTCAGAGAATTCCTGCCAAGGTGCCTCACTTGACTTCTCATCTGGTACCCGTAACTTGACAGAATTCCTCCCATTTGTTTCTCTTGATCTTTTGCTTCAACTCACCCTAAATGGTTGGGTGTAACCAGTCCAGGGGTGGGGAACCTGTGGCCTCCAGGACACGTGTGGCCCTCTAGGTCCTCAAGTGTGGCCCTTTGACTGAATCCAACCTTCACAGAACAAATCCCCTTAATAAATGGATTTGTTCTGTAAAACTTGGCCTCCATCAAAAGGCCGCACCCAGGGACTAGAGTCTAGTCTTAGAATTATCTTAGTCTGGTAATGTATGTTTAGGAGGTAAAGGGGATGAGGATTGGGAAGTTCTGAAGCCATTATCCTTACCTACTACCTTTCAAATGTCAACTGAAAGTTTGGAGAGATAGAAAATCTCAGTCTTATCTAAGTTAGACGTTCATATCAGTTTTACCTAATTATCCCAATGATACACTGGAAACACCAAATTCCCAACTATCAAGCTGCCTTCATTTCAGCATTCGCCCATTAAGAACTTTCATTCATCTTCCTTCTATCCATGAATAGACAGGCTGCTCTCTGGGGTAGAGCTAGCATTCTTAATGACTTCCCTAGTCATACTGATAAATCCTTTATCTACATTTCTCTAGGCTTCATATCACTTTCTCTCTCATTTTACCCCAACTTGCCTCTGTTCACCTTATTTCCAGAAACTGTAAATCTTTCTTGTGTAACTTTAATGAGTTGGTAGCTTTTGGTTTTGTTTTGTTTTTTAAATACAAAAATTGATTAAGAAATTACTGGATGTAGAGTCAGCAGACCTGGATTTGACTTCTGGCAAGTTGTATAATCTCTCCGGGCTTCAGCTTCCCCATTCATAAAATGAAGAAGTTGGGTTTGATGAGCATCCTTGAGGTCCCTAAATGGGTCACAGGATTTGGAGCTAGAAGGCTAGCCCAGGATCCTCATTGTACAAGTCACAGAGTCCCAGTAAGAGCCTGAAGGAATCCTACTAGAGCATCTAGAACCAACCACCTGATTTTACAGATGAGGACATCAAAGCCCAGGTAGGTTAAGGGACTTGTCCAAAGTCACCCAGATAGTCAGTGGTAGAACTGATCTACCTCCAAATCCTATAATGGAATCTTAGTATTAAAACTTTTTCTTTTAAGAATTCTAGGGGCAGTTAAGTGGCACAGTTGATAGAGCACTGTCCTGGGAGTCAGGAGTTCCTGAGTTCAAATCTGGCCTTAAATACTAACTAGCTGTGGGACCCTAGGCAAGGCATTTAACCCTGACTGCCTCCAAAAACAAACCCAAAAAGAATTCTAGGAGGGTACTCATTTATTATGTCTTTTTCATTACATATATACATATACATGTATATATACATATATATACTCATACATGTTTTATATGTGTATATATACACATAATACACATATATATTTATTTAAGTAGCTAATTATACAATCTAAAACAAAAATTTAAAAATATTCATATGACAGCTTCCTATGAACAAATTCACCATCATTCAGGCCTAGAAATTATTACATAGATTATGCTATGTTGAAAATAATTTTAGGGATTATAAGAAATAAAGCTTATTGACATGTTCAAGTATAATTAAATCAACTTCTGCCCTAAATCATAATTTACAGCAGATAAAAAGAAATATGTACTAATCAAGTGTCAGAAATGTCAAATAACCATAAAATATCTTGTTTAAAGCCAGCCCTATTAGCTAATCAGCTTTAAGAACATGAAGGCAGTTTTTGTATCCATATATTCTACTTTACAAAGCAGTGGGAGAAGTAGCTGTGCTATATAGCAGATAAAGAATTTGCCTTAGAGCCACGAAGACCTGGGTTCATGTTCTACTTCTGACACAAACTGGCTTTAGGATCTTGGACAAATCACTTAATCTCTCAGTGCAGTAGACAATTTTCTAAGACAGGGTTTCTTCTGGATTCTGTGAGTAGATTTCAAAGGGTCTGTGAAATGGGATGGAGAAAAATACACCTTTATTTTCACTAACTGCTAATTGAAATTTAGCATTTCCTTTAATTGAGAATTAAAAAAAAATATTCTCAGAAAGGATACATTTTACCAGATTGCCAAATGAGTCCATGACTTAAAAATGGTTAAGAACCCTTACTGTAAGATTATAAATTACTGGACAGTTGCTGGCCTGTGTGGGTAGAGAAAATTTCCTACCTTAACAAGAGTTCTTTATAACGATAAATCATATGTCTGGACCAAAAGAAAATAAAACAGACAAAAAACAAGAAGAATGGAATCTAAAATAGTCCATGTGTGATTCAGAGATGAAATGAAATTACAAATACAATCTCCATCCTGACAAAATCCTCCATCCCAAAATACAAAAATAAGCCCAGCTGTGATCTGTGATAATTCTATTAGCCCAGCAATCAAGCATTAAATTAAACTGTCTACTTCAGATTTCCTTCACTGCTGCAGGGAGAAATGTACATTGTAAGACCTGTGTTCTAGCTAATAAGGTTTTCTACCCAACCACATATTTACAGGAAAACATAAGTAAACAAAATATAGCACATCAAGAAAGCTCCATTGAGGCCATTTCAATAAGTAAGGTGTGGCAGGTCCTATGCTGGGCTGTCCCAGTCTAACTCTTGCTGTATTTCATTCTCAGTGAGTATTTTGCCAGGGTATCACCTAAGAAAGGGTATTTCTATGAATTGCTCAAATAATGTTTTTCCTCTGCTAATAATAATATAGATAATACATTAATCTACCTTCTATTACTCTAGAATCATAACCTCAAGTTTTACTTTTCTCAGTTCTTTTTTACTAGACTGAAAAATCCTATCAGTTTTAGGAGGGGTCTCTCTATCTTTCGATGCTGAGCCCCTCCAAAAGCTTCTCTAAGAAAGGCTAAACTTCTTGCCTAGTTATTCATTCTGAGGATGACTTCTGGGTTATCCACTGGATACTGTGCCCTCCTGTGTCTGTGATGCCAATGGACTCTGAACACCAAGTGAACTCCTCAGACGCATTAGAAGTTGCACCTTGGTCCCTACAATTTCACCCAACAGAGTTATGGCGTTCACCATATGCATGGTTATCTTGATACATTAGAAAGCTGAATCTTTAGTATATTTACAGATGGCCCAGAGAGCTACCACTAGAATTTATGGTGCTTCTCATCAAGTAGGATGAGTATTTCAGAAGACCCAACAAAAAAAAATGGTAGCGATGAAGAAAGGGGATTACATTTCTCTCTGAGGGCAAAGGCTGTAAACACCCTACCAAAAATACAAGAAAATCCAATTAGAAATTAAATATCTCATATAAATCTGAGTTCCTAAAATTGCTTCCAAAGTAACAAAGAACAGAGTTTACCGACGTAGGATTTGGGCTTAGAGCAAGCAAAGGTTGCTTATACCATTACACCAAGCATCTTGAGACATGTTTTTTTCCCACAGACCTCAGCAATACACTAGAGACTAATCCCCAAGGTTTCCTTCCAAAGTGTGATACCTAGAAAGCTGGTTAATGAGAGAGGAAGTAAAACATACTCCAGGTGCCAGATTAACGTGCCAAGGGCACCTGATAGCCAACAATCCAAAAAGCAACAACTTCCCAAGACTGGAATGTCAAGTTCACTGTAAGTGGCTCCACCAAAATTAGGTAAAACAGAAACATTTCTTGGTGACTAACAGCATTTCTCTACTGTCTCCTTCAGTTCAGGCCCTCCAACAAAATTGCCTTCTTTTCTCCATGATTTTTGCCCCAAATTTACTAACTATCTCCCTTTCTTCCTAAACTGGAAGATGTAGCATCATCCTCAGTCTGGTAACTAACCGGCTTAAGATTTCCTCCAGGTCAAAGGCTTTTGAGTGTGCTCCAAATTACTTAAGCCTTCTCTTCTTATTCCTCTGAGCTAGTTTATATTCCCCTCCAGCCCTAACACCGGCTTTCAAACCTCACTAACAACTCCTTTGCTTCCCTGAAACTTCCCTGATTTGCTCTCACCTGCCCCTAACCATTCCTCCACATTTTAAACAACTACATGAATCTGAATTGATTTATGAGTCTCTTTTTTATGTCTTTTTTCTCTTATTCCTATCTTATCTCACTCATTGTACTGTAGAGTTTCATGAAAACAAGAGAAACATCTTCCAGCACCTCCATTATTCCCCTGCACGTCAAAACAACCAATAGTAAAAGACCACTTAGGAGCCTGCTTACCTGTCAGCATCTACAAGGCCCAGGGAGGTGTTCCGCTGTAAGGTCTCCCGAACCACAGCCATTCCATCAGGAAGCCGATTCAGTCGCCGAGTATAGAGGCCCAGTCCACCATCAGTCATGTACCTTCAAAAAGAAAGAGAGATGATGCAAACTCTGTACTCAGAGGCAAGGCATGCATGGTCTTGTTGCTCATGCCCACCGGGACTGCTGGGGCCACCAAGTATCCATCTCATGCTCCGCTTGGGGAAAGGGCTACACTGCCAAAGGGCTCCTTGATGTCTGGCCTCAGATTACAACCTAAGAATACTCCAGTGACTCAAAGGATC
This sequence comes from Phalanger gymnotis, assembly GCA_028646595.1. NCBI lineage: Eukaryota > Metazoa > Chordata > Mammalia > Diprotodontia > Phalangeridae > Phalanger > Phalanger gymnotis. Next base: position 426,174,087 of record CM053623.1, on the reverse strand, counting down.
AGGAACCTGAGCAGGAAAATAGAATAGAATTCATTAGCTCTTTAATACTTAAGGGATCCACAGTTTGGCTGCTGTGAGTATTGTCTCCAACAACACAGGCTGGCAACTAGATATAACAGAAGAGATTCTGCTGCAAGAGTTTCTCCAGTCCAATTTTTCAGCCAACATGGTAGTAAAACTATCTGAACTTGGCTAAGCTGGTCCCTTAACAACAGACATAAAAGTCCTTTCCTGGGTGTGGACTTAAAGCCATTCCACACTGGTTATTTGGCCAATATTCACAGTAACCATAAGATGAATAATAAATAAAAACTAACTTTCCAGTTAATTGAAGACATTCTTACCAATGATAAGAACAAAACAGGCAGCTACTTTACTGGTAATAAGCATGAAATTAACAGGTAATTAGCATATCAGAAAATTGGATTGTAGAAAGACACAACATAGAAAGAATAGAAACTTCAAAAGCAGTAATACTGAAACCCATTTTATCTAGGGGCATGAAATTCTCCAAACAAAAGAGCAGATACTCAGAGGCCCAAAAAAGAAAAGTGTTTTTCATAAAGCACCTTTAAGGAGAGGAAACTGCTATGAAATTATGTCCCAAAGGTATTTGCTGGATTCACTAAGAATAACATAACTATAAGGACTTTGGTGATTTAATCAAGTCCAATTCAGTTCATCTCAAGTGTTCTAGACCGATTGGAATGTTTTCTATGACAAATATAGTATCTGATAAACTGCAGTCCATTATGTATATTACCAGTATTATGGAGGATTGTATAGTGTCATGATCCCTGGATTTGGAAACAGAGGACCTGGTCTTCAATCTTGGCTCCCTCCCTGTCTAACTTTGAGTAAATTACTTAACCCTTCTGTGCCTTCTTTTCCCCTTGCAAAATGAGAGTTTGGGAATTTGAAAAAAAGTGCCAAATTACTAATGAAAATATAAATTAAAACAGCTCCAAGATTTCACTTCATGGCCAACGTGATAAAAGACAAAACAGTCAGTGTCTGAGGGACTGTGGAAAGAGATACGCAAACATACTTTTGATGGGGATATGAACTGTTACAACCAATCTTGAAAACAAATTGGGTGTCAGGAAAAAAATCACTGGATCCTTTAACGCAGTGCATCTACTGCTGGGTGTACAGCACCAAAAAGGTCAATTACAGGGGAAAAAAGGACCCATTTATAACAAAATATTCATAGTAGCCCCCTTTTAGGGCACCAACTGGAAAGTGGGTCCGTACTAATTGGGGAATTGCAGAACAAAATGTGCTAATATGAACGAAATGGAATAGTGTGGTATCACAAGGGTATGAGGAATTCAGAGAAACACGGGAAGACTTGTATGAAGTAATTCAGAGGGAAGAAAGTACCAAGAGAACGGTATATACAATGGCCCCATTAATGTAAATGAAAACAATACAAAAAGGCAGGTGAAATGAGATTGAGATTAAACAATTTTGGTTGAAGAAACCAGAGAATGAAACATGTATCCTTCTTTCTCTATAGAGAGATGAGGGTCTATGATTGTGTACTAGCAGCTAGGTTCAAATTCAGCCTCAGACACTTACCAGCTGTGTGACCCTGGACTAGTCATTTACCCTCTCTCAGCCTCAGTAAACTCATCTGTAAAATGAGGGGAAGGGGTTGGATGTGATGACTTATGTATCCTTTGATCTTCCTTCCTCCTCTAAGACTATAATCCCAAGGTCCCATTTGCTACCAGAAATAGCAGCTTTGTTAGTCAGTTTTGCTTTAGGGTTTTTATTTTCAGAATGGGTTCAATGAAATATTGGGAAATTTCTGTGAAGAAAAGAGAAAAATTACCACTTTTTTTTTTTAAAAAAAGGAAGGTTTAGACTAACCGATTTCTGAGGTCTCTGACAAAACAACAAAATGGGAAATATTAAATTAGAGATTTTAAAAAATAATCTCCTTACACAAATAAACCTTTCCACTTGTACAAGTAATGTTAAATGCTTTTCTTTTCTATGATGCCTTCATGAAGGAGAAGGGAAGAATACAAGCATTTATTATGTACCTACTATGTTCCGGGGAGTGTGCTAAAGTGCTTTATAAGTGTTATCTCATCTGATAATAATTAATCATGAGGAGCATTACCTATATACTTTAAGACTGGAAGAGAGTTACAACACCAATAATGACAGTCACAGAATTGGAAGCAATTTGGGTTTGAATCCTAGTTCTGACACTTGCTCTGTAGCCTTAGGGTTCTTTAACCTTTCTAAGCCTCAATTTACTTATCTGCAAAATGGTCACAATATCATATACCTCATAGAATTGTTCTGTTGAAAATTCCTTGTAAGCTAGAAGGGGAAATAGGAGATTTTTTTTTTTTACTGATATCATACAGAAAAAGCCACCAAAGCTTGGGGAGGGGAAACAGCTTCCTTTAGAATTATTAAAAAATATTTTAGTGACAGAGCCAGAAACCTAACGTAGCAAAAAGTTTACCAGGCCCTTTTGCAAAAGGTAACTTGAAAAAACCATGCTGTTTCAAGTTTCTGACCAAACAGCCTACAATAAGAGGAATGGCTGCTTCCTTGTACTCCTCCCAAGTTCTATATTATTTGGCTATGTTAATTGTTTTTCAGTTGTGTCTGACTCTTCATGACTCCATTTGGGGTATTCTTGCAAAGATACTGGAGAAATTTTACGTTCCTTCTCCAGATCATTTTACAGATGAGGAAACTGAGGCAAACAGGGTAAAGTGACTTGTCTGGGGTCACACAGCTAGGAAGTGTCTGAGGTCGAATTTGAACTCAGGAAGATGAGTCTTCCTGACATCAGGCATGGCACTCTATCTGCTGCCCCATTTGCCTTTAGCATCATTAGACTCTAAAATCTCTGGGCTTCTTCCATCTCCAGCCCTGTTATGAACCCTTCTTGGGTGTGTGTGTGTGCAATCACCAATAAAGAGATCTGTCTACTCAGCTTGATGAAGGGCTGGTAAGGAGGTGGTGTGGGGATGACAGGCTGCTTCATAAAGGGGACACAAGGTGGTCTGCACCAGAGATAGCCTTAAATTTGGAGCCTGAAGACCTGAATTCTAATGTTGCTTATATCCCTTGCTGCCTATGTGATGTGGGAAAAAACACACACTCTCTCTCTGTACCTCAGTTTCTTTATCTATAAAATTCTAATGTTAGACAATAGACAAGATGATTTCTAGGGTCCTTTCCAGCTTGAAAATCCTGCAATCCTATGAATCCTTATTTTGGGTTGCTTTCCTAGCAGCATGCCTGAAGACCTCAGATGCCTGATGTTTGTACCTCTTTGGGGACATTAATTATTGTAGTTAACCACAGACAGATGTAGGCTGCATCTGTGCCATGCCAAAACAACCGGTTAGTTTGTCCAATCCAGTCCCAAACCAATTATTTGTGGTCATACAGACAAAACAACTTGGTGATGGACTTATTTTTCTTAGGGGTTTCAGTGATATGTGGGTTTAGTCATAAATACGATTCAGCATAATCTTCTTTTGGAAGGATGGCAGTTAAATTGGGTTGTTTTTTTCTTCTTAGTCTATTCTTTACTGCAGTGTTGGCAAACTTGCCACCTAAATCCCAGGAGAGTGCAAACCTGAAGTGCCCCCCTAATGTGATATGATCAGAAAAAGAAATCTGATGACAAATGCAAAACACAATTTATGGGTGAGGGTGAGTGACTCTTAGAACAGAAATATCTTTTCACAGAGAATTAGGAGGAATCTCTGAACCCCACAGATTTGTTCCACCCTAAGAGGAAGTTGACTTAGAGTTTTATAAACCTTGAATAATAGCCCCAAAGATAGAGAAAGAATCTTCAAGGTAAGAGATTTTGTCAAATGACAAAGCAAATTTAGTTTTCATTTTATTCACTGACTTATATTGCTCATTATGGAGAACATCAGGCCAAAACATCCGTAGATTTGCACTTACAAAGACTTGGGCATACAAATGAGGCACCTACCTCTTGCTTTACATTAAGGGCTGAGCACAGAGCCCAGTGAGCATTCCAGAAATGGAATGCTGAGACATGCTTCAGCAACCCAGCCATGATAACAACCATGTGAAATGTGATTTTATCCCAAAATGATAACTGACAAAACTGGAAGGGCACAGGGCAGATGCAGTCGAATGTGCTGACTCGGCTTGTCAACTGCTGATGGGAATTCTGACCGGCCTGTATTTGGGCAGGTGGGGGAGGGGAAGGAGAAAAGCCTCGATAAATCGAACTCCTTTGCCTTTTCAACAGAAGAACAAAGGACTGAGGATGATGTGATGGGAGACTGAGAGCGGCAAAGAACCTTAGAGGCCATCTAGTTCAATTTCTTCTTCATTTTACGAATGAAAGAGCTGAGGCCTAAGTTAGTCAGGTGACTGCCCATGGTCATCCAGGTAGTGAGTGAGTGAGCAGGCTCCAAAGCTCTTCCCACTGGGCCACATGGCCTCCTCATGGAGATGATCAAATATAAAAAGTCTGATTTCCCTTTCTTACTTCTACGTGCAAGCTTGCATTAGCACTTAGTGTCTAGTAGAAGGAAGTCTGATAAAGGGGAAAGGTTAATGGTTTTCTACAAAAAGAAAATTAAAAAAAAAATTTTAACGATATATACTTTGGGAACTAGGAAGAGGATTGTAAACTCCTCTGTGCCTAAACTCACATAGATAATGGCAGAATCAGGATTTGAACACAGGTCTTTTCCATTGTAACATGCTGCCTCCATCTGGGCATATGTTATGGAACTTGAAAATGTCTGTTCCTCTGAGTTTCTCACCACTGGCAAATACAGAAAGCACAATAAATTGATGGAGATATCAGGGAAGAGATTTGTATACTGAGCGGGGGATGGATCGGGTGGCCTTTGAAACTTTATGACACCATATCTTATCAACCAGCCTCTATGGTAGTTGAATTTATGCAAAGGTCTATTTTTCAATAAATATCTAAATTTCAATGAAAATTTCATATTTCAATAAAAACAGCTCATTCAAAAGCCCCTCACAGGCAACCAAAAGAAAGCTAATTCCCTAAATAGTGCAGGTGTGATGAGAGAGAAACCTCAGAAAGCTTCAGTGTTGCCATGAACAATACTCCAGTCTGATTCCAGACATGCTGAATAAACCCTTATTGAGGGTGATCCTGTTGGCAAGGCAAGTGACACCAACCCCTCCATTTTACCAAAGGATTAACTTTGCCTCAAACAGAGGCAGCTGAAATGACTTTCTCTAGCTCAAACAATGTAAACAAGCATTTATTAAGCACCTACTGGAAACATCGTGTGAAGCCCTGGGGTACTGTGCAAGGTATTGACACACGAAGTTAGAAGCTGATCCAGAAAAGGAATCTTAGAGCATCTAAGTTCTAGTTTCCTCCTCCTCTAGGAAATAAATAATTAGTGCTGAAGTTGAATGAGGTATTGGGAGCATCATAATGTTTGCTTTGTGAGTTCTTTATTGCACTGCCAAGCTACTGAATGATTTATTCATTATCATCTCCCCCAATTTTCTTACTGGGACTGGAGCCTCAGCACAGGAGACCTGGCACTAGACCGCTCAACTAACTAGCCTTTTTGACAGTTCTTTTATCAAGGCAAACGCCTCCCTGAAAGAGGGATAGGCACCTAGTGCTGGCAGAAATGGCAACAATCAGAACAAAGAGTACTAATTGATAACTCACATATATGTGTGTATGTATGTGTATATGTACACACACTTGTGTATATTCACAGGCGTTTTATATGCCTGCAGAACTCATCAATTTCTAGTTCTAAGAGCCTGTGATCAAGCTATTGGGTTCCATTACAAACTTGATGAACACTAGAAGGCAACAAGATAATTCTCCTTTCTCTCCTCCTCATATATACACATATACAAGTAGATATATGTACATGCATATACATACATACATATACACATATAGATATAGACATATGCATATATATGCACACACACATATATATTTACATGTGTGTACATACATACATCAGTCTATGATCTCTAGAGTGCCATCCCTACAAACAACCTTGAGAATAAGTCCAAGGAATATCATTGCCCGCTTACAATGGAGAAGACTTAGAGAGGTTAAGTAGCTTGTTCAAAGTCACAAAGTTAACAAATTGTCAGAGCCAGGGCTAAAATCCAGGTCTTCCGACTCCAAATTCAAAGAACTTTCTCCTGATTTACTTTTTGCAGAGATGGTTAACATATCCTTTGTGCACCCCATACTTAAGACCTGGTGTTTCAAAGATCTTGTTCTACTCATACCAAGCCAAATAAATAATAAAAATAATGATAATAGCTGATATTTATATAATGCTTTAAAATTTGCAAAGATGCCCTATGTATGTGCTATATGTGTATACCTATAGATATACACACACGTATATTTAGGTGTATATGGCAAATATATATAATATATATGTATATTATATATATGTAAATATATATAATATACATATGTATATATAATAACCCTGCAAGGTAATTCTAAAGCTGTATCATAACTATTATACAGACGAAGAAACTGAGGTTTGGAGAGATTAAGTGATTTGCTCATAGACCCAGACTAAACTACTAGAGAATCTGAACTGGCCAAGTTTTCCAACTCCAAGTCCAGAGTTCTAGCCACCACCATATTCTGTCTTTCTGTTTCCAATATTGCTTCTTTCCTTTTTTCCCTTCCTCTTATATTTCCATTAATTCTGTACCAGCTGAAACCAGAGCAATATTTTGCCTTTTTCTCATCTACTGCTTCTTCAGTGTTTCAGATCAGAACTACATTCTATTTACATCTAAGTCATCCCAAACTGATGGGTGCCTGTCAAACAAGTTCTGTGGTCTTTCAAGCCTACAGTCAGGCCTGAGATCTGAGGTTACCATACTTATAACAAAAGAACTTGAGCTACAGATAACTACATCCTGTGCCCACGTAATAGACACCGACGTGAAAGAGCTTTGAAATCCAATTCGTGCTTGTCAGAAAAAAAAAACGACATTCATCACAAGTTTTTGACTTCTAGGTCTAAGGATGAAAGTATCTTTGCTTGTCCAAATATGATGATGCAGCCTTGGAGAACCCAGTGAACCTGGATCAGTGAGAACATTGCTCACCATATTCTGAAGGTTCACAGTTCAATATATTCTTAAAAGGGAATAGAAATTGCATATACCTCCATGACTTTAAGCAATCAAAAATGCAATATCCCTTTGTGAACAACATGAAGAGGAAAGAAGGGAGAATTATCTTGTTGCCTTTAGTGTTCATCAAGTTTGTAATGGAACCCAACATCACGATCACAGGTCTAGAGGTTGATGAGTTCTATATACATTTAACATTCCATGCTTACAAAAGTATAAACATAAACACATAGTATTAAACAGACCAATAAAAATGACATTCAATGAGGGAAAAACCTGGAAACTTACACAGTTTTCCATACTGCCCAAATTTCTCAACAATGTAAGCTTTCATAATGATGCAAGGTAATTCTTCACTTCCTTACCATACCGCATGGGATTCCACTCATTATCCAGGTTTATTGCCATGTTAAATTAGTTTCTAAATAAACCTGTAAAGTATTTCTCTGTTTTTTGTACTTTTTGAAAGCTGGGATAGGGTCAGAGAAGGACAAAAAAACAAACTATTCTAACAAAGCTGCTTAACTCCTTAAAAAAGAAGCTGGCTTTTATGAAAGACAAGTAGCTGCTCCTTGTTTTCTACTCCAGGGAGGAAAGGATAGTATTCGGGATGCCAAAAAAACCAAATGAACAACAACAAAAAGTTAGGGTGAGCCAAGAACAAACTGACATTTTTGCAGCTCATTTAAGGAATCTCCCACCCTCAGTATTTTGTTATAGAAAACATTTTGAAATAGCTTTTCTTTCTGAATGTTTCTCTACTTAGAAGCTGACGCTAATGAATCAAGCATGTTTCATTTCCCAAACACTTTTTTTTTAAATGACAAGCCTGGAAAAATAGAACCTCAGGTTAATTCTAAAATTTGGCAAACAAGGAATCTTTGTATTTCCTAGCCTTAAAAAACCTCAAACTCCAACTGCAATAATTTTTTAAAAATCCAAACCTTGTACTGTTATTAAAAATAAAAACCTCATCAGTAGTCCACATACAAGAAGATGCTGCGCTATCGAGAAACCAATTGCCTTTTGAGAGAAAGTCCAAGGTTAGAAGAGCTTTCTCAGTTCTATTCTCTAGTGAGCACAGATTCTTAACCACAGTCAAATCCAATTTAACAACACTTTTTTTTTTTGGTCAGTCAAGAATTTTGTGATGTATCTCCCTGTAACATTCAAGTCCCACCCAGCTCTCCTCCACCCAAGCAATTGTAATCTTGTTTGTTTGTTTTTCGCCCAGGTGGCAAGAGCCAAACCGAAGTTAGCAAAGTGAAAACCTACTGCACTCTAGTGAAGAAGACATAGACTTCCGTAGAGCAGCTAACAAGTCACATACCTTTGAAATGGGCACCATCCAGCTTTTCATCCCACTGGTCACTAGGACTGTGTACTCTTCAGAAATTATATCCAGGTTTATTGCTTTTCTTTTTTTTTTTTCTTTTGAAAAAAATCCTTTGAAGGACTAGGATTGATATGTATAGAGAAGTCTTCTTCTGTTCTAAATCAGCCCTGAAACAGTCTCTGTCTCTCTGTATCTCTCTGTCTTTCTGTCTCCCTTCCTCTCTCTTCCTCTCTGGCTAAAATGCAGCTCTGCTCCAGGCAGGAAAGACCAGCCTAGCAATCAGCTGGCCCTGTCTGCTGTGTAATTACTTTTAAGCCAGTAAGGAGTCAATGATTAGAAATATTCATGGCCCAGATAGCCCTCTCTCAGCCTTTCTGCTTTCCTTCTATATCAGTGTCCTTGCTGGTAAAGAATTCAGCTGACCTGGGAAGCCAGACTCAATTATTTGGTTCACAAGAGGCAGGAAGAAAAGGCTTGAAACAGAAGTAAATTAGCTCTCTGGGTCTGTGCCCCGCCTGGCTTGCCTAAGAACAACACAGAGATTCCCTCTGGGGTGCATTACAAAGACGTTGCTAAGCTAGGAAAATGAGGGACCAGACTATTCTCAGTCCTGTCTATGGGGACAAGATGCAATTGAGCAAAAAGAATGGTGTGAGCAAGGGGAAAATCAAAAGGCATGGCTGAAGGTGCCATAGGCACCACCCTGGCTAAGGTAGCTTCTCTTACCTCTCAACAAGCCTCACTGCGCAACTGAAGAGACTGGGTGTGAGCATAACGGTGGCTATTTTCCAGTGTTTAGTCTTGAGCACTTCAGAAAAGGCAGCAGAGAAATTCTGAAGATTTCCTTTTTACCAAACCACCCCAAAGCTCATTTTCCTCACCTCTAAAATTCCATACAGGTAATTCTTGATCGAGAATATATTTTTCCTATTTGGTTTTTTAAAAATACTTTTAATATGACTTAAAAAAAAAAACAGTGACTCAGCCCTGACACATGTCATTGTTTTAACTCAAATGTCACCATGAATTTTAACACACAGAGGCTGTCTACGAGACAGCTTCTGACAATATAAATCCACTCAGATTTGTGAGTTTATCTGGTCACTTGGGGAGAGCATCTGTTTTTTGGCTTGACGGTATTAAAATACGCTACCAAGTATATAACTCTGCCATGGGACTTCTCATAATGTCAATGAAAAGAAGGAAATTTCATGTTATTTCTGTAATGTTTTTTATTTTACATTTTCTGTGGCGCCATCTGCTTATCTAACCATCGATGGTTGCTAAAACAAAAAAAAAGAAGCACCAGGTGTCAAGTACTGTACTGTTTTGAAACGTTGTTTGAGAAATCTGAAAATCTACATGTCTGGAATTTGGTTCCTTATTGTGGTTCAAGAGTCCATCTGGAAGCGTGGCAAACATTTCTAAGATGTGTGGGAAGTTAAAGACAATATAACCCATGGGAGACGTCTGCAGAAGGTTTTTCCCGGTCTCCAGCTCCTAATACCTTCCCCATTTAGATTGCCTTTACCCATTCTCTATACATCTTTTATATTCCTAGATATTTACATGTTATCTCTCCCATCAGAAGGTACACTTATTGAGGGCAGAGGCCACTTTCTTTTTTTTTGGCTTTAGTGCCTGGCACATAGCAAGTCCTTAACTGACTTTCTTTCCCCCAATCCTCAAAAGAGCAAAGTGATCATGACACCAATTTTTCAAAATAAAACCTATGATTTCCCAAAAGAATAAAATGATACTGACACAGATGCTTTGCAAAGATTTCTTTTCATTGGTTTTCATTAAGATCCTTCTCATCAATCAACAAGCTCTCATTAAGGACCTACTATGTGCCAAGCACTGGAAATATAAATACAAAGTATAAAACAATGCCTCCTCTCAAGGAACTTGTATGATATGGTGAAATGAGAGAGAATAAAGAGAGACTGACTCCTCAGAATATAAAGCAGGAGTCCTGAGTTCTGCTGCCCAATTCTGCCACGAAAAATGGTTTGCTTTCTACAAATCACTTTGCCCTTTTGTTGGTTGGCTTCCCAAAAGAACAAAAATGATCATGACACAGATGCTTTGCAAAGATTACTTTACATTGGAATCTGTTAATTAATTCTTTCAAAGCAAAATCCATGATCCATTTTACTTGTGAAGAAATGATCATTACTGAATGCATGGCAGAAGAAGGATTTATATCCCACAGATGATAACAGAGTTTTTGGGACTCAGATTTTGGTGCTTTTAAATACCAATTATGTCATGGCTTTTTCCATGGATTCCAACATGGTAGCAACTTGACAAATGTTGTTTAACAAATGTGAGCATAGCAGCATTTAAAGTTTGAGGGTGAGGATATAAAATAAATTCATATAAATTAGCAGCATTTCTATATATTACCAACAAAACCCATCAGGAAGAGAGAGAAAGAGAAATTCCATTTTAAAATAACTGCAGACAGTATAACATACTTACGAATCTACCTGCCTAGACACACATAGGAAATATGTGAACACAATTATAAAATGCTTGTCACACAGATCTAAAGACAGATCTAAAGAATTGGAGAAATAGTAACTGCTCACGAGTAGATTGAGTTAAAATAATAAAAATGAGAATTTTGCCTAAATTTGTTTACTTATTCAGGGCCATACCAATCAAACTACCAAAGAATTATTTTATAGAGCTAGAAAAAATAATGACAAAATTCATCTGGAAAAACAAAAAGGTCAAGAATAAAAAAGAAATCAATGAGGGAAAAGGTGAAGGAAGGAAGTCGAGTAGTAGCAGATTTCAAACTACATTACAAAGTGGCAATCATTAAAACAATCTGGTACTGATAAAGAAATAGAGTGGTTGATCAGTGGAATGAATTAGGTACACAATATATAGAGGTAAATGACAAGAACAGTCTGGTGTTTGATAAGCCCAACATTTGATGGTACGTAGCCAACAGAGATCTGTAGAGGACTCAATGTTTTCCAAGATTCAATAGTTCTACTAAGGGATCTGAACAACAAATTCGTCCTTTCTCATCTAGGCAGTCAGGTGGCACAATGGATCATCAGCCACACAGTCAATAAGCATTTATTAAACTTATGTGCTTATTGCACAATCCAGTGTTTGCCCTCCAGAAGCTCACAATTTAATGAGTTGCAAACAACTATATACAAAGAAACCATACACAGGATAAATTTAAAAAATCAAGAGAGAGAAGGCACGAGAATTAAGAGGGATTGGGAAAGGCATTTTGGAGAAGGTGGGATTTTAGCCAGGACTTAAAGGGATTCAGAGAAACCAGGAGGCAGAGATGAGTGCGGAGAGCATTCCAGACTTAGGGGGACAGCCAGGAAAAGTGCCCAGAGCTGAGAGAAGGAGTGTCTTGTTCACAGAAGAGCCATGAGGCCAACAGACTCAGAGTCAGGAAGCTGAGTTCAAATCCTGTCTTAGATGCTTACTAGCTATATGACCCTGGGTAAGTCATTTAACTTTGCACAGCTTTGGTTTCTTCATCTGTAAAATGGACATAATAATAGCACCTTCCTCACAAAATTGTTGTGAATATCAAATGAAAATGAAAATATGTAAAGGGCTTCAGGAACCCTAAAGTAAAGCACTACTGTAATCTATGTAAATATAATTTATGTAAATAAATGTAAATATAATTTATGTAAATATACTATGCAAAGCATTATTATAATCTGAAATATATTCCTTCTAAAGCATTTTCTAGCTACTAAGGTATGATTCTAATACTAGGATTCCCAATCTTTTGTGGTCATAAAGTCATAGTTTCTATTTGTTTTCAAAACACCAGTTCATAGGCTCAAAGTACTATATAGAATATTTAATTTTAAAATATATGTAAATACAATCTTGTGGGGGGAGGGGTGGGAGTAGGAGAGAATTCTGTTACTACTTTGGGATTACTAGAGATTCTAGGGGCTCCAAAGAGAGTGAGAGGAATCATCGATGACACCCTCCTCTTTTTCTTTGAACGGTGTAATCTCCCAAATGTTAGTCACAGTTAGAATCAAAAATTCGGATTATGTCAGTCTGCAGTTTCAGAATATCCTACATGGTTATTTCTAAAAATCCAGCAAGAAGAAGCTAAACTACTGCCTTAAGAACAGATATTATACATGTATAACCTATTGCTCACTGCCTTGGGGAAGGGGAAGGAGAAAGAAAAACCTGGAACTCAAAACCTTTCAAAAAACTAATGCTAAAAACTGTCTTTACAAATAATTAGAAAAAAAATAAAATACCAATAAATCAAAATAAATAAATAAAAAGAAAAAAAAAGAACAGATGTGATTAAAAAGGTAATTCATTTCAATCTTTTCCTTTCGATTTGTAACCACTAACCAATTCTATTTTTTCATGAGACATAAATAAAAATATAACATTATCATAAAACCATTTATTAAGAGTGATAATAGTAATAATTATAACAACTCATTTTTATATCACCTCTTGGGTTTCCTAAGGCCCTTCCTTATAATAGCCCTTGCAACATAGACAGTGCTCAGTTTATGGACTGAAGCCTAGAGAA
>CM053623.1:426134572-426160532 GCA_028646595.1 Phalanger gymnotis | reverse complement strand
ACTCAAATGGCAAAAGAGCTCCAAAAAGCCAATGAGGAGAAGAATGCCTTGAAAGGCAGAATTAGCCAAATGGAAAAGGAGGTCCAAAAGACCACTGAAGAAAATACTAGCTTAAAAATTAGATTGGAGCAAGTGGAAGCATAGTTATTAATCACCAGAACCAGGACTCAAATCCAGGCCGTTTACGTTTTGTGATTCTATCCATGGTTCTGCTAAGGAACATGTTAGGTTTAGATGTGGGCACTCCTAAGAAAGGGTATATTTTACTCTGTTGAGAATACAGAGTACAGAAAATTTTATTAAAGAAAAACACCCCAAAACATTACAATATATGGTTTTAGATGAAAAATTTCCATATGAAAAGCCACTTGATAATTTAATGAATTGCAAATGTTAGAATGATTCCAAATGATTAATCAGGGTAGCCATTTATAAATGTTTCATTATAAGTTCTACCAACACCAAGAAACAGTCATTTCAATGAGTTATTCAGGTCTCTGAATGATCATTGGGATAAAGCAGAAATCTGCTAATGAATTCTGTGAAAATGTCCATCAAAACAGTTGTCTGGTGCTTTTTAGACAAAATACTGTTTGGCTAACTTCCCCCCTCCACCAACCTTTCTACCAGTTACTTTTGTATAAACAGAAACATCAGCTAGCACAAGAACAGGACCCAAATAATCCTATGTTTCTGTGAAGTCAAACCACCTACTTCTAATTCGGCCAAACGGAGGTTTTTGTACTGATTGAAAGAATATTTCACATTACTGGGCCAAGCAACAATACTTTAAAAATCAAGACATTCCTGCTGACGGTCTCTCATCCCCCAATGATCCAGCCCCTTCTGCCTCTACTTAATCATGATGATACTTCAATCAATAGCAGAAATTCCATTCCTCCTTCATATTAGGAGAAAAAGGCCTACAGTTGAACAAGCAGGACAGCCCTAGCCTGCTACCTCAACAACTATAGCCTCCATCCTAGAAATAAAGACAACTACCAATCTATCCCTGTCCTCTGAAGGTCTGGCCTCTATTCTGGTAAGATGAACCAGCAATGACCTTGACAGTCTCTGCTTCTAGTCTGACAGGGAGGGTAGTGGCATCCAACTGAGTCACACCCCAGCATCTCTCCACCTTCATGCGGTCACAGCTGCCTCTCCGTGTCTCACCTACAATTTGGAGCCTAATCCTCCCACTTTCAGTAACCAACCCCAGGCCAGAGGCCACAGATTTCATTCACAGTCCTCAGTCCCCAGTTCCAGGGCCCCTACAATTCCAGTGACTACCTAGGAGACCCTAGCAGATATGTTGCTGCTACCAACACAAACCCTAAAAAAGAAAAATCAAATAGGATAAAAGCAAGCAAGGTAGAATTTCTTGGGGTTCTGAGGCTACATAAATAGCCTATTTGTCCTATGAAGGAGAAAGTAAAGAAAGTGATATAACAGTAATAATAAAGATAATGATAAAATAACATTTATATATCACTTTATGGCCTACAAAGAGCTTTACATATATTATCCCTTTTTAGCCTTACCACAACCCTTTGCAGTAGGTGCTATTGTTATCCTCAATTGTAGAAACCCAGAGAGGTATTACCATAAAACACAGCCACACTTGACATCATGCCCAAGAGATAAAAATAAGAAAGAGAAACTTATCCAAAAGAAAACAAATCAAACTTTGAATATAATAAGGAAATTCTATAATATAAAATGCACAAGGGCTAAAATTTCTCCATAAATTCATGTTGTACATCATTAGAAAAGATACAAGAAACACCAAAGAATAAATGAATTGCTTTATAAGGGCAATAAAGTGCTTAAAATAATAGAATTTAACACAAAAAGAGATAAAATAACAATGAACAAAAATGCAAAGAGATAAAAGAACCAGAAAAAATTAATGAAAGTAGAAAGTGCAAGACAAATATAGTCAGCAAAACTCAGTAATAATTGAAATTAAAATAGAACAATAATCTTAAAATGTAACAAAATTTTTAAAACTCAGGATCAATCAATATACATTTATTAAGCACCTACCATGATGTAACAGAAATGGAAGAAAAAGTAAGAAGCTTGAAAAAAGAATACGTATGAGGAATAACTAGAAAAAAATTTCCCAAAGTGGACAAAATCACGTCACTCCATAAACTGAAAAAATTCATAAGGTGCTAGCATGGTGAAGTCCTAAATACAAATTTTCCAAGAATATAGTAAGTAAATTTCAGTTATAGAAACCCAGGAAGAGTTCTCTAAATGTTGATAAAGAAAAAAATAAACCCTAGCAATTAGTATATCCTTGGCCTCAACAAATATATAAGTTGGATAATTTTAGAATACATATGTATACACACACACACATAAGGTACATAGAGTTCAAAAGTCAGTATTTTGTTAGCTTGAACATATAACTTGAAGACAAAAGACCATTTTTAAAACAAGGGAGCAAAAACTTTATCAGTAAAAATGAACTATTAAACATGTCTCTGCTAGCTGAATAGGAGGAGGACTTCCAGATTGACTGAAAGATAAATTCTAAAAATGAAACACTATACGTTTATTACTCCATATGGTTAAGGTCTCAGAATAAGATACGTAAACTCTAAAAAATATAACAGAATCAAATTATAACTTTAGCTTAAAATTTATACTATGTATTATGATGACTAAAATTAGAATAATACTAAATACTTATAAATAAAATGGCATTTAAACAGAAAAGCAAAAAATAAAATATGATAAAAAAGAAAGGAGCTGGAAATCTTGGAGGCAAAATTCTCCTTTGCAAAAAGTTGAGGGAGAAGGGTATTATGTCTTAAGAAAGCAAAAAGAAATAAATGAAAATACATAAAGCCACCAAAGTTCATTGGTCAATCAGGTATTGAGTGTCATAGTTCAAATATGGTTGCTCCACTGTTATCTCTGAGAATTAATTGCTATATAAATGCTGGCAAATCTGTTTGATTTCAAGTTTGTCATCTTCCCATTTTATCTTTAAATGCTTTGAAGATTCTATGGCTTAGCTGGATGTCTTGCCAACTTTTCTGCAGTTCTGTTTTCTTTATTGCTTTCTGTTGATTATAAGGTGATAATATTTATAATCTTCTATCTTCCTCCTGCATAATATTTTGCACGTGTACTGGAAAGTGTTAGTGGTCTTTGCTACCATCTCTCTCTACTTGGGAAAGAAAGAAGGCCTTTTCAGGTTGAAGATTCAGAATGAATGTCTTTCCTTTGATCAATTTCCCATTTTTTGCAGTCAACACCTTATTTTAAAATGTTGGATTAGAGATATTGTAATTTCACGTAATATCGTCTCATTTTTATTATTTCTTTTAATTTTGTATTATCTTTTGACCTGTACTCTAACTAGAACTGACCATATCAGATAGCTGATGCTGAAATGATTCTGAAACCATTAACTAGTCAGAAAATGTCTGATAAGATTGAGTCAATAAAGTTCTTTGGCAGCCGTCCCTTCTCTTATTCACACTAGTAAGTTGAGTCCTCCAGCATACAACTTCCACAGGTTCAAGGTACTCTCTGAATACAAATCCAAGGTTCCATACACAGGAAATGCCAGAGGTGGGGTTTGAAGCCAGGTTGTACCACTGAAGAGAGAGTTTTCTTTCCAAGCTTTTCCCTGACCCTCTCAAATCTTTTTAATATCAATATTTTCACAGCTGAGAATAAAGGAACATCCCAATTTCTAAATGCCAAGAAAGCAAGTGATGCACATGAATAGATGAATGATAGGTGTAAACGGGTTGTTTTATGTTATCAATAATGGCTTGTGTATCTAAGGTGGCATTAGGGATTTCATCTAGGAAATATCAGATCAGAAAGGAAGGTGAGAGGGTCATTTAGCAAGAAGGTGCAATAAAAGATGGGCAGCCAGGTACCATACTGGTGCCCCCAAAGAGTCGAAAGATGTAGAAGTAGTTTTCATTATATATTGGGCAGATCTTTTATGAAGGATAGGAACAAGAATGAGAAAAGGGGGAGTGAGTGAGAGAGGGACAGACGGACAAACAGATGGAGGGAGGGAGAGAGGAAGGGAGAGAGAGAGAGAGAGAGAGAGAGAGAGAGAGAGAGAGAGAGAGAGAGAGAAACAGAGACATAGAGACAGAGAGAAAGAGATAGAAATATAGAAAGACAGAGACAGAAACAGAGACACAGAGAGAGAGGGAGAGAGAAAGAAAGAGAAGCAAGCCATGGATAGGTTATCGATCTATACCAACAGGGCAGCCCTAAAACAGATAAGATCATGCATCCAATGAGATACTGAAATCATGTAGTAACATTAGAAATAAATATAATAATTTGAAGAAAAAAATAGATTATGTGAAAAATTTAAAAAGTGAAAGAATTTGAAGTTAAACAAGTGAGAAAATAATATCTATACCTGAGCTAACATAAAGGGTCTCTTTGCTTGTATTTGAATCCCGAGTACATTAGTGGTTCCTGCTATGAATAAGCAAATCTCACTGATTCTTTGGGTATCAGAGAAGTCTGGTCCTGGAGTCACTTAGTCTCTTACAGGAAGTGCTCTGGTAGAATAATTACTGAACTAATAATCACCAAATCTTAATGTTCCTAATGCTAAAAACACACCCACACAAAATTGTAATTTAAAAACTACTCCATTTAGGTTCAAGGCTGGTGGAAACTTTAAAAAAACCCAGGTTTATATTTGTTTTCAGCTGAGGCACAGGGTTTTCCTAATTAATCTGAGGAAGAGAGTCCCCCTGCTTTTCTCCTGATGATGTGTAGCACTATGCCTGCGTAACATCACTAGGCGTGGTACAAAATTCTAGGGCACATATACTCTGCTCTTTAATGATGGAAAAGCTCATGTTAATACTGAGATAGAATAATCATCTCCAAAGTGAGAGGCTTCTCTCTTTCCTATGCCTCACTGATTAGGCTAATGCTTAACAACTGGACTCTCTTTTTGTTCATCTTTTCCCCTCCTGCTCAAACCCTTCACCCCAGAGGGGACAAGTTGGAGTCCATTGAGAAATTCTTTTTAACATAGTCATTTACTCAAAAAAACACAAGAAAGAATAAAAAATCTCAGAGATGGGAGGGGTTTCATAAGTCATTTAGTCCAATCCATGCCTAAATGGAAATCCCCCTACAACGTTCCCAACAAGTGGTCATACACGTTCTATCGAAGATGTGAAGTGATAGATAATTTGCTATCTACCAAGGCTGCCATCTCTCTTTTGGAGACAGCTTGAGTCATTTGAAAATTTTTCCTTACTTTGATTCAAAGTCAAATTCCCTGGAACTGATAGTCCTTGATCCTAATTGTGTCCTTTGAGACCAGGTAGAACAAGTTTAGCTCACCTTCCACATGACAGTCCTTTAAATACTTGGAGACATCTATCATGTTTCACCCAAGATTTTTCTTCTCCAACTGACCCTCATGTGACATACTTCTGAGTGCCCATGAAGGGACTTGGAAACGTCCCAGATTATTAGATTCCTCTTTCAATATCATGCTCAGAAATGAATACTACTAGATGTGGTCTGATGAGGGCAGAGAACATCAGGATGTTTACCACCCATTTTGAACAATTATTCTTATGAAATTTCATCATATGACATTTAACCCATCTAATAATAAGAACTGACATTCATATAACGCTTTTATATTTACATAGTACTTATATATGGTAAGTCATTTTATCTATGCAACCATCCTGTGAGGCTGGTGCTATTATTGTATAGAATTGTATAGAAGAAATTGAGACACAGAGAGATTAAGTGACTGGCTCAGAGTCACACAGCTAGTCTGAGGCTAGATTTGAACTCAGAAGATGAGTCTTTCTGGCTCCGGACCTGGTACCACCTAGCGCACCTGAGACATCATGTACTCAAGCCCCCAAATTCATTAATTTTAAGCTTCTTGAGTCAATCCAGCCTACTAACTTTTATAAGCTTTTTCTCCTTACAACTATAGTTATATGAAGATAATACTACATTATTATTATCCAGTTATAATATTATTCTGTTATATTCATTATATAACATATAACATTATAACATTATTCTGTTCCTAATGCATTGGAGTCTGGTGAAACCTATAGAGTCCTTCTCAGAATTATGTTTTTAAATGCATAAAATAAAATATGTAGAGTTACAGAGGAAACTAATTCTATTAGAATACAATTATCAAAATATTTTTTAAAAAAGCTTAAGGCCTCAAGGTTAAGACCCCTTGTAGTACGAAAGACACATATAGGGAAGTGCTAGCATGGGAGCGGTATTTGAGACAGGGAGGTAGAAGAGAACGATTGAACAGTTGATTGACGTGCCCTTTCCAAGAATGAGAGTGATGACACAATTACTGTTTTTGGAGCTAGAGATGGAAAAGAGGTTAGAAGCGTATGCACAAATACAGACAGCTGGGAAGTGGCACGGTGAGTGGGCTTGGGTCCTGGCAAGATAAGGTGAATGCTTCCAAATTAAAGCTCAGGATCCCAGGCATAGTACCCTGTGTTTCAGGTTACTCGTGGCTCCTAGACAAGTCATTCAGCCTATCTGCATTTGGGGCGTTAGTAGAGTGCGTGGCCTTTGCCAATGACCAACATGTTCTCTCCAAGAAAGATGGTCTGCAGTTTGCATAGCACAGTGATGGTAAGAAATTGACCATGAGTTGAATGTGGTTCTTCAACTACTACCTAGGCATTACCTAGCATACATTTTTTTCCATTTGATCACAAGATAAATATAAAATTGACCAAGTTGTTAATACTATCTTATTAGGAAATGAGATTCATCTTCACGAGCTTAAGTAGCAATAAGTGAAGCAAGCAACTAGGTGGTATAGAGCATGGGACTCGGAATCAGGCTGACCTAATATCAAATCTTGCCTTAGATACTTACTAGCTAGCTCTATGGGTTAATCATTTAAGATCTTTGTGCCTGAAGTTCCTCACCTATAAAATAGGGATAATAACAGCACCTGTGTCATAGAGTTACAAATATCAAATGAGTATGTAAATGTATATATGTAAGGTGCTTGGGCAAGCAAAGAGATGCTTCGATAATCATTATCCAAGACAAAGTTTCATCAGCTGGTACTTCCTCTCCTTGTAAAGGCAATAGTCTATTTGGATCAGTAGTAGTCGTTTACCCTAATGGTGCTGGTTTTGTATGGCTGAGGACTTTGGCTTCATCATCTCAGCAGATGGAATGCGTAGAGGTTTACATGATCTGAGGAGCTCTCAGTCATAGCGCTGGGACCTGAGAACCCCATTGTTCATTTGCATGATTTAGTATTATTTCTCTCAGAAATTGCCCATGTGGGCCTGAGTCTAGAGAGCCAGATATTGTCCTGTGTGTTTAGGGTAGAACATGAATTCCTTGGAAAGTACCCCATTGGCTCGTTTCTTTATATGGGGAACAGGAGGGACCCAGGGAACTGCCTGAGTGGTTCAGATAATGAGGGGAAGCTGCTTATGAAACATGGCGCCAGAGTAGGATGATTAGAGTGCTGGAGAGTGGAGGACCAAACTCCTCCCAAAGCCTTCCTTTATAGAGGATAGAAATGGGATATTCAGCACACTCCACTTTGCATCTGCCGCCCTGCTGGGTTTCAACCCCTCGGAACAAGATGCCTCCCATTGGAACCCCTTGGTATCTTCTCTTTTCCTGCCTTCTTTTGTGCCCCCCCCATTGGATTGTAAGCTCCTTGAGGCAGAGATAAGCTTTCTTTTTCTTAATTGTATCCCCATTGCTTGGCACAGGGCCTGGCACTTAGTAGGACCTTAATAATTGTCTATTGAATTGAATCTTGTCAAGGAGAAGCTCTGAGGGGCTCCCTACCTGTCTTTCTTTATATGGGGCATAGTTTGTAGTCTGAGCTAGCAACCAAGGAGCCCTCAGAAGGCAGCCCTGGAGAAATCCACAGAGCAAAAGCCTGGAGCAGCAGTGGCCTGCAGAGATCACTGGTGGCAGTTTCTTTGATAACTGGTCCAGTGCTTTTGCTATGGGCAGTTCTGTTTTGCCAGTTAGCTTTACCCCGCTGGCCAGCACCTTGGAGTTTGTTGTTGTTCAGTCGTTTTAGTCATGTTTGACTCTTTGTGATCCTCTTTGGGGTTTGCTGACAAAGACTCCAGAGTGGTCATTTCCTTCTCCAGCTCATTTAACAGATGAGGAAATTGAGGCAAACAGGGCTAAGTGACTTGCCCAGGCTTACAGAGCAAGTAAGTGTCTGAAGCTGGATTTGAACTCAAGTCTTCCTGATTCCAGGCCTGGCACTCTATCCACTGTACCACCTAGAGGACTCTAACAGCTAGCAGGAAGTACCTTCGTACATTTTAGAAACTAGAAAAACGTCCACCTGCCTCTGGCCTCTGGCTTCTCAGTTACTCAAAGATTACCAATAATGTGATTCTTTCAGTACTGTATCTTATTTGGGGTAGAGACCTGAAATTTATTGACTTACAGGATCAAAAAGGATCATTAAGTCTAGAACTAATGGAAGTTTATTGATCACTGAGACCAACCCTTTCATGTTATAAATGAGGAAATGGAGACTTATTGAGTTTCAGTAGCTTATCTGGGGTCACACAGCTAAGAGTCTGAGGTTGCACTTGAACCTTGGCCTTCTTGACTACAAGTCTAGCACTCTATCTCCTACATTATGCCATCTATTTTTTTTACATCAAGGAATAGTTTAGAAGTTTATATATTTATACTACATACCTATTATAATACAATTATATTATGACATATCATTATATATCATATTATTATACGTAATTACATAATCTATTTTCTCTTTCCCTAGTCCCCCCCCCCTTTTTAAACCCTTGCCTTCAGGTTATTCTTTTTTTAAATTTATTTTTTATTTTTCTTTTACAACACTCAGTTCCACGTGTTTGTGAGTTCCAAATTTTCTCCCCCTTCTTCCCCTCCCCCCACCCATGGCACGTAATCTGATATACGTTCTACATATACCTTTGCATTAAACTTATTTACACGTCTTTTATTTTTAAACAACCATGTCCTCAATTTGTTTTGATTCTTGATTGTCTTACATGATATTTGGTCAACATTTTGCAGACTGAAGATGATTCTCCTTGAAGGACAAGATAGAAAGAAAGTCAAGTTGGGTTGTTCCCCCTTTATTTGATTCCGCCATTGGCTCTAACCAGTCTGCTCATTGCGGTCCATTTTCTTACTCATTGTATAGCTCAAGCCCCACCCTGATGTTTCTGGGGTGATGGTATCACAGAGCCAAATCTGGAAGGCATCTTAGAAGTCATATAGACTGATAACTTCATTTTACAGATGAGGAAACAGAAGCCTTCAGAGACTTGCCCAGGGCCCAAAGTCATGGAAGTAAGAAGTTGCCCAGCTGAGATACAAACCTAGATCTTCTCTAAACCTAGTACTCTTTCCCAGGGCATTGCTTACTCTGGATATTGTGGGAGACCTCAAAATTAGAGACATCCTTAGGGGAGTCAGGGCTTTGCTGACTCGGTATTCTCAGAGAGAGAGCAAGGTCCTCTCCCTTGATCCCCTAGGGATTTCACAGCCCAGGTTTATCCTGAAGACAGAGCTCTGAAAGTTGGCATGGGCAGTGAGGGAGCCTGCCTGGAGATGAATGGGAGCCTTTCAGATCTAGACTTTGTTGACACAAGTGTTTCTAATACTACGGTAAAGGCTCATGACATTGAATTGAAATTCAACACTTCATAATACTTTCTAGGCAAAGAAAAGTATGTTTACTCCCTCCCTTCCGCAAATTGTCTCCCTGGCAGACTCTAGTGCCTTTTAGCTCTCCTGGCAACTTAAACCTTTTTATGCCCTTTTCTCTTCTAAGTAGCCCCCTCCCCAAGCTCTTTACATGCCCTCTGAGATGCTACTTGGGCATCTGGGGCTTCCAAGTTCCCTGTTCCTGGGATGATTCTCTCCACTCTTCTCTCCCTGCCCCCACCTCCCCAGTACACAGAACGCCGCCATATCAAGTTATGCTGAAGGTCAGCAAAAAGCTTCTTGTGAGCAGGCCCAGCCCACTGACTTCTGCATGCCCTTTCTCCTTATACAACTATGGCCACATAGAGACAACACCACATTTATTCTGTTACATGCTTCTGACAACTACAGTTGGCTTTACCCTTTAAACTTCATTGCTCAAATATGTGAGCCTTCCAGTTTCAAAACAGATGAACAGGAGATTAGATTCACAAAGCAATGGTTAACAGAACGGGGAGTCTGGGCATGGAACTGGGAGACTCACAGAACCCCTCCCCCTCTTCTCCCAAAAACTAGAAGTTGAGGTCCGTTTGATTAATAGCTGTGATGTTTGGAAAATGCTCCAAAACTGGGCCTCTTCTTAGATAGAATTATATTTATTTCATTACTAGGTCACTAGTGAAACAGCCCTCCTGAGAGCGTCTGGATTGGTTTGTGATTTTTCACTTGTTAGCTATCTCAAGATTAACAGAGAGGATAAACATCTAATTTCTATAGGAATATCTTGAAGGGATACTGGAGGATAATAAGATAATAAAGTCTTAGAGACTATCTAAGAGTCACAGTAGCAGCAAGGTACAGGGGAAAGAAGACTGAATTTAGAGGCAGAAGATCTGGGTTCAAATTCTCTGTCTCTTACTTTGTAAATTACTTCAGACAAGTAATTTAATTTCTCTGTTCCTAGCTCATCAGATTGTAAGCTCCTTGAAGGTAAGGTCTGTCCTTGGCTTCCGTTTGTATCCTCAGACTTTAGTACAGTGTCTGGCACATAGTAGGTGCTTAATATATGTTTACTGTATTATAATGTGTCATATTGTATCATATACCCACAGACGTGTCTCTGGTTTTAGAGAATTAGTCCAGATCATAGGAATTAAGGTAAGGGACCTTGGAAGTCATCTAGTCCAAACCACAAATTTTACATGTAAGGAGTCTGAGGTACAGAGAAGTTGAGTCATTTGTTTGAGGTCAAATGGGTCACTGACCCAGGATTCAAACTCAAATCCCATGACTTCAGATTCAGTGCCCCAAAGTTCAGCATTCTTTCCATGGAACCACACTACCTCCATACCCAAAATGCCCTGAGAGAGCACACTCAAACTGAGTCAGATAGGAAACTCTTCAGGTCGTTGTACCAAGAAACAGCGTGATATCAAGTTATAGGCTCACAGATTTAGGGCTAGAAAGAAACTTGAAAGGTCCAACTGCCTCATTTTACACAGGAGAAACCTCAGAAGTTAGAGAAATGACTTGCCCAGGGTAACATAGGTAGTAAGCGGTCTGCGGTAGGATTCAAACTCAGGCCCTCAGCTCTCTATCTACACGCCAATGGTGTCAAACTCAAACAGAAATGGAGGCCACTCAACTCTATGTAAAGATCCCTGTGGGTGTATATTGACTTAGAATATAAATGTGTGTGTGTGTGTGTGTGTATGTGTGTATAAAACTACATTATATAAATCTAATGTATATGTTTATATACACACACAAGTTATAAGACATTACAGATGTACATACACATTATGTAGGTATATGTATACATACATATATGTATGTGTGTGTTTAATTGGTTTTTTTTTTTTATTTTGCTAAATATTTCCCAATTACATTTAAATTGGTTCAGACTCTGCTGGGAGTGTTGTGGGCTGTGTGTGGCCCAATGGCCATGTATTTGAAACCTCTGTACTCTATGCCGTCTGCAGTGTGAATGATATAAAAAATCATTATGGCATAACTGTAAGAGTAACAGACCCAGAGATTTTTGCTAATGGAGTCTGGAGGTCATTGCAAAGCTGATAATGGGCTCTTTTGCTTCACTTTCTGAACTGGTCTCCCTCCAACAAACTCATTGTATAGAAAAACAGCACTTCATCTTATTACATAGCCAGGGGCTCATGCATTCCCCATGCCTGTCCCAACTAAGTCCAGGTGGATTTCCTGAGTGTCCTCTCTTGAGATTTAAAGACAAATGTGTGACTCATCTCCAGAGTCTTTCAACACAAGACTGCCTGTCACAAGTACTCCAAATGTCATTCAAATGTTGTTTTTTGTTTTTAAATATTCACCTCAGTTCGAACTTGCTGTTCTCCAATCTTGTCATCATAACTTTAATCATACAGTCCAGAGCAGCTGGACTTTGAAGAATAAAGTGTAATTGGAAAGAGTATTTTCAGCCTAAAAAAAATCCACAAACTATTCCATGGATGAAAATAAATATTCATTGGCTGTCAAAGATGAGAGATACTTGGGAGGTTACGAATAGAAGTAGGAAAACTTGATGAAAATTTGGGACCCTTCCTTCCTTTCTGTCTTCTTTCCAGTTGAGAAAGAACAGTGGGGTTTGGAGGTAGTTATGCTGGATTTGGCTCAAGGCTTTGCAACTTATTTGTATGACTAGGTAAATCGTTCAACCTTTGATACAGATACAGGAGCTGAAGCTCCTATAGCCGTAGAAAGAGCAGATTGGATTATGTGACCTCTAAGTACTTCTTAACTCTAAGTCAATGAGGCTTTGACATATATCTAAATGATCTCTAAGAGCTTTTTCTTTTCTAATTCCTTAGGTCTCATGAAAGTAGAGTGCCACAGTGCTAGTGCTATACGGCTAGAACTAAAGAGGATAAGGCTCCAGACTGTAGAAAAATAACTCAAACACCAAAAAGGTGAGCCAGAGAGGATTTGAATTACAGAAAACCAAAGTGAGAAGCAGAATAAGAGAGGAGAAACCACTTAGACCTAGCCTTGCATCTGGCTGGACTTAAGTGGTTACAGTATAGTTTTCTTGTAAAAAAAAATATTCAGTAGCTGATTTTAGGGGATCCTGTTCTGTACTTTGGTGAGATATTTTAATAAACAGAGGTAAATTCAATTCATGGGGAAGGAAGGCAAAGAAATAAGTATTTCTATAGCCCCTACTACATGCCAGGCACTGTTCTAAGGGCTTTTACAAATATTTCTTTGGATCTTCACAACAACTTACGAGGCAGGTACTATTATTACCTTCATTTTGCAGTTGTGGAAACTGAGTCAAACAGATGTTAAGTGACTTGCCCAGGCTCACACAGCAAATGTTTGAGGCTGTCCTTCAACTCAGGTCTTCCTGGTTCTGAGCCCAGTGTCTATCCACTGTGCCACCTACTGCTCATTAGTATAATTGCTATAGTGGAACTTAATATGGTGTATAGAAAAGCAAGATGGTATACAGCTGACCATGGATTGTTTAGAATCAGAAAGATCTGGGTTCAAATCCTGCCTCTAAGAGATACTAGCTGTGTGACCCCAGACAAGTAATTTCATTTCCTAATGCCCTTGGCACCGAATTGGGGAGCAGTATGGTCCAGAGGAAAGGACACTGAACTGGAAGTAAAGAACTAAGAGTCATGGGACCTGAGTTCAAAACCCACCTCTGCCTCTTATTACCTGTGTGACCAGGGACAACTCACAACCTCTCTGGACCTGTTTCCTCATATGTAGAATCAGAGGGTTTTATTAGTGGCCTTCCCATTCTCGATTTGGGAAATTATAGATGAGTTACAGATCTGGATTAGTCAAGGGATTTCCTCATCCCAATGAAATCTCCTACCCTGACATAACACTGGAGTTCTCTGGAAGGATTAGTTGCTATTTCCATTTTGAGTTAAGGAATTTTTTAAATTCAGAACAATCATTTTAATTAAAATTTCTCTTATCTCTCCAAACAGGGCTCCAGAATTTTTTCTGGAAAATTTTTATCCAGAACAATCATTTTTATTAAAATTTCTCTAATCCCTTTTTTCCAGATAGTTTTCAGGGTTTTTTCTCCCCTTAGATCTCTGATTTCCTTAGGATATATGGCTCTCTGGAAGGAACATCCCTCTGCTAAGGCAGATTAGCAATTAATCTGGAATTTACAGTCCTAGGGAGTTATCCAAGACACTGAAAAGTTATGCGACTTTGAGGGGCCATACAGCTAAGATGTGCTAGAATTGGGGCTTGAACCCGGGTTTTAAACTGTGACTCTGTGGCCTTATCTCCATCCACTACCCATAGGCTTCCCATCTTAAGTGTTTCGCCAGCATAAAAATAATCAAGAATCATGAAGATCAAGGGGGAGGTAGAAGGGAGGTAGACAGCTATTTTTATATCCAGTGTTATGGGCAGCCACCTGACTTAAATTCCTCTGCCCTCAAATCTCTTTCCTCCTAGCCTGCCACTTCACCTAAAGCTTTTATCATAGGTCAGTCCTCTGCATCTTTACGTTATACACTGATAAAATGCAAATATGATTTTGCAGGGATAATAGCAAACTGTCATTTTAAAGCCCTAGAGTGAATTAATTAGAATTAATCAAAGAGCATGCATGGCCTTGAGGGAGACAGACACAGGGGCCAGTAAATTCTGAGGAAGGAAGAGGGATGACAGAACTATAGGGTCACAAATTCAGAGCTAGAAGAGATCTTGGGCTTCGCTGGACCATAGATCTGGGACTAGAAGGGGTTTCGGAAACCATCTACCTCAAACTCCTCATTCTCAAGATGAGGAAACTGAGACCCAGAGTGGTCTTGCTAAGGTGGGATTCAAAGCTAGGTCCTCTGACTTCCAGAACTAGCACTATGTTTTGGAGTACGGTCCATTCCAGGGCAAAATTATAAATGAGGTGGTTTGTCTACTTTCTTTGTTCAGTTTTTTCAGTCATGTCTAACTCTTCATGACCCCATTTAGAGTTTTCTTGGCAAAGATACTGGAGTGGTTTGCCATTTCCTTCTCCAGTTCATTTTACAGATGAGGAAACTGAGGCAAACAGGATTAAGCGACTCACCCAGGGTTACATAGCTAATAAGTAGTGTCTGAAGCCCGATTTGAACTCAAGAAGATGAGTCTTCCTGACTTCAAAGCCGGCACTCTTCTTCTTTTTCTAAGATGACAGAAGATTTTTTCTCTTTTCTCCTATTAAGACAAGCTTTCGAAACCTTCTTGTTGAGGCAGAAATGATAGACAACTTCAAGTGTTGACTAGAGATGCGCCGGTAAAATGTTTAGCAAACAGTTTGCCAGGTTTTATCTGTATCATTACCATTTTTCTCCATCACTTTCTTAAGTCTAGACAATCAACAAAACCATACATCATGCCATGATTTGTAACATTTGTTGATTTCTGAGTCATAAATACTTCCACCGAAAATTTAACAATTGCCTGTTGCCTCCAGGCAGTGGGTACAAGGGGCAGCTCTGTCCCTGTTAACCTTTGGGGATATGTGCATTTTCACCAGGACTTCAAAGTCTGCCTTAGCATATTAGAAGGGCAAGGCCTAAAGAAACGCTGTTTGGGGAGTTTCACAGAATCACACAATCTCAGATTTGGAAAAGAGGCCAGTTCAACCTGGACCTATAGTTAAGATATTTAGTGAGGGAGGGACCTATTCCTTCCTGAGATTCCAGGGTCAAAGATTTTGGGCTGGAAGGAACTTTCGAGATATCTGGTCCAATTCTCTCCTTTTATAAATGAGACTAAAGGCCAAAGAACATCTTGAATGACTTGAGCAAGGTCACATTGACGTGACCAAGTGTATGGCCACACAAACTGGTATGACTGAGGTCATGTCAGTACTAACAAGTTCCACTTTTAAATAACTCTAACCATTAGGAAGCTTTTACTAAGTCATCATCTGAAATGTTGCAGCTTAATAGGGCCCATTAGGAAGTTTTTACTTCCTGACAAGTAGTGCTAGCCAAAACTGGAATAGGCCTAAGTGGACACTGGCCAGTCAGCTGCTGACAGGGGATAAGTGAGCCTGCAGAAGGCTGGAGACAATTTTCCCTTACTTTCACCTACTTCATTAATTTAGCCTAAAACTTTATTCCTGAAGAGGAAGGCAGAAAGAAAGAGCTTTCATTTTCAAGTTATAGCAGGCAGCCAGGGAAGTCTCAGGTCGCTAAATCACTGTAAGGGCAGGGATAGGGGAAGAAGGGAAAGGTATAAGGTATCCTCTTGAGAGACCAATCACCAGGTCTGGGTTGTCAGTTTCCTCTCCAGCGCAAATGCCTTTGGCTGGCTCCATGCTCACCAGTTCACCCCTACTCCCCCACCTCATGCTGTCTTTCCTCCCATTGATTGCCTTCCCAGAGCGGGAAAAGTTTCCTTAAGGTCAGAAAGGAAATTCTAGTGAGAGAGGCAGTATGATATAGTGACAAGGGTGCTGGCTTTGGAAGCAGAAGCAGTGCATTCCTATGTGACTTTAGGCCAGACCCTTAAGCCCGCTGGGACTCAGTTTCTTCACCTGTAGAATAAGGCAGATGGACCAGATGGCCTGAGATATCAATACAATTTCCTAAAAGCAATAAGGTTTGTTCTCCTACCAATTTAGTATCCATTGGAAGTGCTTCCCAGGGGGCTGGACTAGATGCTCCCAAGGTCCCTCCTAGGTCAAATCGATGTTCTATGATGCCAGGTCACCAAGTACAACTTCCTGATGAGAAGAGGAAATCTCTTTCTCCCCCTGTTCCCTTTCCCTAAATGACTAGACCAATATAAATTACTAACCATAGGAGAGGCTTGGCCTCCAAATGTCAAAACTGTACCATGCTGCTTTCTTAATAGAATTCTTTTTCATTCTCCCAATAATCCAAGCCCATAGCCATTATACCCATCATCACGACTAAAGGCTGAGGAAGCCTTGATAAAAAAAAAAAAACCAGAATGTCTCCTTTCTCAGACAGTTTTTAACTCAATCTTTCTTCCTCATCTGAGAAAAATACCTACCTTACTTCCAACCAAGGCTGACAGACCCCATGCACTCAGTAAATCAGTCTTGGGTCTTATGTCGGACAGACTGGAATGTGTAGAGTTCCTGTCTTCCTAGTGTTCATGGAAGAGTGATGGTGGGCAAAACTGTAATTCAACCAAACCAGTGAAAATCACACCCAAGTTGGGAAAACTGTCACAGGTTATGCAACACTCAGGCAAATTAATCCTCTCCATAACCTTCCCTACCCCAAACACATGCTACTTTGTCCCTACCTACTCCATGCTGAGAAAAGCTTGTGAGAACAGAGGTCCTTGTATTCACCCAAGATATATACTATCACTTACTGCATGGCAGTGTCAAGGAAAATGTCAAGACTGGAGAAGTATTTATGTTTGCTGTAACTCAACAACTAGAGAATCTGAGAGCAGGGGCATGGAGAGGAAGAGTCCAGGAACGTTTACTACTCTGGGAGCCAAGAGACTCAGGTCCTAGGCTTGGCTTCAGATGCCTTCTTTTGGGACCTGCCACCAACTGTTTCAACCTCTCTGCACCTTAATCTCCTCTCCTATGAAGTGAGGGGGTTGGATTAAATGATCCCTAAGATCCCTTTCAGCCCTGAAGTTCTAGGGTTCTATAATGTGTATGAGGAAAAACACACTACGCATAATTCAAAAGCCAAATCTATTTGGCTCTGCAGTGCTCTGAATGTTTCTCACTCCCATACCCCTTGCAGCAATATTCATGTTCCTAATACTTTGTACTAGCTTGGGCATAAACAATTAGTTGGCATTGAAAACACACCAGCTGGGCAGTGGAGGAAAGCAGAAGGTAGAAAGATATCTGATAGCTGACATTTATGCAGTTTAAAAAATATTCTGCAATATATAGTTTATAGACATCCCTTTGATCTTCCCCAGAGCCCGGCGAGGAAGGCCAGTAAGGGTGTGTGTGTGTGTGTGTGTGTGTGTGTTTGTGTGTGTGTGTGTACATGTGGAATTACCCCAATTTACAAATGAGAAACATGGAACCCAGACAGGTTAAATGATTTGCCCAATGCCACCCAGTTAGCCGTGCTAGGATTTGGAGACAGATCTCCTGACTCCCAATACCCTGCTCCTGCCCCCACTACACCGTTATCTGTCTCTGTGAATCAGTCAACAAAACACTGAAGGTCTATTCCACACAAATAACTGAAAGTGGGTTGTGTTGTCAATAATTTCCTGAATAGTATTTGAATTTCCTCAGACAAGGTTTTTGTTGTTTTAGTCAATCGTCCTGTCGGACTCTTCATGACCCCATTTGGGGTTTTCTTGGCAAAGGTAAGGGAGTGGTTTTTCATTTCCTTCTCCAGTTCATTTTACAGATGAGGAAACTGAGGCAAAGAGGGTTAAGTCATCTAGTCTAGTAAGCTTCTGAGGTTGGATTTGAACTCAGGTGCTCCTAAGTCCGGGGCTGGCACACCACCTAGCTGCCCTTCAGACAGAGGCAAATGACGAGATTATTTCCTAGATAGAAGAATTTGACCTTCCCTTCAATCTTGCTGGAATAATAACAGATGATATTTATTTATATAGTGTTTTGCAGCTTTCCAAGGTCTTTATGAATGCCATATCCATTGAGGGTCACAAAAACTCAGTGATGTAGCCACTACAGGTATTATTATCTCCATCTTATTGCTGTAGAACCTGAGGCTCAGAGATGTTAAGGGACTTTTCCCCTGGTCACATAGATAGTAAGTGTCAGTGGCAGGATTTGAAACTGGGTTTGGGCACTCTATCCATTACAGTTTGGTGTCTCCATGAATCTTTGCTCTCCTCCTAGACTCATGAATCCCATGTTATAGTTCCTTGTTCCAAAGGAGAAAAAGGATAACTAATAGCAGCTCTTCAGCATCATTTCAGAAATGTGCTCTTCTTAATGGCATGCCTCTATCCCAAAGTCAGAAGCCACATTCCTATCACTAACCTGGCTATCTTTCATAAAGATCTGGAATCCCACTGGTTCAGAAATCAAACACCTTGGCCAAATCTGCATTGCATCTCACTTAGTCTATACTCTCCTCCAGCTTAGCATGCCTAGTCTGCATTTCCACCAGAATACACCAGATCTTAAGAACGTTCATCTTTCTGATCTCCCTTTCCATGTGCAGAAGCCGTGGTGCTGCTACCCCATCCTTACTTCAAGAAGAGCTATAGTCAATGGTTAGAGAATAGAGAAACCAGGAGTCTAGTAGAAGGTGAACCTTAACATGGTGGTTCATGGTTTCTGAGTGCCCCCTGGCCACACTACAGTTGTAAGATAGGAAGGCTGACACCCTGCTTGCCTCACTCTGCCCTCCTCTTGGCCTCCATGGCAGATCAAACTCCCTTGGGATGAGAGCAGTTTGCTGCCTGACTTTAAAGGCCTCTGAAGGCCAGGGATCAATTTCTGTTTGATCGACCCATAAGAAATGATATTTTAACCTTTCCAAATCATTGCAGAGGCCTGCCAGACCCTGCTGGTACAAGTAAGGAAGAAAGAGCAAAATGGAACTTCCCATGACCCAGTGCCATCAGCGTTTGAGGCCTAAAATCATTTATCTTGGCAACTGGATCTATTTTGGCTGTAGCAACTCTTTTGGCTTTCTTCTCCTACTAGTTTGCCAGAAACAACAACAAAAATATCAAAGTCCTTCCAGCCCTAAGACTGGTACAAAAAACCCTGGCAAAAGACATGGCCGATAAGAAGGGGGCCATTTATACGCTCAGTGCCTCTTCTTTGGTTTAGCGTGGTCTCTTGCATTCTGAAACTGAGTAAGTGAAATGTTTCACACATTTAACAGGATGTATTTAACATGCAGGACATACTTAACAAGGTCAGTCCTGGAGCATGGCCTCTGCTAGTCCACAGTAGAATACACACCCCAAAACACACACAAAAATTCTCACTTATTTTAAGCCAGTTTTAACCCCATTCATACAGTATTTACTTTCTCAGCTGTTTTTACTTTGATATAAATGCTATTCGAGTTCAAAAATTGTTTGTTCACAGGCAGCTAGGCAGTGTAATGGATAAACCATCAGCCCTGGAGTTAGGAAGACCTGAGTTCAAATGTGCTCTCAGACATGTACTGGCTATGTGACCCTGAGTAAGTCACTTAACCCTGATTGCCTTAAAAAAAAACCCAAAAAGTGCTTGTTCAGCAGGTCAAGGATACTCACAGAATATCAGTGGCCTGAGGAATCATCCCCCTCATTTTATGTAGGGAGAAATTCAGACCAAGGGAAGTGACTTGTCTAAGGTCACACAGTTCTGTTAACAGAAGAGCTAGAATTTCAACCCAAATCTCCTTCATTGCAGCTCAGTTCTCTATATGCTTCTTCCATGTACAAATGCTAAGGAGAAGGCAAGCGAGGGTGGGGGGCGGGGTCAGCAATCGAAAATAGCCTTACATAGAGATATGCATGGAATTATCTGAAAGCTAATACTGAAAAGTTTCCTTATCTGTTTCACTTCCCCAAAACAAACAAACAAACAAAGAATTGTGCCACTAGCTAGCTGGTAATGCCCACCATTCCTTTTTAGTAAATATACTTTGGGGAGACCTCAATATGTTGAGCCATTATTGCCCACTTAGATTCTCACCAGCTAGCTTGTCCAGCTAACTGGCCTCTTATCTTAGCAAACAGAGAATAAGATTTTATCGGCTGAAGAGATGGGAAGAGAGGAAGAGGAGTGCTTAAGAAGGGTAAGGCCAGGTATGGAACAACAGAGAGACCACTGGGGCTTTAGGAGGATGGAGACACATGTCAGGATTGGGGAAAGGTGCCCACCAAAGAGAGGCAAAGAATTTTTTCCTTGGGAAGATATTTCTGATTCTTAAACCTCTTAGAATGAATCCCCATGGATATAGGTGGGGAACCTGTGGCTGCATAGGTCCTCAAGTTTAGCCCTACAGGGCCAGATGTGGCCTCTAGGCTGCAGGTTCCTCACCCCTGAGACAAAGCAGAATCAAGCTAGGATGGAGGAATGAACTATGCCAACATCTTGAGTTCTACCAATGTGCGATGAATTCAATACTGGACAAGCATCTGAAGAGATGGACTGCACTTCTCGATCTGCCACCTGCTTCCTCCGTCCATTTAGACCTATAGAGGGAGGAGTTTACATTCAGCATCCATAATGACCCCTCCCATCTCCAATGTTCCATGATTATGTAATAGCCTTAAATGTCTGACTCGATCAGGTGCTCAGAAAGAGAATTCTGCTCTCAAGAATTTTTGAAAATCTAAGAAGTCAGAGAGAGTTCTAGCTAATAGAGCCTGGATTTATATTTAGGAGACATAAAGGGTTTGAATCCTGCCTTACACTTAGTGGTTGGCTCATCCCCGACAATCCCCTCCATCCTTCTGCGTCTTGATCACCTCACCTGTAAAATGGAAATATTTGCACTCTTTCCTGACAAAAGTGCTATATAGATGTGGAGTTTGTTATTACTGGGCTCTAAGTCTATCGGATCATTTCAGATGTTAGCATGGGGAAGGGTAGAGGAAAAAGGCGGTGAATAAAACTAATCCCTGCTCTCAAGGAACTTACGTTTTACTGAAGGGATGAGAGATAGATAAATTTATGAAGCAGAACAAAGTGTGACGGAATAGAGGAGAGATCAAAGTACTCTAGAAAACATTCATGAGGGCAACCTAGGCAGCCAGGTGGTACAATGAATAGCGTGCCGGACCCGAAATCAGGAAGAGTTCAAAATCTAGCCTCAGACACTTACTAATTGGGTAATTCTGGGCAAGTCATTTAACCTCTGTCCGCCTTAATTTTCTCATGTATAAAGTGAGAATAATAATGATAGCACTGACCTCCCAGAGTCATTATGAGGATCAAAGAAGATGAGTAAAGTGCTTTGTTGAACAGCTAGGTGGTGAAGTGGTTAGAGCGCTGGGCTTGGAACGAGGAAGACTTATCTTTCTGAGTTCAAATCTGACCTCGGACACTTTTTAGCTGTGTGACCCTGTGCCAATCACTTCACCCTGTTTGTCTCAGTCTCCTCATCTGTAAAATGAGCTGGAGAAGGAAATGGCAAACCACTCCAGGATCCTTACCTAGACAATCCCAAATGGAGTCATAATGACTTAGACATGACTGAAAATGACTGAACGACAGCAAAGTGCTTGGCAAACTTTAAAGTGCTACATAAATGCTATTATCATTATTAGCAAGGGGAATCAGATAAGTCTGCGTGGAAGAGTTAACCCTTGAAAGACAGAAGGGGAGGAGGCACATTCTAAACATGAGGAATGGTAGGCCAAGATCTAGAAAGAGTGACGTGTCCTGTTTAAAAGGAGATTATAGCATGTGATGGTGAATAATATAAAATGATGCTGGAGTCATTTTATGGAAGATCTTAAATGCCAGGCTCAGGAGTCTACCTGATATCCTAATGGTGGCAGGGATCCACTTCTGTCAGGGGAATGACGTGGCTGTCGGGCCCAGCTGAATCAAGGTTGGATTAGAGAAGAGACAGGCTGGAAGCAGAGGGATCAGTTATGAGGCTATAAAAAGAGTTCAGGGAAGAGGTGATGGGGGCCTAAATGAAGGTGGTGGTGCTTGCTGTGAATGGAGAGAAGGCTATGGATGTGACATATGAGTATGGGCATGGGTAAGTACAGGGAGGAAGAATCAGAAGAATTTGGCAACAGAATAGAGTAGGTTGGAAGGTCTAGGCCAATATCACTTAATGACTTCAGCAGGGGCAGCTGAAAGTTTTTAATGGACTTTAGCTGGCCATCTTTATATCTATACCTTTATATTTTTTCCCCTGTTGTGTTTGCTGACAATGATTAAACAATTAGACAAAGAAAGAACAATCATTTGCATTTGAGAATCCTTATTGCCTTCTGGATTCCTATTCTTGATAGTTTTTAGTAAAACTGAAATTCCAAAAATGTTTGTCTCAAACCAGCATTGTGTTCTCTTAGTCAGAAGTGTCCAATACCAAGTCCACAACACTCCCTTGTGTGGCTAGAATCAGATTAAAATGTAATTGAGAAATATTTAACAAAATAAAAATACAATAAAACACAGGTGACATTACATTTTAAAACCAAATCAATATGGTGTCCGTAGGGCTCCTTATGTACAGATCACTGGCCCTCCATTTCTATTTGAGTTTGACACCACCACTCTAAGTGAATGAAATTTGCTGCAAAATTATACATAAATTGCCAGACCAATTCTTGGCTAGGCTATTAGATGGAGCCATGCAATGCTACCACAAAAGAATAAGAAAGATGTTACCACAGACATATTAGCCTGGGTTTCCCCAGTTCTAGGAGGAAACATTCCTTGTTTCAATCAGTGTCCACATATCAGGGGATCTGAGAACCTGAAGAATTATACAGTTTCCAATAGGCTTTGTAAAATGAAGAAGTTTGGTGTGGGACAGCAGAAAGAGGATTGGCTTTCAAGTCAAGACCTGGTTAAAATCCCACCTTTGACACTTAACACCTAAGTTGAAATCTCCCCGGGTGCCTCAGTTTTCTTCTTTGCACAATGAAAGGGTTATGACCTCTGAGACCTCTTCCAGCTTTACATCTCTTTTCCTATGTTTATAGGACCTTTCAGGTCCTTTGCGGTTCTCACCTTCCATTACTCTTAGGATTCTAAATCCTATTTCAAATTCTTAGTGCTACATTATGGAAGGTTATTCAACAAAACATCCACTCATTTGAATACATAAAAAATTATTTTAACATATGGACCCTATGTCTGCCCTTAATTTCATTTCAGAGCCATATGGCACTCTACATTTTTAGACCACGAATAGGTAGATTTCCCAGATCAACACTTGTAAGTCATCTGCTATTTTCCTATCTTTGCTGCTACAGCTAACGTCTATCTTTCTGGTCCAGGAAAGGAAGCAGTGTGATCAGCTCACCATGAAATTCAGACAAAAGGTGCTTGTTGATAGTAGGTCAGTTGGACCTCATGATAATAAACTGGATTTTCTTCCCTAATCTAGTTTCAAGCACAATGTAAGCAGAATTAAAGGGGTTTACATACATATGTTCACACATGTGTGTATATGTATTTATATGTTTGTATATATGAATATATATATATGTTAATTACAGATTACTCTTTCACACTTTGCATCAGTAAGACTATTTGTGATTTCTCACATATAATATTCCATTTCCTACTTCTGTATATTTTGCACAAGCTGTCATCCACATAAGAATCCACTCCCTTATCATCTGCACCACATGGAATCCCTGACTTCTTCAAGTCCTAGGACAGTCACCACCTCCTACAGGAAGCCTGTACTCACTCCCCCATTTATTATTCTCTTTCCTCCTGGAAATTATTTTGTGTCTTAATTTTATGGATACATGTTCTCCATTCCATCCCAATCTCCTTGAAGGAAGAGACCATTATGGGTTTTGTTTGGGGTTTTTTTGGTCCTTCTTATCCCCAGCTCCTAGAATAATATAATAATAACAATAAAGGTTCATCAAATGAACGAATGAATGCATATATAATTGAGGAAAACTATGGGCCTTAAAAATTATTCTGTAAACTCAAAAGTCTCTCTTATTTTCAGGAAAGTTAAGGTAATGATGGGTTTTCTAAATAACCTCATAGTAACTACTCTATACTGATTTGTATGTTACCCATACTTATAGGCTGTTTCTATATGAAGCCAAACATGCAGATAAAAATGGAAAACTTTAAATGCAATTACCTCCAAAACTTTGGAAGTTTATTGTTATATAGTGAAAACATCTGGAGGATTGACTTAGATTTTCAGTCTTTAACCCATATGTTGAGAATTGTGTAGATATAACCTAAGGGGATGAAGGAACATGAGTGAGATTTTAAAACAAAAGAATAGGTCACATTAACTGCAGTACTTCTAGGCTGAATGAACGAATTTTATTTTTTTTACTAATTTATTGGACTTTGACTACTATTCTGATCTTTTGCTCTAAACGAAACTTTAGAGTAAAATACACAATTTTAGATACTAACCTTTTAACCAATTAATAAGATAATAGATCATTTTTCAGTATTTTAAAAAATTTATGTTGTTAATATGGATAGCAAAAACTACAAACTCTATTACTTAGCAGACTGTCTTCTAGAGTAGTTGTAGTCAAATTTTTCATCCCTCTGCAACCAGTCTATAAATAGGACTTCTTGATATATGGTAACCCATCAGGAGTAGGAATTGTTTCATTCTTTGAACTTGTATCTCTAGTGCCTGGCACTAGTAAGTGCTAAATAAATACTTATTGATTAAATTGGGCTGGAAAGGACATAGGAGATGATTTATTCCAAATTGGGTTTTACAGATGATCAAGACAAAGCCTAGAGAGGGTAGTAACCTGCCTAGAACTCAGTTTTAAAAGGACAAGTGTGGAACTCTGTGGTCTCCTATTGTGGTATCAGAGCAATGGACAAGGGGTCAGATGGTGCTAATAATCACATGCCTCTTATATGGTTTACAAACATTAAATTACCTATTATCCTTAATATGGCATCTCTGTCCAAAACCCAACAAACTCTAATAAGATGAAATTTAATAGAGATAACTATAAATGAAGTTTACACCTGGCTTGATAACAGGGAACATGTTTTGGTTTTCCCTTTCTATGGGATGATATAGAGCATGTGTTGATATTTCCTGCTTGATTTCATTTCCATGTGGAACTTTGGGAAAACTAATTTCTAGCCCTGCATAACTGAGGGGTATACTGTGAAATGATGAAAATTTTTCTAATTGGCCACAGAGGCAGAAGAACTTATGACTCAGAGGTTGGTGGGAGGCTGAGCTAGAATTAAGTGGCTACATAAAAGGGGTGGCCTCTAACCCATCTTTTTCTCTCCTTCCTTTGAGGTGGTGCAGTGACAATTCTTCTTTATTTTTTTTCTTTTTAAACTTTATTTATTTGGTTATAATTTTCTTGGGCGTTTTCTTTTTTTAATATTTTATTATTTAATTTTTTAGTTTTCAGCAGTGACTTCCACAAGATTTTGAACTACAAATTTTCTAGCCATTTCTACCCTCCCCCCCACTACAAGATGACATGTATTCTGATTGCCCCGTTCCCCAGTCAGCCCTCCCTTCTGTCACCCCACTCCCTCCCCATCCCCTTTTCCCTTACTTTCTTGTATGGCAAGATAGATTTCTATGCCCCATTGCCTGAATATCTTATTTCCCAGTTGCATGCAAAAACAACTTTTTTT
>CM053623.1:426113678-426134072 GCA_028646595.1 Phalanger gymnotis | reverse complement strand
TTTTTTCATTCTTTTGGTTCTGTTTTATAACATTTTGATTTCTCATAAAGTCACTAGCTTCTACTTGCTCCAATCTAATTTTTAAGGTAGTATTTTCTTCAGTGGTCTTTTGGACCTCCTTTTCCATTTGGCTAATTCTGCCTTTCAAGGCATTCTTCTCCTCATTGGCTTTTTGGAGCTCTTTTCACATGTGGGTTAGTCTTTTCTTTAAGGTGTTATTTTCTTCAGTACTTTTTGGGCCTCCTTTAGCAAGTCATTGACTTGTTTTTTATGGTTTTCTTGCATCACTCTCATTTCTCTTCCCTATTTTTCCTCTACTTCTCTTACTTGCTTTTCCAACTCCTTTTTGAGCTCTTTCATGGCCTGAGACCAATTCATGTTTTTCTTGGAGGCTTTTGATATAGGCTCTTTGACTTTATTGACTTCTGGTTTTGTTTTGGTCTTTGTCACCAAAAAAAGATTCCAAAGTCTGAGTCTGAATCTGAGTCCGTTTTCACTACATGTTCATGTTCCCAGCCAACTTACTCGACCCTTGAGCTTTTTGTTGGAGTATGCCTGCTTGTAGAGTAGATAGTACTTTGTCCCAAGCTTGAGGAGCTGTGCTGCTGTTTCCAGAGCTACTTCTACACAGAAAGCTCTGCCACACCAGTG
This sequence comes from Phalanger gymnotis, assembly GCA_028646595.1. NCBI lineage: Eukaryota > Metazoa > Chordata > Mammalia > Diprotodontia > Phalangeridae > Phalanger > Phalanger gymnotis. Next base: position 426,133,421 of record CM053623.1, on the reverse strand, counting down.
TTCCTTCCTCTCCCCCAAGAACTGGCAACCAGGATTGTTGCCCAGATCCAGGCAGGGCAAAGTAGGCTTTGCACTCCCCCTCTAATCCTCTGCTTAATTCCTCCCACCAGGTGGGCAAGGGACTCTGGAAGCAGCTGACGCTGTAGCTCTGGAAGTAGCCTCAGAGCTGCACCACCTCTGCTGCCCCCGGGTGGTGGCTGACCATGAACTCCTTTCACACTGTCCCAGAAGTTTTTCCCACTAACCCGCTCTGTTGTCTTTGGCGTTTGTGGGTTGAGAAGTCTGGTAACTGCCACAGCTCAATGATTCAGGGCCCTATGGCCTGTTCCACCCAGCTCCCAGTCTGGTTGGTCCTGGCGCGGCCCCCTAGTCCCGGCTCCATGAGATAGACCCTTCCCAGCAACTATCCAGGCTGTCCTGGGCTGAAGTCCAGCTTCCCTCTGCTATTTTGTGGGTTCTGCAGCTCTAGAATTTGTTCAGAGCCATTTTTATAGGTGTTTGGAGGGACCTGAGAGAGAGCTTAAGCAAATCCCTGCTTTCCGGCTGCCATCTTGGCTCTGCCCCTGGCAATCCTTCTTTAAACTGCCTTCCCAAAGGTTGAGTGGGCAAAGGAGAGCTGCTTTATCTCCTACCTGGCCATGGGAGCTATGACCATATGGAATCCTCCGTATCTTTGTATTTATTCTTTCCTGACATTAATTAAATACATATTCCAAGATGGAGGTATCTCACCAACCTTGTGAGTTCTGGAGATCCTACAGTGGGTCAGTATTGAATGGTGGTAATAGAAGCGGCCCCCAGAGCATCTATGGATGGATGCAGAGAGACAGTCATCCAAAAACAGAAGCAGCTTTGGAGAATGTGACCCCTCATGGGATAGAGCAATGCAAACCATAGTTCATTAAAAGGCACAAATCTTGGAAAACCAGCACAGAACTTCTAAGGGAAACTTCATGAGGATCCCACAAAAGGAGAAAAGGATTTCCAGCAAACCACATACAACAACTTTTTGGCCACATGTACATACCTGACACATAGGTCCCCATATGATTCTTTACACTGTTCATATGTAGGCTTCTTTCTATTAAACTTAATACCTTGGCACCCATAACCTGATAAAATGCTGTACTGGAGATATATGCCTTCCTTACCCTTTTGTTCTTTATATATGGTAACCTCTGTTAAACCTAATACGTAAGAACCCTGTCCCTGTAATTTTTTTTTATAGGCAGGCAACCCCTGCACATATGAATCCAATCCTACATGCCCAAACACATTTGCATGACTTGAGTACCTTTTGGAGAGATCTAACTAAAATTATATCTGAACTTTGAGAGTAGTAGTCTGCTATATTATAGGAACCTCAAGCTCACCCTATAAGAGCAAGTTGGGAAAGAGACCCCAGAGGAGGTGCTGCATATTTGGACTCAACTGGGTTATATTTGGGTCCCTACACATTTTTATAGGGATCTACTTTTGGGATTCTCCTGAGACTCTTGTCCTTGGGCATATTAGTTTGCAGGTATCCAGCAGAGGAAAAATGAGCACTTTTCTCTTTTGTTTTACACGATAATTAAATGGTCTGTTTTGGCAAAAGGATAAAGATGAGAAGAATTATTGTGCTCATTTAGGACACCTCCAACTGACCCATTTTGACGAGATTTAATCTGTGAAAGGTAAGAAATTGAAAAATAAGTCAAGCAAAAGAAAGTCTTTGACTAGAACTCTCAGGTTTAATCAATGCTCAATAGACACCACAATGAAGAGGCTAAATGTGCCCATATACCATGTCTGCCAGGAAACACAATCTCTTTGCCAAAGAGAGAGACGTGGTGGCCATGGACATCACCAGTTTATAGCACAGTCATTTGTAAGATATTACAGACAAATAGGTCACAGGTCATGAACAGTATCACCTCACAAAAGAGCGAAAATCAGCTGAGGTGAAAATACATATGCAAAGAGCTTTGAATGAGATCTTGTTAACTCAGTACCCATGGAAGATCCCATGGGCTGCACTTGGTGAACTGAATTGAATACCCCCAAACAGTCTTTTTGCTTTCACTGTTTCAAATCAGCACTCCAAATGAGCCTCTATGTAGTCACCGAATTGATTTTACTAAAAAATAAGTGTGACCACGCCAATTCCCTCGGTTAACTCCTGTGGCTCCCAAGACTTCTAGGATCAAATATAAACACTTCTGTGTAAGATAAAGTATAAAGCTCTTCATGAGGTCCCTTACCATCTTTCCAATCTTACATATCGTTCTCCCTGCATGAGCTGGTCTAGCTATACTGGCTTACCTCCTGTACTTTGCAGATGATACTTCATATCCCACCTTCATGCCTTTACACAGATTGTCAGGCTGTTCCCCCTGCTTGGAATACCTTCCCTCTTCACCCTTACCTTTTGGAATACTTGGCTTCCTTCACGACTCAGCTGAAATGCCATGTTCTACATGTAACTTTATTCAAGCCCTTTCCTTCTAATTATCTCTTTATCTGCTCTGTATGGATTCTGTTGGCATCAATTTAGGTACATGCTATCTTCCCTACTAGAGTGAAACATTCTTGAGGGCAGGGACTGTTTTCTTTTTCCTTTGTATTCTCAGTGCCCAGCACTGTGCCTGACATGTAATAAATGCTTAATGTATGCTTGCTGATTGATGGATTGAAGGCTCTCCTCAAACAATGTCTCTCATGCATATTTTAAAACTGTACAAGACTTGTTGACAGATGGAATGACAGTGTTAATTTAGTTCAGTGGGCTGTTGATTACTGACATAAAGCAAGGTGTAGAACAGTGAGACATATTTTCACCCGACTGGGTTGCCAGTAGTTAGATATACTGTGCAGAGTCCAGTAAAAAAAATATTGCCTATTGATAATTAGGTTCTTCAAAAACTCCTATTAGCAGATGGCACTGTACTAATCGAATCATGACCTAGAACACTGTAAAGCTTCCTCACTGAAATCCACAGCAACACTAAAGATATTGATCTAACTATTTACCATGAAAAAACAAACGAGCAAACAAAATGGATAAAAACAGATACTGCCCAGGATACAATATGTAGCTGGTCTGTCCATCTGTCTTCCTCTATAAATGTGTGTGTGTATAGACACACACATATATGTATATATATGCATTCTACTATGTATATTCTACTTAATTCTGTATATCAACTCGATGTGTACACCAACTCTGTACATGCAAACATGAGTATATGTGTCATGCATTTTTGTCTCTTTGTCAAGACTGTCACACACATGTAGGTAGATACATGGTAGACTGCAGAGTAGGTGCACACATTGAGTAAATTCGCAGAATTGAGTAGAAGGTAGAAAGTAGGATTGTATTTGAGAAAATGTTCAATACTTTCAATATTCCCCAAGTTGCTCATTGACACTTAAAAGGGCATTTCTTTAATGTTAAAATTCTCCCCATTATTCGATATAACTGTGAAACATGATACACACCTCGATAATGGATGAATCAAAATTTAAGTAATCTAAACAGCAATGGAAAGATGCTTGGTAGAACGAGTAGACTATAGTATGATGCCAACAACTACTTGTAGGTAGGGAATGGAAGAGAAGATATTATTAAAGCTATACATAGTTGGAAAAGGTGATGGACCAGTCTTTCAGCAAGACTACGGGATAAGGGCCAGTGAAACATCAGTAATCTTGGAATATTAAAAGAACAAGAAGTATTTGTGGAAAGACAAGAATAAGAATTGAATGGGATAAAAAGTCACAAAAGAGCCATGATTTGTCTTGGTAAAGAATATCAACTTGAATCAAAGTGGAAAATTTAATTATAAGGATATTCACAACTTTCTTATAGGATGTAAGCAAGTATAATCTCCATTATGTGGGGACAAGGAAAGTCTGGTCTTTTGCAGCATCAATAGATGAGCTTGGTTGCTCAGATCTCTATTCTTCTGGTACTTGGCTCAATATTAAAGAGCTACTTGCTAAAATGTAAGCTTCCCAAGCCCTGTCTGAAACATAAATACATAAGCTTTTAGCTTGTATTCGATGGTTAAAGAAATCCACAATTTCTCCTAAGTTGTTAATCAAGAACCAGCATAAAATACTCTGATACCCCCACCTTGTGGAAAATGTTAACATTACATCGAAGCAAAGTAACTTCCTCTACATCTGTATTCTCAACAGAAATTCCGTAAACTTTAATTTATCCGGGATGCAAACAAACCAGACAAAGAAAAATAGTTTTTTTCATAGTACTTTGATAATTTTGTCATTATAAAATATGTGCGATTCTGAGACACTGAAATTTCCTGAACTGCCTTCAGAATTATTAAGATCTCTTCAAATGAAGTGACTGGGTAGCACAGTAGATAGAGAGCAAGACCTGGAGTCAGGAAGACCTTGGTTCAAATCCTGCCTCAGATGTTTACCAGCTGTGTGATTGTGGGCAAATCACAACATTTGTCTGCTTCAGTTTTGCGATCTGTGAAATCGGGAAAATAATAGCCCCTGCCTCGCAGGGTCATGAGGATCAAATGAAATAATATTTGTAAAGTGCTTTGCAAACCTTAAAGCACTATATAAATATCATCAAAAAAATTCAAGTCTAGAAGCTAGACCTGCTGACTGTCAAATATTTATCATACTGCCTTAATGTATTTTTGTGATTGTGATTATATTTTAATTACTTTCTTAATTTGTCTTTTATGCTGATACACACACCAGACATAAAGGCAGTTTTTGATGCTCGAAGGTAAGATGATGGGAAATTTTTATTTATTGTAACTCTAATAGTTGGTCACTAAAATGAGATGGCGTGGTCCTGCAGAAGGAACAACTAAATGCCAATAATTCTACTCACACCATTGTACGTCATAACTGAAGGATGGAAAGTACAGTTACTCACCCACTGGTAATGTCATCAGTCCTGATGTTCTTGCCTAGAACGTCCCCGTCACTCATGTAGCCCGTGGCATCCATGCTGATGCTTTCAAGGTCTATTTCATCTCCCCCCTTATCTGAGATGTCCACGTGGCAAACACTGCTGCCCCTGGATGCTAGCTGCCTTCTCAGGGGGGCGGAGTACATGTAACGACCTGACTCAGTGTTGATGAACCGGCTTGCGTTGGCTCTTGGTGGGTACCCATTGCCCATCGAGGGCGCATCACCTGCTTGAAGCCGAGGGCTAGACTGTCCGATTCTCCACGACAAAGGGGTAGGTCTTCCCGTCAAGCTGAGGATGCTGCGCCCACTTATTTCGGTGGTGACATTGGCATCAAATGTGGTTTCCAATGTGCTAGAAAAAAAAATTCTCTGTGTCACAACTGTAATGGCCTTAGGGTTATGAAAATTCTTGTGGGTAGTGACTGTTTCAATTTTGTCTTCTTATCTCCAGCGCATAGCCTGGTGATGCCTGCCACATGGCAGGAGATCAGTCAACACTTGTTGGATTCAAATAAGTATCTTTCTAAAAAAATGAAGCAACTTGGCAGAGTGGATTGAGATATGGCTTTAAAACCACAAAGATCTGGGCTCAAGGCCCACCTCTGACCTCTCAGTGCCCTAGGCAACTCTTTAAGAGTTGAAGTTACGGAGAAGGTATTAATCTGAGTTGGTGGATTGGAGTTTCTCCACTTGGGTGGTTCTTATCCCATGCAATCCCAGGTCTAGTTTTATTCATTCATTTTTGGTTGTGTCTGACTCTTTGTGACCGCTTTTGGGTTTTCTTGGCAAAGACGCTGGAGTGGTTTGCCATTTCTTTCTCCAGCTCATTTTGTAGATGAGGAAACTGAGGCAAACAAGGTGAAGTGACTCACCCCGGGTCACACAGCTATTAAGCATCTGAGGCTGGATTTGAAGTCAGGTCTTCCTACTCTAGACCTGGCCCTCTTATTCATGGTACCACCTAGCTGCCTCATAATCCTATCTTTAAAAAAATACGAAAGCAAAGAGCATGTATATCTAATGTATATCTTAAAAGTCCTATACTTAGGCAAATGGGTTTTCAGAATGTGTTACAAGACAATGAAAGTACTAAATGTCATAAAACAAGTCAGTATCCTAAAATGATTCAAATAAGGCAAATAAAAAAGACTGTCAGACTATATCACATTCTGTGTCTGATTAGAATTGTAGAGTGAATTTTCTATGAATGGGTTCAAATGGAACCATTTCAGTAACTTTTTTTCATAATCTTCTAGACCAGCATCTAAGTGTTTTGCTGATCTTTATACTTTGATAGAATAGTAACTTCATCAAAGTAGGTAATCCTTCCTCTGCTGTAGATAGCAAAACATCTAAGTCTTTTCCTTGAGCATGCTAGCCTATTAAATGGTTACCCTTAACTCAGAAAAGCAAAGAAATGAGAAGAGTAGAATTGATGAAAATAAGACTTGAGAGTTCCCATCTTTCTTTTCATTCTAGGTTACTATTTCACATCCTTCCTTTTTTCAAGGTAACATTTCCCATCCAAGTATATTTCTTTGCCTGTTGTCTCTTCCCATCAGATTGTGAGGTCCTAGAGGGCAGAGATTGTCTTGCTTTTCTCTAAAGCCCTAGTATTTAGCACAGTGCCTAGAATATTGTAAGTACTTAATAAATGCTTAGAGGCAGCAAATGGTACAATGGATAGGATGCCAGGCCTAGAGTCAGGAAGACTCATCTTCTTGAGTTCAAATCCAACTTTGGACACTTATAGCTGTGTGACCTTGGGTGAGTCACTTAACCCTGTTTGCCTCCATTTCCTCATCTGTAAAATGAGCTAGAGAAAGAAATGGCAAACCACTCCAGGATCTTTGCCAAGAAAACCCCAAATGAGGTCAGGATGAGTTGGACATAACTGAAAATGATTGAATAACAGCAACAATAAATACTAAAAGCTTAATGATATAAAGTTAGCAGTGTTTCTACCCATCCCTCTACAGTCTTTCTAGCCATGATTCTAATAGATGACAAACTTTGACAATATAATCAATGCAGTTCATTTTCGGAACTTTGTTTTCAACCTACAATCGATTCTTCATGAGAAGCAATGGGACAAAAGATCTCAAAAATATGAAAAACATTTAGGTTTGAGTACAATAAAAAAAACTCACATGGGTCAGAAAGTGCTCAGGAAGCAAGTAAATTTTGGGACATAAGAAAAACATTTGTTTGTTGTCACTAAGGTATGTATCCTGACTTGACATAATACATACTTTCTCATGTCCGTATCATGGGACTCTACTGATGTTAGGAGGACAATGAACTTTCTGAAATACATTAAGTAAATTTTTCCATTAGCAGATTTTAGTCCCATGTGTTCTGCAAAACATGGCCAAGAATTGAGGTCTGCCCTCTAAAAAATGGGGAAGTCTGGGGGCCTCATGGCTATATTCATTAGTCATAATGAGCTGTCGTATTAATTGAAACTTGAAAATCAAAATAGACTCACAGGGAGTTCAACGGGGAAACTCAGATATAGCTTTGGTAAACAATGGTAAACTACACAACCTCAATCTGTCAGAATAATTTGGTATAGCTAACAGTGATATTCACTTATACCTCTTGCCCAACTTTTAAAATAGTCTGCTTAAGTATCTTTAACAGCAACCTGATACGTGTTCAAACAGAATCAAGATAGAAGTTTTAAGCATATTTAAAATATTATCATGGATTTTAAAAGTCCTGCCCTATGTTTATGTATGTATACCTGGGCGTGATAAACAATATTCCAGGGATTTATGAAAGAATTCAAAGCATGTATATAAACCACTGAATTAAATACAGTTCACCAGCCTATGTACACAAGAAGAGTAGAGATTTTTAAAAATGTAAATCAAATCAAATTTCAATAACTGCTTTATCCATAATATTTTACATCATCTGGTGCATTTAACATCCTTCTTTTTCTAATGCTTATTTCGGGAAATCCTGTCTACAAGGAAATCTGTACTCCAAAACTCCCCTTTTCCCCTTCCATGTAATCCCTTGTGAATTCCAGTACACTTTCAGATCAATTTCATTTCTCCCATTATCAACACCAATCACTTGACTGGTGGTACATCCAGGTACGGAACTAGCTCTGCTCTGATAGACATTATTTATGCTGCTGGTTACCTGTGTGCAACCTGAGTTCCTCGTAAACTGGACATGGTCTCCTCCAAGTTTTGCCGCAAGTCAGCAATGTTCTTCACAGTTCGAAGTCGTCGAGTCTCAGGATCCTCCCCTAGAAAGATTTTAGAAGGAGCAGAGTCATAATAAAGCAGCAGCTGAACCCTATAAGGTCTCTATGGAATGGTGGATGATGATGATGAGGAAGAGGAGGATAAGGATGATGATGAGGAGGATAGCTAGGATTGACATAACACTTTAAGACTTGCAAAACACTTTACAAGCATTTTCTCATTTGACGCTCACCACAATTCTGGGATATTTGCTGTCTTGTCCAGTCATTTTAGTCATGTCCATCTCTTTATGATCCCATTTGGGGTTTTCTTGACAAAGATACTGGAGTGGTTTGTCATTTCCTTCTCCAGCTCATTTTACAGATGAGGAAACTGAGGCAAACAGGGTGAAGTGACGTGCCCAGAGTCACACAGCTAGTGAGTGTCTGAGATGGGATTTGATTTCAGGTTTTTCTTACTCCATGCCTAGCACTCTATTGACTATATTACTTAGTTGACTCATAGTAATGGATCATATGTGGCCAAAATGGCTGTCAAATTAAAATGTGGCATGTGCTCTTCTTTCCATGCAGCCTATTTATGACTTTTAAAGACTTATACTTGGTTGTTTCTCATGCATAACCTTTCACCAGTGCTAGGTGAAAGTTATAGAGCAAATTTTGAATCTTAGCAACTGTGAGTATATTTCCAGTTGGACATTAGCTGTGTTTGCCCATGCCTTATGAACTAATTTAATCCAAACCAAGGTGAACTAAAAAAATCCATTTGGATCAATAACAAACACGTGCTTTGATGGAGTCTTACTTTTTTCCTGCCTAAGTCTGATCAGTTTTGGTATTTTTTAAAGCAGAGGCTTGTGATTAACTTGAGTTTCCAATTTTAGTAGGTTCTAGTCATGAGTGAGGTATGTGGTAAAATCAGAAGCCAACAGGTAATAAAAAAAATGGACTCACTTAAATTTAGGATGATTTTCCATTCATTTGCATAGTTTTTTAAAGTAAGAAACATAAATTGTTTGAAGTTCAATACTAGAATCAGACATTAATAGGGGAGGGTGGTATAGTGAAAAAAAAAAGTGGGATTTGAAGTCATAATACCTTGGTTCAGGTCCCATTTCCTGTATTACTAGCTGTGAGAATTTGGGCAAGTCATTTTACCTCAGTTTCTTAAATTGAAAAATGAGGATAACAATATCTGTACTCTCTAACAGAGCTATAAGGAAACTGTTTATCAAGACCCTAACACATTTCGTATATGAGAAATATTAAAGAAGACAACCTGCTCTCTGTAATCAGCACTGGCCAGGTCTCATTTGGAGTTCATTGGCCTGTTTGGGCCATAACACTGTAAGAAGAGTTGGAAGATAGAAGGAAAATAATAGAAACTACTTTGAAAGAATCAAGAGGTAGCCCATTAATTAAAGATAAGAGAAGTAGGGCCTTCTTTAAGATGGCACTAAAATGGCAGAGGAGTCACTAAATCACAGTTCTCTATTTCCACATGGGAGAGCTAAAAAAAAATGAGTTTCTATTGTAACAAGCAGAATTTACATTGGATATAAGGTAAGAACTTTCTCACAGGCCACATGGTTAACTGCTGGAACACACTCTTAGGGAAGGTTATGGAATTTTTGTTCTCAGACAGGACAAGATAATATTTGTCTTGGCTGCAGACGCAGCCCTGTCTGAAGACTGAGTGCTAGATTAAATAATCTTTTAAAAATAATTTTTTTAAGAGCGAGACATGTTAAGAAGTCCTATAGGCCAGGGATGCAATGATAGTCTATGATAGTTGTATAGGGGAATCAGAGGTTAAGTGACTAACCCAGGTTCACATAGACAACAGGTCTGAGAGGAGGGATTTGAATTCAGAGCAGCTGGGTGGCAAAGTGGATAAGAGAGCTGGGCCTGGAAACAGGAAAACTTGTCTTACTGAGTTAAAATTTGGCTTCAGACACTTATTAGTTGGGTGACCCTGGGCAAGTCACTTAACCTTGTTTGCCTCAGTTTTCTCACCTGTAAAATGAGCCAAAGAAGGAAATGGCAAACAACTCTAGTATCTCTGCCAAGAAAACTCCCAATGGGGCTGCAAAGAGTTGGACATGACTGAAACGAATGAATAACAACTTCTTGGTTCCAAGACTAGCTCGCAATCCACTACCCATAGCTGCCTCTTTGGAAATACCAGATGACATTTTATTTCTATATCTGAAATAAAGACTAATCAACTCAAGTATTTATTAGTTTTTCCCTTGTTCATGACAGTAAGAATTTTGGAAGGTGCTTTTCTCAATTTTTAGAAAGGAGCTAACTTACATTTTCCAACATATTCTTTTAAAAAAAATGCATTCTGTTAAAGTACAAATGGAGTTCTAATTTAACCACCAAATCACCTCAAAATAATATAACTTTGTCCTTTTCTTAAACCACTAATTGCAGTTTTTGGTAAATTCAGCAACATTTTATCTTTACAGGACTGCCAAAGTGTTACTGACCATTCTGGGCAATTCCAAGATAGGCACTGAACATTTGTTATGATGGTAAGCCAGGAGGAAAAACTATAATCCTTTAATTAAATTCATTCTGAGTTCCTGGGAGGCAGAGATTATTTGGTTTCTGTCTTTGTATCCTCAGCTCAATGTGTGACACATTGGAAATACTTAACAAATGCTTGTGGAGTGAATGTATGGATGGATGAACAGATATTCCTGCTGAAGAAAATAAACTTTTGACCATTAGTTTATCATTATTATGATTTTTGGAGGCAATTGCAGTTAAGTACCTTGCCCAGGGTCACACATATAGTTTCTGAGGCTGGATTTGAACTCAGGTCCTCTTGATTTCAAGGCTGGTTGCTCCATCCACTGTGCCACCTAGTTTTCCCTTGTGACCATTAATTTATAATGATTTTTATTTGCATGTATGAAAAATATTAATTGAATATTTGTCCCTATTAGATTGTAATCTCCTTGAGAGAAGAAATCAGGTCCAATCTTTATATTGTATCTCATTTATAGTGCTATGCATCATCAAAGAATACTTTCCGACTCAATGATGAATGAAGCAAGACAGAATCGCTTCCAAAAGCATCTACTTCCCTTGTCTGGCAATGATAGTGTCCATAGATAACAGAATTCCTTAGCTAAAGAGCTACATTTCAATGCTCACTCTAATTCTTCCAATGAGGAGGTTTCCAATTCTTGGGGCTGCTACTGCTTGCAGGGCTTTAGTGACCTGCCTCTCCTGGGTAGTCACTTGGAGCAACAATGACCCCAGCCCTGTGATCCTTCCCTCTTGTAAACGCCCATGGTCCCTTCAATGTGCTACTTCATATTATTTGCTCATTCATTCAACTGTCATAAGTATCTGTGAAGCATTCCTGACTCTCATTCCTTCATTAAACTGTAAACATCTTGAAGGCAGCGGTCTGCTCTTATTCATCTTTGTATCTCCAGCATTAATTACAACTACAGTTAGCTCTTCCTCATGGGGGAAGAGGGTGCAGCACTTCCCGCAATCTGGAAAACCCACATAAAAGTTTTTGGCCCCTCCCTTTGCACCAGAGAAAAGCCTGTATTTTTTTTTCTTCAACGAGATATTTACTGCAAAATTTGGCTTAATAATTTGATCTTGGGCTCTGTGTCATCTGCTGTGTATTGTCCGCGGTCTCCACAAAATTCTCCAAAAATTCCCTTTTAATTTTTTATGTTAGCCACAATATATCGAAATCACGATGGGGAAACTTGTGATGTGGAAGAGATAATTGTACTTGCATTTAACAAATATGTAATAAACATACATTTGAATCATGAGGTTCCCCCAGAGCCTAGTGGCTTATGAGTGTAACTCAGTGGCCAAATGACATATATAATCTGAACCATAAAAGTTTACTCTGATACTGAATAACTGTGCAAAGTCACTTACCTCTTTGAGCGTCAGTTATTTTGTCTGTAAAATAGGTATAATAATACCTGAAGTTACCCCATAGTGTTATTGTGAAGTTCAAATGAAAATGCAGATAAAGCACTTTCCAAACCTTAAACTACTACATAAATACCACCTTTTATTATAATTTTAGTTATTACTCTTGTTGTATAATTCTATGATGCGTTTGTCACTGGACTGATCTATAAACCCTAAGTACCTAAGGGAAATCCCACATTTACATAACCGAAGACATGAACACTGCAACTGATGAAGTGCTTTCAGTTATCAGCTTCTGAACACACATGGCATTAATTTCTTCTCTCAAGAAGAATACTATTTATCAGTTTAATCCAATCTGACAGCATCATTCAGTATCTTGGTAATGCAGCTTGCAGTATATTTATCTTTGTTATTTCTATATCTTCATTTGTAAGAAGACAAGTTTTTGCTGTCCCCATTTTCATGACCTCCTGATAAGCAACAAAGATTAATTAATTCCTATGGCCTCCCAAGGCCAACTGATGGATTTTGGGTCTTTCCGAAATTTTGTTTTGTTTGGGAGTTCTGGTATGGACAGCTAGTATAAATTGTGATCCTGTCACTTTGCAGGTCAATAAATGCCAGTGGCTCCCTATTACCACTAGCAACAAAACAAACTCCTGTATTTGACATTTAAGCCCTTCCTAATTTGGCTTCAACCTATATTTCTATTATGTGTTACTCTCATTTTTTAAAAAAAGTCAGTAACTAGGAAATTTATATACAGGTATTAGGACAATAGATGGCAGACTGACTGTGATAGCATTAGCTTTCAATAAGATGCAGAGAGAAAGCAAGCAGGCTAATGAAAAGTGGGAAAAGAAGGAAAAGGAGAGAAGGGAAGGAAAAGAGAGAAAGAAGGAAGGAAAGGAAGAGAACAATAATGGAAGAAAAACAAAGGAGAGAGAGAAGGAACAACAAAGGGAAAGGAGGAAAAGAAGATGGGAAAGAATAGAATAGAAATAAGGAAGGAAAAATGGAAGAGGAAAGAAGCAGAAGATGAAAAGTGAAAAGAAAGGAAAGGAGGATGGCAGAAAGGTAAAAGGAAAGATGGAGGGAGAGAATGTAAAAAGGAGGAAAGAAAGAAAAGAAATGAAAGAAGAAGAAAATGATGGAGAAAAGAAGGAAAGGAAGGAAAGAGCAAAAGAAATGAAGAAAGAGGGAAAAGAAAGGAAGAATAAAGAGGACAGAAGAAAAAAGTTAAAAATAAGAGGGATGATAAAAAGGAGGGAAGGACAAGAAAATAAAAAGGAAGAAGCACATAGGAAAGAAGAGGATGGAAGAAATGAAAGAAAAGGAAGAAAAGGAAACATGAAAGAAAAATAAAATGAAGGGAAGGAAATAAGGAAAAGGAAGTGAGGAACAAAGAGGAGCAAGGGAAATAAAGTGAACTAGGAAATGGAAGTAAGGAAAGGAAAAAAGAAAGAACAAAGAAAGCAAGAAAAATAGGAAAACAAAAAGGAGGAAGAAAGGATAGGAAAGACAGGAGGGAAGGCAGGAAAAAGAAGAAAGGAAGGAAAAGAAAAGGAAAGGAAAAAGGGAAAGGACGGAAAGGAGAAATATGGGCAAGGGAAGGAAAATAAACCTAAATATCACAGCTCATGGCATGCCTAAGGATATTTCAAAAAACTTCATTTCCCTTGTTCTTTCCACTACTGTTGGCAGCTTTATTTCAGGTCTCATCACCAACACACTCAGAATTTCCCAAACTCATGAAGACTTACCAGCGAGCTCTTCTAGGCCAGATTGTCCACTCTTGGTGTAGAGTACTGGCTCCATGTTCACTCCTGCTGTGCTGGGCTCCATGCTGACGTTCCCTTCATTGTCTGTTTGTGACCTTTATGCACAAATCAAAATAGACACATTTATCAATAGAGACAGAGGTAGTCACATCACCAAAGTATCGCACCTACAACATCTGCACAGCTGACTCTGTTACCATTTCGGCACACATTCGAATAGAGAGATCAGCAGACTGACTTTACATAATTCATTAGTCCCATGTTGAGCAATGTCCTAGAAACGGAAACAGTCACTGAACTGTAAAAGATTAAATATTCATAGTCCAAATGGAAGGCCTGCAATCCCTCATATGAGGCACTGAAATGCTTCTTTGAATTCTGAACAAGGTAATCATCTCTGCCAGACATGAGATGGGTGGTAGGGACAGCATCAACACCAAATACCAACTTACAAGGGATTGGCCGTGCCAACGAAGTCAATCACGGACATGGAAAAGAGGCAATTCCACTTACAAACACCTTAAATTTGTCACCTGACATGACATCTCCCTGAAAGGGTTATTTGAAAACAAATCAAGAATGCTTTCAGCGCAGGTGTGTTTGCCATCCAGGTCTGAATCAGGGTTCCAAATTTTTGACATAAAAGGGATCTTTGATTATTATCTCAGCACTTGACTGAAATCAATATTCTCTCCAAATAACTGCTTTCAAAATTTTCTCATCTTTGCAGTAAATCATAAGGGCCAGCACTGTGCCCTTCAAGAAACCAAACAATTTTTCATGATAAATATATGAACACATATACATTCATATGACATGCATACACACCTTTGTTCGCTTAGGAACAGCATATATAAATACATAAATACATGTATGTGTATACTGAGTTTATATACACAGAGTAAAATTTCAGTAGTTTGCATTTTACCAATGTCAATTGGTGTTATTTCAGTCTGATACACTATTTATGAAGAAAGGGTTTGAATGGAGTATGGACTGGTGAATCAGAAAACTGTATCTTTAAAAGTAGTCTCTGATGCTAATTTTTGACTAAGTTTGGCTGACTTCCCAATCGCAATTGGTCTGAGAGTGATGGATGCGGTTATATCTAAATTCTCAAGTACTTTTGGCTTTCTCCAGATTTAACATCAATGGACAATAGCTGCACACTCAAAGGTCACATTAGGAGCCACAGGGCACAGTGGCTCTGACAAGTGCGTGACTATCTTTAAGAGGCCAATATATTAAAGAAACAAAGATGGCAATCCAAGGGACATAATGAAAGAAAAAGATAAGATAGAAGATAAAATTGCATGCTTTTTCAAGGGCACAGACTTTTGCTTTTGTCTTTGTAATCCCAATGCCTAGAACAGAGACAGGCAGGTGGGAGGCACTTAATAAATGTCTGTTAATTGAACTAATCGGAAGTCTGTCCCTTTCCCTTGATTATTATTCATTAAATCTTATCTATTAAATAGTTTCCTTCTAAGTTTGAAATTAAATATGTGCTTATAAATATACAACCAAGAATCTTAGAATATGTTTTGTAGCTTTAAAAATAACCCTGGTAAAATGATTTTAGAAAAATAAACCAGTTTCTGTATAATTTGTAATGGTTTCTTTTTAAATGCTGACATTTTTTAAAAATAAAAATTTGTGGGTTTTAGATCAAATATGTCTATGTGCATTCCTTCAACACTGTCAATATGTTATTAGTTATAATATTTTTATGAGTGGCAATGCAGCTGCCTTCATGCTTCACAGAATATTGGTATTCAAACACTGTCTGTAGATCAGCAGTGAGTCATTATCTAAGCATTTGTATTCTTTTCAGTCTGGCTTGCTGAACATATTATTTGAATTAATAAAGAGATGACAATCTCATGTCTAATAAGTTTAGTCTTGTCATTCATGGAAGGGGAAGAGGGACAGCAAAAGAGAAGAGGGAGGAAAAAAGCAATGACAAAAGGTCTACCCGCTTCCCTCACTTAACCAACTGACAAAGCTTTCTTGTTTGGGTTGGTTTTTTTTTTCCTATGAGAATCCCAAACCATAGTCATTCTTTCCAACTGCCAGTCAGGTGAAACTTTCACAAACTTAAATGAATACAAAGGAAGAGGAGGAGGGAAGACTTGGAATTCTTTGTTCAGTAACATAGAAACATGAAGACCAATGTTTAAATGCGGGCATGTGTGGTTTTTTATATGTTGTATTCTCAGAGGAGAATGCCAGCTCTTTGAGGTCAGGAACTTAAAATATATAAATATAAATATATATATATATGTATGTGCATATATATGTATATATCTCTATATAAATTATATATATATATATAAAATATATATTGCTTTTGTGTTTCTTGAAGCTTAGCACAATGTCTGGCATTAAGCACTTAATTAATGTTTATTGTCTGACTGTAGTTAACATAGTGACTTGTACACAGTAGAGACTTAAATTTTATAAGGGAAAAGTTATATACCAATTTCAGAGGCACTCATTATTGTTGAGTTGTTTTCAGTCATGCTTGAGTTTTCATGACCCCATTTGGGGTTTTCTTGGCAAAGATATTGGAGTGGCTTGCCGTTTCCTTCCCTGACTCATTTTATAGATGAAGAAACTGAGGCTAACAGAGTTAAACAATTTGTCCAAGGTCACACAGCTAGTAAGTGTCTGTGGCTGGATTTGAACTCAAGAAGATGAGTCTTTCTGACTCTAGGCCTGGCATTCTACCCACTGAGGCACCCAGAGTTACTTGTTACCACTCTTCTATGTGGTAAAGCTAAATTCTATTTACCTGTCTCTAGACTAGTTGATCACCATACATTCCTTCCCACTGAACCCAATGCTTTCTCCAACGTTGAACTCAATGCTTTCTTTAAGGTGATCTGAAACAAATGAATCTTTGCCTGATGCATATCCTTCCCCAATGACTTCTTGGAACGTCTGCAACAGTCTATTCATTCTGAGTCATAGAGTCATGCCTTTGTCCAGCCAGCAAAAATTACGGAGGACCTAAAAATGCATCCTACAGCTACCTAGAACCCTACTGCTGCAGAGATACAGAGATGCATCGGATATACCCCTGCCCTCCAAGAGTCTGCAACCTAGGAAGAAACTTTTAGATCCTCTTCCCCACAATCTGGCACTTGGCTGCTTGCATTAGTCTCTCTTTAGTGTTAATACTGTTTCCACAAAAGAGTGTAAACTCTCAACACTAGAAGGATCAAGTGCATCAATTTACATGGAAATATATGTAATAATAAATGTTTTCTTTTTTCTATCTATACCAATGAACTTGAAGAACAAATCATTGGAAGCAGTGATTTTACTTTGAAATAAAACATTATATCCTGCTATTTTTTTTTTTGCATTATGGATTATATAGAGATATGCCTATACACATCTATATGAGGTCTATACATATGTGTATATATGTATATACATGGATACATGCATACATACATATATAGGTACCTATATATGTGTGTATATATATATATACAAACACATGCATGCACATATGTTATATATGTATACACACACATTTTTTTTTTCCAATTGATACACTTGGTGCTGGGGGTATCTTTAAATTATAAGCATAAAAAACTGCTTTTTTTCACTGGTATCCTTCATCGCTTCCTATACAGTTCTAGACATGGTAGGTACTCTTGAAATCCTTGCTGACTGGTTGTAGCAATTACTATGAAGATTTAAAAGTTATAATACATGGAATGGGAAGGCAAAGACTTAAGTGTCAAAAAAGTTTCTTTCATTCTAACCAATATTTATTGAGTAATTGCTCTGGGGTGTCACTCTGTGCTAGGTACTGTGGGGGTGCACAGAAAAAGTTAATCCATAATGGCCTCCCTAAGGAACTACGCAAAGACCTTAGGGCACCAATGAAGAAGTCTCAAAGGAATGACCTCCTACCTGTACATGAAAGGCGCTACTGTTGCAGTGTTGGGATGGTTGTATTGCTGTTGGGGCTGAGGTAGCTGAACACTGACAGTATTGCTTCCTGTTGTCTGGGTGGTACCAGTTGGCCCATTGACAGTCTGGCTGCAGCTGCTGCTGCTGTTCAAGGTCACCATTCCTCCAAGCCCTTTTCCTTCTGAGGAGGCTAAGCTGGAGGTGGAACTTGAGCGCCTGCTGTCCAGTGGAGTCTTCTGATGAGACAGCCCTGAGCTAGGTTTCCCGCTCCGGCTTCTCTCCCCTTCCTTTGAAGGTGGTGGGGCACTTGGGGATTTCCCAGGTGTGGTTTTCATCCCTGGTTTTGGTATTCCGCTGTGAGAGGAGGAGGAGGTCGGTACCTCCTTCTTGGCACTGTTGAGCTTCCCTCCTTTGGGTATAAAGCTTGCGATCTTCGATGACTTTTTGGGCATCTCTGTGGTAGTGGTTCCTGTTGGTTCTTCTTTTGGCTCCTCTTTCATTTCTGTCTTCTCCGTGACAGATATTCTTTTGATAGTATCCTTGCTCTTCTCTTTTTCTTTCTCCCGTTGCTGCTTCTCCTTTTCTTTCTCATTGCTTTTGGGGGAACTCTTCTTATTTGTCAGGGCCCGGCTGAATGTCCTCTGTGCAATTCCCTTGAGTGCAATTTTGGGGCTATTGGAAGCTGGACTGGTAGTGGGGATATTTCGACTGGCAGCCTCTATCTCCTCACTCTCCTCAAAGCTGGGAAGCATCTCCAACCTCTCACAGCTGGTGTCTCGGGAGCTTGGCCCCTCCCCTGTCTTGGATCCCCCTTTGCTATTGAAGAGTTTCAACTTTTCTAGCATCGATTTCTGATTGTTGGGAGCTGGCTTGATGTTTTCTGGAGGGGGTCTGGGTGTTTCTGGCACCGGCTGCTTTACAGAGAGCATGGAAGACGTGGCAGTGTGCTTAGCACTAAGGGATTTGCTTCGCCAGGGTTTTGCAGCTGAGCCTGGCTGGGGGATGGCTGAAGAGTTGTTGCAATGAACGGAAGTAGGACTGCTGCTGCTCTGAAATGAGGCGGGTGCATTTTCATTCATCCCTGGGTGTGAGGAGGTGGGGCTTTCTGATGGCTCTGGAGAAACAGGGGAGAAAAACATACACACAACAGTAAATCTTTCTTTGCATTAAGATAAGCTACAAAGAGGTCATTTCTACACAATATTAAATATTGCTATCCAAAAATATTCCTTCTCCTATTCCTCATTATAGCGTAGCCCTGGGGCCTCAAAAGTTGTGCTGGTAGCGCGCATGATCTGTCTAATCTGAACAAACTTGGATGGCTCCAATGATGGGTCCAATGTGCCTATGATCTGAAAGCCAGTCCAAGTTTAATGAGGGCTGGTCATCAGGTGAGAAATCTATCTAATCAGAGCAGCTCATAAAACTACCTACTTAAGTATGGGGAGGTTGAAATCTGCATTGATGGAGATAATACCTGCAATGATTTCATTCTGTCTGTCTTCTATGCCTTCAGCTATTAGAATCCCTCCATTCTTTTCAGACTGCACTCCAACACTGTCTTCTACCTGATCCCTCAAATTGTAGCACTTTCCCTTCCCAAGTCCCTTTGATTTAACTATTTTGTATTTTAATATCTGTATTCCTTTTTTGACTAATTATTCTGCATATACTTATGAATGTATTTACTGTCTCCACAGCCTCCTTACCAGTAACAATGGCTTGATTCTACATATTTGTATGCTGGGTACCTAGGATGGTACTCGGCACATAATAAGCATTTGATAAATGCTTAATTGATTGACACAATCTTTTGAAATTGAAGTATTATATAATAAATGTTTCAATATCTGAACAAAGTAACATTTAAATTATTTACTTTATGTACTATCTCTAGTTAAAATTTAAATCCTGGCTCTCCCCACATAAAATTGGTTCCAAATC
>CM053623.1:426077569-426113178 GCA_028646595.1 Phalanger gymnotis | reverse complement strand
AGAACTGGAGTTTACTCACATTAGTATGTTTTCAAACATGGATTTCCATTACAGACAGAGGCTAACCAGTTTTTTTTTTTAAATAAAAGAAATAAAATTACAGTCTCTTTATGCGGCAAACTTAAATGATACATCTCTATCTCCTAAGTGAATCCAGCTGGAAGAAAGGTTGGTGGCAGTTACTGCCGGCATCCTAACTCAACCCAAATTCTCCACTTTCCCTGCTCTGACATAGATATCCACACTCGTACCCCAAGCCCAATCTTCTTCGCTTTATATAGACAGTTCAGCGACTAAAGAGAAAGCCTGAAAAAAAAAAAGATTGCAATTAGATTACTTACCTGGCAGCAGTCACTTTCTCCATTAATGTTTGTCTTTGAGAACTTACCCTTCTGGAGACGCTGCACTCCCAATTGTCACAAATGTTTTCGGTTAAACTGCTCATGTTTCTAATTAACTTTTGTCATCCATAACTGCTCTACTGCCCAGGAGCCTGCTGGGGATTAACGGCATTTTTCTCCCTCTTTTTTTTTAAACCTATGTTTCTCTGCCCTCTAGCAACCGAGTACACCGTACATAGAGCTGCTTTTTATAATTTAAAAATAAACGGCTGTTGAGGGCTTGGGCTTTTTCAGAGGCAAGAGCAGTCTGGTGAGTCCAACACTGTAAATCATGGAGCTCTTGTAACCGCATAAGAACTGCTTCACTTCATTTTCAGAGGCTCGGGGAAGATATAGCTCGGGTGTGATCCAAAACAGACCTCCCAATGTTTGAAAACATCTTCCCGACTTACTGGTGACTCGGATTTTAAGGGGAGGGGGCTAGATGTTCCCTGATGACAACCTCATGGGCATTCAGACCACAGGGTCTGTGAGTTTGGAAAGCCAAGAAAACAAATAATTCCTTTGGGAAGCAGAAGAGGTTACTAAAAACTCAAGTTTGACACAAGCAGTAGGCTTTCCTAGTGTTTGATGATTATTTCTAAATAATAGTCATTAATGGGGCAGGGCAAGTTTCCCATGAGACTTTAAAAAAAATTTAACAAATATAAATAACTGAACCCTGGGACATATGACATTCAAAAAGAAATTCAGGTCAATGTCAGGAGGAATAACCTATCACATTCAGTGTCATAGATGGTAAAGCCACTTCCTTAGGGAGCAGACCTTAAGTTGAACAGTTTACTTTCCCAGCTTTATTTCATGTTACTCTCCTCTACATACTCTATAGTCCACCCACATTAGCCTTCTTCCTCTTCCTCATACATGACCCTCCATCTCTTATTTCTGTGTCTTTGCATTGGCTATCCCTCATGGAATACACTCTCTCCTCACCACGTTTTAGAATTCTAGTTTCCCTCAAGATTCAATTCAAACACTACTTTCTACATGAAAACTTGACTGCTCCTTCCAGTTATTTCTCCCTTCCCTAACCATCCCCCCCTCCCCCACACCTCTCTCCAACTACCTTGTATCTATTTTTTTAGGTATCTGCCCACTTTGTTTCTCTGATGGAATGTAAGCTCTTATAAAGGCAAAGAAGATTCACTTTTGTCGTCGTATCTTCAGAACCTGGTCCCTAATAGCTACGGAATAAATGCTTGTTGATTGAACACATCAGTCCTCCTCTCACCTCAGTGCCACTGACAAGCGCTCTCTCCAGTATTGTCTCAGCTAGAATTTGTGACAATATGACAGTTTCCATGTGACTTAGTGGTACCATAATGTGGACTATGAGTGGTACTGAATGTGGACTATGGCTTCATAAAATCAATGGTCACATGTCTCTTGAGACCACTCTGCCTAACGAGGAACTGAGTACTTCTTCCACAATGACTTTGTGGTCTCTAGACTACATGTCATTGCATACCCTTAATAGCAGCCACATGAGAGTCTGTTTTGAAAATGGATTGAGTAATTAATTAATTGCCCACCTGGCGCTTTCTTATAGTCCATTTGTTTATGGTAACTGTTGCTGAACTCCTGAACATACACACACATAATTTTTTAAAACAGTAGTTTATTTTTCCCAATGTCATGTAAAGATCAGGTTTAACATTCATTTTTAAAAAAATTTTGAATTCCAAATTTCCTCCCTCCCTCTTTCATCTCCCTAATATGGTAAGCAATTTGATATAGATTATATATGTGTGATCGTGTAAAACATATTTCCATATTAGTCATGTTATAAATGAAATATACCAAAAGGAAACACACACACACACACACACAAATAAAGTGAAAAATAGTATGCTGCAGTCTGCATTTAGACTCCATCAGTTTTTTCTCTGAAGGCAGATAGCATTTTTCATCATGAGTCCTTTGGAATTGTCCTGGATCACTGCCTTGCTGAGAATAGGTAAGTCATCCACACTTGATTATCATACAATATTGCTATTATTGTGTACAATGATTTCCTGGTTCAACTCACTTCACTTTGCATCACTGAACCTATATATCTGGAGAGACTATATTGGTAACTGGAAATGGTTCGTTCAAGCTCTAATAGGATATTCTGCAGGAACAGGTAGGCACTGGACTCAAAAGAAAGAGAGGCAAAGAGGTCATTTACGGAGGCGGGCCAAGTGCTCCAAGTTGTCTCTGGCAGTCCTGTGTATTTGTGTCAAGGAATGAAAGCAACTGACCAAGGCTATACATGTCTAGTCTGTTCTCACTCAAATCAGAAGGGTATCACTCTCACCCCTCTTTCCTTGGATAAGCAATGTGGTGTGTCTGAAAAAAATGATTCAAGTCTCCCTTTGTTCTGTAGAACTCATTTATAGCTATGACAATCTCATATATGATTACTGGAATATAATATAATGTAATCACATATTGTAATACTCCAAAGGAAGATTCATAGACTAAGGTAGTTTCCAGATTAGTTTAATTAATAATTTATTAGGTTAATTATTAGATTTTTGTCAAACTGTTGTCAGTAACTTCCAATAGATATGTCCATCCCCCTAATTCCAATCTTTGTTACCTCTTACCTGGACAAATCTAATAGCCTCCTGATTGGTCTCCCTGCTTCAAATCTCTCCTCTCTCCAATCTATCTTCCACATAACTGCCAGAGCAGTTTTCCTACAGTAGAGATCTAACCATGTCACTTTCTTGCTCTAGAAGCTTCTGGGGTTCCCACTTGCCTTTAGCATAAAATATAAAGTCCTCTGTTTGGCATTTGAAGCCTTTCAATATCTAGCTCTTGGCACAATGCCTGGCACATAGTAGGAGCTAAATAAATACTTACAGATTGACTGGCTACACATTTACCGCTGCTTCTGTATATAACAACCCTTAAAATGTTTACTGATTTATTGTATATAAATCTCCTTTACCCTATGCTGTAGCCAAGTCATCCTACCTGCTATTTCCCATAGAGGGTGTTCCATCTCTTGTTTGTCTTTGCAAAAACAGTGGATAGAGTGCCAGGTCTGCAGTCAGGAAGACTCCTCTTCCTAGGTTCAAATCTGGGCTCAGACACTTACTGGCTATGTGACCCTGGGCTAGTCACTTAACCCTGTCTGCTTCACTTCCTCATCTGTAAAGTGAGCTGGAGAAGGAAATGTCAAATTACTCCAGTTTCTTTGCCAAGAAAACCCCAAATGAGGTCATGAAGAGTTGACACAACTGAAAAGACCAAAAAACAATAATGCCTGGAATAAAATCCCTCTACCTCTACCTCTTAGACTCTCTAACTTCCTTTGGATCCCAGTTCCAGGGCCTCCTTCTACACAAGGGCTATCCTGATATCCCACCACCAGTTTCTAGTGCTGTCTAGCCTCCCAAATCCCTTTTAATTGTGTGTACATATTTTCTGCTTATTTCTTTACATTCTCTTTCCTCTATTCGACAGTAAGCTCCTTAATCTATGTATCTCCAGCACTAAGCACGCTGCCCAGCATGTCGTAGTTGCTTAATAAATGTTTACTGAATTGAATTCCTTGGAAGGAACTGATAAAGTGTAAGAAGAAGTAAGGAAAGTATGGAAGATGTTCCATTAAGGTACATCTATTATTATTTTTCTTAAGAGACAAGCCATCTACCCTCAGGGATTAAAATCCCTCTACTTGACTATCTTTTCCCCTGTGACATTTTATATGTTCAAAAAGCATTTACTTAGTGCTTACAATCATTTGTACACACTTAATCCCAATTGCCTTGCCTTCTCCTCTCAAAAAAAATCATTTGTACAATACAGATCCACCCTAGAGAACTGGTCATTGATTTATAGATCCTCACGATCACATGGGAAGGAATAGAGACACAGAATATTTCCTGCTCTGTTTTTAGGGTATCCCTTGGTTTGTGAAAGCCAGAGAAAAGACCAGGATGAGAACTCAGAGTTCCAGAATTTCCATTTGCCTCTTTAGACTCTAAGACCCAATGTCTATGCCTCCTTGATGTGAGACTCATTCCAACGTATAAAGCTACCAGAGTTGAAATGACCTTTAGAATGAAGTGAGTTGATGGTTTCTAGATCTGAAGCCCTATGAAGCGTGTTGCCGGCTTCTTTGATCTGGGGATCATATCTTCTCCTCCAATACTCACTCCTTGATTTTGATAAAAGACTCAAACCTCTCATGTGATCATGGAGTCCTTAATATTGGAAAGAGCTCAAGGTCACAGATAGTACTTCCAAGGTCAACTGAAACAGATGCTCACTAAATTGACTGCTATTTGAGATAATAAAATATATACAATCACATAGATCTTTGCAACAACAACAAAAAAAAACCCTGCTTGTTTGAAGTCAATTCCTTTCTTTGGAAAGCTGGCATTCCCCTCCCTAAGTGTTCCAATTTGCTGTGCCCTTTGCCATATTAATGATACAGGTTATTATATCAGAAAGATCATTGGATTTTTTGTCCTGTCACTAACTTGGGGTAAACCACTTAATCTCTTTGAGACTTTGTTTCCCCATCTATAAAATGCGAGAAGCTACCTCTTTGAGCCCTATTTTTCAATCACCTAAACAGCAGACCTAAGGCTAGGCTGTGGTCAGTGCTTTCCCTCCAAGTACATTTTACCTAGGAAATCCATGAAGTCATTGACAGTACAAAGTTTGATAGATTCATACCTTATCTCTAAACATGTTGACCCTCCAAAGTTCACTTAATATTTAACAGTTGATCAATAAAATTGACATATTCAACTCTAGGAAATTCACATACAACTCCAAAAATGCCAAAACCATATTAAGTGAAACTCCAAAGGATTTATTTTAAAATCAATAGAACTACTTTCACTGATATCTATTAGGGTCTCTCTCTCTTTCTCTCTCTATATGTATGTATATGTATATATGTATGTATATGTACATATATGTATGTATAAGTATATGCTTTTTATCTATCTAGAATAGAGAATAAATACATTTCTTTGTTGAAAAGCTTTATCTGAGATAGATTCTGAAGCTGTAAGGGGTTGGGGGAGGGTTGTGAAAGAACTTATTTCAAATGGTGAAGAAATATTTTTAAAAAGTCATCTATAATTTCTTTTACTGGTACAGTGGATCATGTAAGGGACCTCGAGTTAGAAATCTTCAAATTCAAATCTTATCTCTGACATGTTAATGCCTATGTGACTCAGGGTGAAATCTTGGCCTCAATTTATACCTCTCGTAACACAGGGATAACAATAACACCTACCTCGCAGGAGTATTGGATCAAAAAAGACATTTGTACAAAGTATTTTTCAAACCTCAAAGCACTATATAAATGCTAGCTATTATTAAATTTAAAATAAATTATAAAGGCCCAATCAGGGTTGAAGGGAGAATTAACCCTAGCCTTCAGTTTATAGAGTTTGATCTACCAGTTAGATTTATTTTCCTGTTACTTTTTTCATTTTTCATATGTATCACATGTTTGGCAAAATGATGGGATCTGCTTAGATTAGCACTTTTTTCCCCCAAACAAAATAAAAACAAAATCTTGTGCTTTCTAATAAATGTCACCCCCAGTCCACAAATCATCAGTGTGGAGGAGAAAATTTCATTCAACTAGGGCCAGAGACAAGGCTACCTTGAGGCAAAAGTTTCTCTGCACCCCCCCCACCCCCTTTCCTTCTTTCTTTTAAAGCTAGGGGTTAATCCTCCAGAGAGACATGATGTTTAATTTCTGCAGAAACCTGCCTTAACCTTCACTTACAATAACCAAAATACATTCTAAATGAAATACTGTCTAGGTCAGATAAATAAGCATTTCTACCCCTCCCCCCACCTTTCCAAAGGCAAACGCTGGCCCCAAGTTTATTTTGTTCCCAGCATTTCAGTTAGGCATACGTTGGTGGTCTGGTCGAAATGCCAAAAGGCATCAGTGGATAAAGTATTGTGTACTGGCTGATCTGTGCTCCCAATGAACGTTCCTATTACACTAAGCCAACCCTTGAGGAAAGGGAAACACCCCTCCCCTTATCCATGGAGACTTCAGGCTTAAATCTCCCACTAAACTCTTTAGGGAATGGGCTTGATAATTGGGACTGGAGAAAATGTTTGCAATTTCCTATAATTTGTCAAGCTGTCAATCTCAGGCATGCAAATTTGTTAGAATAATTGAAACCAGTTTTTTTTTAAGAGCATGGGGTAGAGCAACCTAGATGGCAGATTGGTTTTTTAGGATGCCTGCCTGTTACCCAGGTCAATCCCTTTAGCATTCATCTTTCAGTTCCAAGACACCTGAAATGTATGAGCCCTTTATTTCAGAGTTCTAAGAAAGAAGCTGGTTTTTCATAAAGTTGGTGGTTTGACAGCACTTTTTGCTTCAACAGATTCAATAAAAATCTATTAAGCAACTACTGTGTACAAAGTACCATGCTAAGTGCTGGGAGAGATAAAAAGTTGAGATAAGACAAACATCTAATGATAATATACAACACTACTCAAGTGGAACATCAATTCTGAATTTTCCTCTACTGTCAGATGCTTGCCTATCCTGTGTAAATCTTTTCTATTCTCTCCTCCAAAAGTTTCCTGCAGGCGATCCATACAATTCTGCATGATAAGTTAATTTAAAGGCATTATATTTTATTCCATTTCTTAAGCTTATCACTACTACGACCTGCTTCTCTTCTTTCCCCTTCCCCCTCCCCCCATTTCACAAGGAAAAGAGATAGAAGAACAGAAAAAGAAGAAATGAAAAAGGTCATAAGGAGGCAGGTAGGAAGATGAAGAGATAACTAATTGGAAGGCAGATATCGGAAGTACAGGTTACTTGAATTAGGTCTTCTTGGGTAGGTCCTTTCTCTCTAGGTCACTATTTCCTCTTCTCTAAAATAAAGTCTTAGGATCTTTGTGATGGAGTATACTTGAGAACCCACTACCTGGGGAGGGCAGCGGCTGGAGGATCATTTGTGATCACAAGTTCTCGGCTAGCATAGGACTAAAGCCAATGTAGAGTTTATAGTAAGTCTGGCAGCAATATCACAAGATATCCCCAAAGTCTGAGTGTTGTTTTATACTATGCACTGACCATTTGGGGGCCGTCCTCAGTAGCGAGCCCTTGAGAGTGGTAGGAACCGACAGGATTCCTAAAGAGGGGAGAAACTTCCATAAAGATCAACAGTGGGATGGGCCCTTTGAATGGCTTCTGTCCTTCCAGCCTCCATGACACAGTAGGAGAAAAAAGGTCTTTGAGTTAGATGATCTCTAAGGCCCATATCTCTGTTCTAAATCCATGATTCTATGGGACTAAGACCCAGAGATGACTCATCTATCCTTCTGTCTAATGTCCCTGAGATGGTCAGAGTCCAACCTGGACTAGAACCCAGATGTCCCGATTCCCATTCTAGGACTTTTATTACTCTATGGCTGCCATCTTGTGTATATGGTGGCAACAGCCCCTGGGGATGTGAGGGATAGGCCACCTGAGATAGAGGACTCATGTGAAACTGCAGCCATTGAAACAAACAAACAAACAAACAAAAAGCAGAAACCAGAGTCAGGTACCTGTACCAGCTCTGAGAAACAGACCATCAGAGCTGTAAAGGAGTGACAAAGCTGTTGTTAGGACCAAAACACTCTGAAGAAAACTTGACAGAATCCAAACTCCTGTTTTGGGGAGAACTGTACCCAGAGAAATCTCCTTGTACTTTGGAAATTTCTTACCAAGGAAACAACACATCCTGTGAGTAACTCATTATAATATCCTACAGTCACATGAACTTGGGCAAATCCTTTCCCTTCTCTAGACCTTGATTTCTTCATCTCTCAGTTGAGGTGGGTTTGAGTAGGATGCAGGAATTATTAACCTGGGGTCTGTGATCTTGGTTTTTTTTTTATTGGTATATACATTGATAACTGTATTTCAATATGATTGGTTTCCTATATATTTTATTTTATACATTAAAAGACATTAATTTAAGAAGTTGTCCATAAGCTACACCAGACTGTTGACACAGGGGTCCATGACATAAAGAATAAGAACACTGGGTTGCATGAGCTCTAAGTTCCTTTCTGAAAGTTCTATGGGCGACACAGGAAATGCTTCCTTAAATCAGTCATAATGTCTCCCTGTTACAAAAGCAGCCCCATTATTTCTTGCTCTATCCTTAGTGAAAATAGAACAGCTGCTCCATGTCACTCATAGGCTATTTCTTAACATGCCTGACGACTGTAATTAGGTACCACCAGTTATCCAGCCTTTACTCTCAGCCATTTCCCAACCTTGTAATCATTTCTGGTTGCTTTCTTGAAAGCTGAGAAGAGGTCATGGTAACTAAGAAAGCTGGCAGAGTCGTGTTTGTTTGCTTTATGATTTAAGTTCTTGGTGGACAATTTCCTATAATAGTAAACCGACTTTGTCTTCCAGATAAGTACTCAGGCATCCCATTGTGGCATGCTCATAGAACAGAGATGAATTCGAATTGATTGTATTCACAAGATTTTCAAGTTCCCCTCTCCAGCTCTTCAGTTTCAGAAAAAAACTTAAGAAGAGGCCCTTGACATCCAGAGCTATTTTTTTTAACAAGGTAATTTTTTTAACTAGATGGATTGCTTTGAATATAATTCTATTAAATATACATTTTTTAAGCTTCCAGGTTTTATTCGAGGCACTGGAACTACAAAAATCATAATCTACCTGGGGATAAAAAGGAATGCACAGATAAGCCAATTCAAAATGCAAATCCATATGAGATAAATATAAGTTGATTTATTTTGAGAGGATACTAACAACTGGCAATAGGAGGAAAAACCTCATTCAAATTAGGTGAAATCATGGCTAGGTAATGAGATCACTTGATTCTCAGCTGGTGGCTATCACTATAATAGAAAACAAGGAAATTATGTTTGCCAAACAGTTTCCTTTATATATTTTTCAAACAGTTATCCAAAGTTAGCAACAGGGCTCCTATTAATAATGCAGGAACTGGTAAGCCTCAACCAAATGCAACTGCCTGGAAATTCATCTATATTTCAAAGCCCAAGTCAGACCTTGTACTAATATTTTTTAATGGAAAGTAAATACCTAAAACTCCACCAGAACCCTAACATTAAACTGCATACTTTAAAAATCTTTCCACTTTGTTTCTATAAGGAAAAAATATCACTTGGCTTTTAAGATTCTACAAAGACTCTACTAAGTTATTTTTTTCCCAGTAGCCTATTTTTATTCCTTTGTTTCTTGAGGCTATATCATCAAGAAGTTACCTCCTTTGTCTCCTGAAAATGCTCAGAATAGCATTTAGAAAAAAACTCTAAATGGTAGACTGGAAGAACAAACATTTTTATATCAATATCACAATTTCTCTATCTAGTACCATATATGGCTATTTAAAAAGTCCTGAATCAACCATACAAAACCTTTCTCCTGTTTTCCAAGGGTGTCTGAAATTTCACAGAGGAATTGTAAACACTGCACAGTGTGCCAAACACTGTCCTCTCAGGAGGTCACCGTACCCAGCTAACAGTTCCTTGGCAGAGAGAAACACTGTACAATCCTGGAAATCCTTCTAAAACACAATATTCTTGGCTGAAAAGCGCTGGCACCAGGTAGCCCCCAGCAATCTCCTGTCCCCCACCCCATTCCCACTCCCCAAGGACTGAGCACAGCCACCTCATATTTTCTTGGGGCAAGGAAAGGTAACTCTGGAGCAGAATTCTCTAAGTAAAGAGGGAAGGAGGTAAAGGATCTTAACATATCAGAGAGATCACTTACAGCACAAAAGGACCAATAGTAATAGTCAAAGCTCAGGAAATGGTATACAGTGAAACTGATTTCTTTATTTGCTCTTTATCCTTTCTTTATGGATCTCTGGAGGAGGAAGGATGTAACTAGTTCCATTTCTACCAAGTCTCATTGTCAGCAAAGGGGAACAACTCAAAATTTGTAAATGTCATTTACTGTAAGATTTGTTAGATGTGGTAGAGTTCCAAGTCTTCTGAGAGAAATGAAGTTTAGACCTTTGTGTGAAATTACACTATGGTTCAACACAGAACATTCCTTGGTGATATGTACCATGTGTATTTTCAATGTTAAATCCAGTTAAAGTATACCTGTGTTCTTTTGATATCAAGGACTCCTACTGCCTTTATTGAAAGCTATATGAAATATATGATACATGATGGAAATATGGCCACAGACCTCAGCAGCGCCCCAGCATCCCTTAACACTGCAGTTTTCTCACTAGTGAGATGAGAACCCACAAGTCCACTGCTTGGGTCTTATACCTGTGTTCATTTCATTTATGTGGCCCCAGCCTGCATCTGGATGTATTTAGGTCCAGTGAGTACTGGAATGCTTTAGAAGGGTTTCAAGTAGCATAAGTTTCAGTGCAGATTCATCAGAATGAGAACTCTTTGGAAGTAGGACCAGTCTTACTTTCTTCATTGTATCTCCAGTTCTTGGCATAGTATTTTGCATATGGTGAGCGCTTAGTAATTTTTTAAATCATTCAGAGTTAACCCTAAATTCAGGGTTAAAAAAAAGCAATGCCTCAAATGTCCTTCATGACCATATAGCAAAAGCCCAATGGACCTACTTGCTTGTCCTTCCAGTTCTTTCTGACTGTGTCTTTGCACGGGCAAATTACTATTAGTATTGAGAGCACCACCAACCTCCTATTCACCTAAGCTGGCAACCTTGGTGCCATCCTTGGATCCTAACTGCCACTTATTTAATATGTTCAAAGTTGAAAACATTGTCTAACCTTGCCATTTTTACCATCGCAACATTTCTGGCATAAATGTCCTCCTCTCTCCCTTGACACAACCACCAGATTCCTTCTCTAATTGTTTTTTTTCCTCTTTCAAGTCTCTTCCCTCTCCATTTCCCCCCCTACTCTGCCATCAAAGTCATTTTCCTATAGTGTAGGTCCTACTATGACATTCCCCCACTCAGCAAGTTCCAGGGGCTCCCTCTCATATCCACGATCCAAAAGCGAATTGTGTTCAACATTTAAATCTCTTCACAATATGGACACTTCCTACCTTTTCAGTATTTTTACATTTTATTTCCCTCAACTCCCTATATCACCCAACTACACAGGCCTACTACCTTGTTGTTGTTCAGTGGTTAGCCATTTCTTCCTCCAGCTCATTTTACAGATGAGGAAACTGAGGCAACCAGGGAGGAATGACTTGCCTAGGGTCACATAGCTAATGTCTGAGCCAGATTTGAACTCAGGGAGATGAGTCTTCCTGACTCTAGGCTGCACTTACTAT
The DNA here is from genome assembly GCA_028646595.1 of Phalanger gymnotis. NCBI lineage: Eukaryota > Metazoa > Chordata > Mammalia > Diprotodontia > Phalangeridae > Phalanger > Phalanger gymnotis. The sequence goes on along the minus strand of CM053623.1, from coordinate 426,101,515 downwards.
CCACTTTGCCATGTCACCTAACTACCATCTTCAAGTGAGATAATAACTATAAAGTATTTAGCACAGTGCTTGGAACATAGTAGGTACTTAATAAATGCTTGCTCCTTTCCCCTTCTCCTTGACCACCTACACAATTTTATAATGACTATCCCACAAGTATGGAATGCTGTCCTTCTTCACCTCTGCCTCCTATGATCTCCAGATCCCTCCAAGGCTCAGCTCAAGTGCCTTTACCCACATGGGGATTCAGAAGCTCTTAGTTTTAGAGCAAGAAGAGATTTTAGAGGTCATTGAGTTCAGCCTCCTCATTTTAAAGATTAGGGATTGAGGCCAAGAGAGATTAAATAACATATCCAAAGTCAAGCAAGTACAATTATCAGAGCCAGAAGTTGGACTCAGGGTCTCTGGCTTCAAATCTCCAGGTTTTAGGGCTCCGTTCTCCCCCCCCATCCTAGTGGAATATGAGAGAAATAATTATTAATAACTAATCATTTGGGGAGATCCACAGTCCATCCCTTTTTCTAAAGTCCTCATTTTAAAGCTAAGTCTCTGAATGTTGAATTAACTTTCTCCTCAATGGTGGTCAGACCCCTCCCAATTTAAAAAGGAATTTAATCTAAGGTTGAAAATCCATTGTGTTCTACTCAAATTTGGGCAGAGATAAATTCTTCGATTAGATTGATGGGGGTAATTCAGAACTAAAGGATATAATCAAAATTACACCCCCCACCCGAGCCCTTTTTCAGAATAGGTCCACCTGTCATTGTAATATTCTTTCCCTCATTAACTGTGAACCAATCAGAGTAGATTATCACCCTCAGGCCTATCCACTCTTCCAAGGGCATATAAACTGTAAAGACAACACCAAGAAGAGTCTTTGGCATTTGAGAGTGCCATTGACCTCTTTTATTAATAAAATGCTAGCATTACTAATAAAATGACTATCCAGAAATGTTGTCTCTTGAACTTTTTAAACACCATAGTTATAAGCTCTTTGAGGTCAGGGGCCACACAGTGCCTGGTGCCTAGTAAGTCCAAAATAAATGCTTCTTAAATAAATGAATGGAAGAGAACATTCGTACTCTAAGTGTGCTACTAAAATTGTCACTGGGCTGTCACCATCACTACATAAACAGTTATCCCCTGATAAGAGAAGTTTTTATATCTCACTTCAAATGGAATCTGTAAGAAGCATTATTAACACAAAATAAGAATAAGAGATGGACCTCATCTAGTTCAGGTTCTTTATTTTACTGTTGAGATGGTTTAATGACTTGCCCAAGGTCACCCAAGTAGTAAATGATGCAGCTGGAATTCAAATCCAGGTTCTCTGACTCTGACTTTCCACTCTCGAACTCTGCCATATCAGGATTGAGACAAGTAAGTGTGGCTATAATGAGGTGTGAAAAAAAACTCTTGTCTCACCAGAAAACTGTGCCAGAATTCTGATACTGAAGAGGAAGTGAAAAGACCTAGAAATGGGGGGGGGGAGGGGGAAGGAGAGTTACACTCTTGTTTCATTGAATAGTCTTTCCAGCCTTGTCTACCCAGAGACAGTGGAAATTACAGACTTTAATCCAGTCTCTAAGGAGAAAAACAGAACATCTTGAAAAGTCTATTAAAAAAGGAAGGGAGATATCTGGTTTAATAGCAAGGGAAGTCAGCAGTATAGTGTCTGTTCTTTGAAATTAGGCTGTTTTTAGAAAACATAAACTTAGTATGAATCTTATCCAGTAAACAAAATGCCAATTGCACAGGGTTGTTGTGGTTTAGTCAATTAGTCGTGTCTGACTCTCCCTGACCCCCACGTGGGGTTTTCTTGGCAAAGACTTTGAAGCAATTTGCCATTTCCTTCTCCATCTCATTTTATAGATGAAGAAACTGTGGCAAACAGGGTGAAATGACTTGCCCAAAGTCACACAGCTTGTCAGTGCCTGAGTCCACATTTGAACTCGGGTCCTCCTGACTCCAGGGCTGGTGCTCCATCCGCTGTGCCACCCAGCTGCCAACTGCACAGGACCCCTGTTCAAATCCCAACTCTGATACTAGCCATGTGACCTTAGATAATTCAATTTCTCTGGGCCTCAGTCACTTATTTGTAAAATGATGGTGTTCACGTAGATGGCTCCTGAGGTCCCTTCCAGCTCTGAATCTATGATGCTGTGATCAAAGGTCATAAACTGGCAAAATAGCCAGCTCAGAATGTTTCCCTGGGTGACCCACATGCTGCTGAACTTGGTTACTAAACACTATATAAGAGGTCTCTGTGCCTGTGTGTGTAAACAAATACAGAAAAATTTTCCGGATATGTACAAATATCAATATGGTTGGCACAGCATAGATCAACATTCTAGGTGTTTTGCCAGAGTTGGGCATTTAGATACTATCTTGATTAGGGTTTATGGAATTCTCCACTGACTGCCTTCTTACTAGGAAAATAACATTCCTCCTCCCAGGGAAAAGAATAAACAGTGGCAGATAGTCTCTTCTTTGGAGTATCTATTTGCGTTTCTTTACTCAAGGCTTGCAACTATCTCTCTCAGGTGAGTAGAAGTGTCTTGCTTTTTGCAACAGATGTTTCCCTGTCAGGCTGTCTGTATATTCAATCATCTTTTTGTAAATGATATCTATCATCTCTTAAATATATGAGGAGCTTTTTTTCACTGCGATCGGTCTTGGTAAAGCAAAGTCTTTTGTAAGGCAGATAATAACATGTTTACATATGGCTTTAAAGTTTACGAAGCACTTTACATGAATTATTTCAATTGATTCACACAATAACCCTATGATTACAGGCACTACAGATAGTAATAATCTCATTTTACAAATAAGGAAATTTAGACAGAAAAAGGTTAAATGAATGATTTGTTCTAGGTAGCACAGCTAGTAAGTTTCAGAGATAGCATTTGAATCCAGATCTTCTCTGATTCCAAGCCTAGCATTCTTTCCATTATATAATCAACTGTTTTATAAAATTAGTTTTTTTGCATATAGGATGTTCTTAAAGTACACTAAAATATAGTGGCTTAAAAGCCTCTAAAAAATGTTTCTTTTTTCTATCAAAAGAGTTTCTCAATCCAGGGATTCTTAACATTGTGTGTGTGTGTGTGTGTGTGTGTGTGTGTGTGTGTGTGTGTGTGAGTGTGAGAGAGAGAGAGAGAGAGAGGGAGGGAGGGAAGGAGAGAGGGAGAGGGAGAGGGAGGGAGAGAGAGAGAGAGAGAGAGAAAGAGAGAGAGAGAGAGAGAGAGAGAGAGAGAGAGAACCCTCTAACAACCTGACCAAGCTTACTAACTCCTTCACAGAATATTTTTTTAAATCATAATTGAAATAAATGCCTAATTTCAGTTAGAGGTTAGTGAAAAAGAAGATGTAATTTTCTCACCCAACTTCAAAAGCCTTCTGAAATCTATTCACCGACCCCCTTGGACCTCAGTTTAAGAACTCTCAACAAGGAAAGAGTGGCCTGAGTTAATCTGGACACCTGTTTTATGAATCTGGATTAAGCCCTAGTCTCCTAAATAAATCTGACATAGTTTGTTCATGTTTTCACTTACTGTCTTCTTACACGCTCATCAGCAGTGGAGATCTAGAAATAGCTTTCAAATTGTGTCTGTTAGAAAGTCCACCCAAGCAAAAGCCCCCCAGGAAGACTTTATAGCTTTATCAAGCTCCCCTTTGTTCTCATCTAGGACAGCAAACAAGGTTACCCTTGTGCTTAGTCAAGCCCCAGTAATCTCAAAGGAGACAGCACACTCCATACACATTGCCTTCATTGTCTTAGTTGGAAAGACAGACACTTGAAACCTTGATTGTTTTTGTTGAATTTACTGTAAGACTCAGAAGGTCTTCACATGAATAGCTATGAACAAGATCTAGTCGGACCACATCTTTATGTTGGGATATAAGGAATAATGAAGCAAGTGGAGGCAGTCCATCGTATAGTGGGGAAAGCATTGACCTGAGTGTCTGAAGACCTAGGGTGGAGTCTAGGCTCTGTCACTAAATAGGTATGTGAACTTGGATAAGTCAACTCACCACTTTGTCTTTTAATTTCCTCTTCTATAAAATAAGGATTTTGATTGTAAGATGCTTTCTATTTCTAACATTTCATGATTCTAGCCTCCTTTTAAAAGCACCTAGAGGTTTAATTTAAGCCTAAATAAATCCTTGCCATTTATTTTAAATTTTTTATTAGTATCTTATTTTCACAGCATAATGCCTCCCATTCTCTTACTCAATAAACCAACCCTTGTTACAAAGAATAAAAATAAAAAGGGTAAAAAAAGCATTTCAGGAAAAATAACCAACAAATCCACCAAGTCTGACAGTATATTCAATGCCCACATTCCTTCACCTCTGCAAAGAAAGGAGGTAGGTACATTTTTTTCAACTCTTCTCTGCAGCCAAGCTTGATTATTATTACAGATTCAGTTTCTTTCTACTAAAAAAACCACAGTTTTCCTTTTTTGCAGTTATGTTTACCAGTGAAAATAGAAGAAGGGCAATGTAAGAAAAATAGAAAAGATTTACAAAAATCATTTTGCCAACCATTTTTCTCATTAAGGTCAAAGGAATCCCCATACTTGGACTTTAATGTCACAGTCTTGGTTTCTAACTCTTCTTTAAGTACCTCCAAGTACTGATGGAGGAGAACCAGGCTGGAGGCTATTCAGTTGTGATGGCCTTGAGGGACTGAGCTACACACAGCATATGAAGGAGGGGAGGGTACCAAAAGTATGGGGAGAAAACCCCCAAAACTCAGACCTTATCGATACAGTAAGAAAGAGTGACAGAGAATCTCAATAGTTAATGATCATATATCTACTCTTCCATTTATGAGAGTCACTAATGCACAAATTGAGGTCCTCTTCAAAGAGAATATTAGCAGAGAACAAACAGGCCTTGACAAAGGATATTTGACAATGGACCAAATGTTTACTATTTCACAATTAACTGAAAGATGAAGAGGATATAGAATACCATGGTGCATTGATTATGAAAAAGCATTTAAATTCAGTAACAAAATGCTGTCTTACTGGCTCCTTTATAAGGTATTACCCATCTATACATCAAAAACACTCATAATTCCTCGAAAGATATAACAGAAATAACCTTGTTCAATGACCCTCTGCTCATAAACATCAGGCGAGGCATGAAACAGGGAGACATATGCTTGCCAAAACTATTTGCTATTATGAGAGGAGCTCTAGTGCATAGTCCAAGTTGAAGAGGAATTCCCTGTGGATGGTGAGGTCTTCCAGATGCTCCTGTTTGTGGATGACATTGTGCTGATTATATCAAGACATAGCATACTGCAAGGCCTCCTTGAAGTGATCTGCAATCTCTCAAAGAAATTTGGCTTGATCATCTACATAGAAAGACCAAAGGGAATAAGGATTCCTGCTGCCCATATTACAACATGCATTTGGATTGATGCTCTATATGGCTTGTTCATCAGTACGCATATTTGAGGCAGATGGCATAGACAGACAGATGATAAGGGGAGGCCCAGAATTAGACAGGAGGAGGAGAGTAGGCTGGATGTCTTTAGGAAACTGCAAAGATCCTTCAATGACTGATGCAAGATGAAATGAGTAGAACCAGGAGAAAAATGTACATGATAACAGTAATGTTTTAAGATGGTTAACTATGAATGACTTAGCTTCTTTCAGCAATACAATGATCTAAGACAACTTTGAAGGACTTATGATGAAAAATGCTAATCATTTGACATTATTACATTATTGGATTTTTCCAAATAAATTATTAGATTAAGAACTGATGGAGTCTGAATACAGATTGAAGCATACTTTTTTATTTTCTCTATTTTTCTTGTTTTTTTTTTAATTTTGGTCTATGTTTTCTTTCACAACATGACTAATATGGAAATATGTTTTGTATAAATACATAAGTATGACCTATATCAAATCGCTTGCCTTCTCAACGAGGGAGGTGAAGAGGGAGAGAAAGAAATTGGAACGCATTTAAAAATTTTAAATTTTAAAAATGAATGTCAAAAATTACTTTTAAATGTAATTGGGGGAAAATAAAATAATAAAGAACTTTAAAAAAAAAGATCCTTCAATGATTCCAAGCTTTCCATGGAAGCAAAGACTCGTTTTTAAAAAATACCAACATTATACCATTGGCAATGAGATCTAGAATACAAATGTTTCTAGAATATTAAAAATAAACATCCACAGAGGTAAATGAAGAGACATATGGTGAGTGTGAGCAGGTTGTAAGATATAACCAGTGAGTAACTTGGGAAGAATAAGAGTAAAAGATGTAATTGAGGAATTAAGGAAGAGAAGAAGGGCTAGTCATATGGAGGGAATGAAGGCTGACAAATGGGCAGATGTGTTCCAGGGATACTCTCTGCAGAAAGTAAGAAAAGTCTCCAGAATATTGGGCGAAGCCCCGAGGCCACTTTAGGGGAGAAGATGAACAGGAAGGGCAAGGAGGATTAAGTTGCAATCTGTATCACTAAAAAGAATCCTCAAATTGATGAGATCACAGATTCTGTGGAATATCTCAATCTACATCTGTTCATATAAAGCTTCCCATGCTTTTCGCAATTTTTCATATTCATAGTTCTTATGGTGAAGTAGTAGTCGATTCCATTTATGTGCCATGGTTTGCTTAGCTATTCCCTAATTGATAGCCAGCCTATTTAATCATATTCATGTAGATATTCTTCTTATGTACAAACAAACAAAACCACAAAACCAGTAGGTGAGAGCTTGAGTTGACTACCAATGTAATGACTCATAGTAGTAGTTATAACTAATGAAATTAACTTTTAACCAGGGAGTACAAGGAATTTGAAGTATTACTCATGATTGTAAAGGATTGCAGAAACTTCACCTATACTGTATAGACCTTGATGCACAAATTACTATTATAGGTTCAATAGAAAATCCACGAATACCTCAGGAAGCAGGAGCTCAGCTCCTGAGTTGGAGAAATGGGACACAACAAAGCCTATTGGTGCATCCAGAAGGAAAAGCATAATGTACCATTCAAGGGGACTGAAGCCTAGGTAGGTAAATGATATATCAATTCCTCAAAATAGAAGGGAATAGACAGAAAAGGAGTCCAGAAGCACATATAGACATCAGAATCAGGAAAGATGGACATAAAGAAGAGATCCAGACTGAGGAAAATGGAGACCTGACCTGGAGCCTTTAAGCACCTTCTCTGGGCTCTGGTGGCCTCTCTTCCTCAGGCTCTTAAAGAGGCACCTCTCTGTTAGTTCCAGAAAGCAATGAGGTACAAAGAGAGGCAAAGTGCCCTGGTGGAAAGCACTCTAGACTTGGAGTCAAGTTTAAAACACTGGCATTGATACTTAGGAGCTATAAGATAATCCCTTTAAGCCTCAGTTTTCACATCTGTAAAATGGCAATAAGGATATTTGGGTGCCGTGTTGTAAACCTTAAAGTATCATAGAAATATAAGTTTTCTATATTGATATCAATATCTGTAGATATCTCCCAAATAAAGGATATGATTAGGATGTAGAGTTTTCCTACAAGAATTCTAGGATTAATTTAACCTTTGCTTAGCTATTTCATTAATTTATATTAGCAGTGTTTCTACTAACAATATATATTATCTTGTACCCCACTTTTGGTGAGATGAGAGGGTTGCATTGAGAGGTAGTGTGGGACAGTGGGAAAAGAATCAAAGAACATAGGTTCAAATATTAGCTCTAATATTGACTAAGTGACCTATTTGTAAAATGAGGAGGTACAACAACATGACTTCTAGGGTCCTCTCTATATCTGTGATCCCTTGATTCAATTCAACTGATCATATTTATTAGGCATCTTTTATGTGGCAGGCACTGTGCTACCACAAGAGATCCACAGCTAAAACGAAGGACAGCCCCTGCCTTCAAGGATATTATGCTTTCTTAGTGGGGGTGGTGTGTGTGTGTGTGTGTGTGTGTGTGTGTGTGTGTGTGTGTGTGTGTGTTTAACAATATGAACTCATATAAGAAAGGACAAGACAATTGGAGAGGTAATTGTGTTGATCAGGGTCTCAAGTCTCTTAAAGTTACATATTTTTACAATGTTGTTATTGAATAAATTGTTCTCCTAGTTCTGCTCTCTTTACTGCTTTGATAATGATGATGGTGGTGGTGGTGAAAGGCTTTATAGTACACCGAAGTGAAGAATTCCTCATTTGGAGGACCTCTAAAATCACTTCCAGCTTTAAAAAGTCTCCAGAGTCTATGACTCTAGTGCTAAAATTCATGTCTTTACTCTTTTCACACTTCACAGACCTCTTGTTTACAACTCACAGACGTTAAAAAGTGCTGAGCTCCAAAGTAAACTGCCCTGTTAAAAGTAAAATAAGTCTACTTCATTCACACCTACTGATTAAAATCAAACTGAGAATGTCAAAACACCGAGATGCGGTACTTGATCAGGGTAAACTCTGGTCAGCCAACTCCGTCCACTGTACTAATCATAACCAGCAATTTCAGAGGTATATCTATTTCACCCACGAAAAATGAAAAATGGGACATTTAACTCAATCCGAATGCTGTTCTTCACTAGTCACCTAGCACGTATACACTGTGCTTATTCAGTTTCGCATAGCGTATTTTTTTTTCTTAGCAAGCCACCACCCAGTATTAACTGGAAAGAGCTGGCTAGCAAAGCAGGGTTTAAAAAAAAATTTTTTTTTAGTTTTATTCCTTCCCAAATTTGGCTTAAAACCCTGGGACAAAAGCTGCTGATTTCATCACAATTCCAAATAATCCCCCAGCTGAATGTTGACATAGTTGCTTCTTGCCATCAAAATAGATGGCATTGTTAAAGATTAAATGATTAAACTTTTCTATTAAGAGGCAAACTTTGTAATAACAATAATTTAAACGAATGATGCCGAAGTGGCTATAACTTTGTCAAGTGTAATGAATTTCAGTGAGATTAGAATCCTAGAAATTCAGAATTGGAAGGTGTCAGGGAGGTCATTTAGTTCCACTGAAAACACAAGCCCCCATCTACAATGTAAAGCTATCCTTCATTTCCCAAGAAGACCGATGACATCACAAGATGATGTCTTGACTCATGGATGAAGTGGGTTTAAGTGATGCGTTCCTGCACAATGTTGTCAGCCTCACTCTCTCGTCCAGAGTCATCAAAGTCCAGGGGCATGATAAAAGTCAGGATGCCTGCCTGGGTTGTAGACCTTGGTGTCTTTGATGTCTTAGCCAAGCTCTAAGCGATCCATGGCTCCTGCTTAAGCCACCTTCAATTATTCTCATCTGCCCATTCTGCCATGGAAAGTCTTCACATGTTTGGGGGAGACATTCCCCTTATTGATCAACTGGTTTGAGGCCTATTGGTTACCCTCAACCTGGTTTATCCCATCTGCTGAGATGGTTAACTGGACTATGGCCCTTGTGCATGCTATATAGCATCTTGGAGTCATGGGTGAGAGTTGAGTGAAGGTTGATGAGCAGTCCTGTGTAGGGCTTAGCAAGCCTTCACACCAGACATGCTACTCCTCCCTGAACATCTGATACACCCCTAATAGAAAAGTTTAATCATTTAATCTTTAATACCTATAAAGTGGTCATCCACAATACGTAAACATCTCCAGTGACCGAGGGATCACTACCTATTTGAGGCATCCCATTACACTTTTCCAACAGCTCTGGTCATTAGGAAGTTTTGACATATACTGAATTCAAAAGTAGAGTCTCTCAGTTATTTCTACCTGTTTGTCCTGGATTTGCATTTGGAGTCAGGCAAAATAAATTTAATCTGTATTCTACATGACAGACCTTCAAATATTTGAACCCAGGGACTGTGTTTCATTGTCTTTTCTCTATTTGCAACATCCCAGTTCTCCATTCTCTCTCTACTTCTTCATGGCATAGTTTCAAGGCCTCTTGCTTTCCTAATTGTCTTCAATTTAACAAGCATCCATTAAACACCTAATATTTGCAAGATGATGTTCTAGGCCTAGGGACAAAAAGCAATCAATGTACAGTGCAGATTCTGTTCCAAAGAAATCAACAATCTAATGAGAAGAGAAACATCTACGTAAACTGGTATGCAAGAGAGAGTGAGATAAAAACAAAGGAAGTCCAGCAAAGTGCTATGTTTGAGATTATATGGTAGAACTTGCCGGGTATAAAATGTTTATATTTGATATTTATATTCATTTTATATTACAAATTTATATTGTACTATATTTTATATTTATATTGGAGAAATTTGATCACTTTTACCCGAGTATGAGGGAAAATTTCATGGAGGAGGTATCCTAGGCCTTGAAGGTAAGAGACAGTGACTGCAATATATGGGGATGGGGGATAGGAATCAACCAAGAGGCATTTATTATTAAATGCTTCTTTATGCCACATGCCATTTTAGGGGCCTTGTTGCTGTTCATTGGTGTCAGACTCTTCATGACCCCATTTGGGGTTTTCTTGGCAGAGATACTGGAGTGGTTTGCCATTACAGATGTGGAAACTGAGGCAAACAGGGTTAAATGACTTGTCCACGGTCACACAGCTAGACAATATCTGAAACTAGTTTTGAATTCAGGTCTTCTTGACTCCACGCTTGGCACTCTATCCATTGTGCCACTTAGCTTCCCCTTTCTAGGGGCTAGGGATAGAAATATAAAGGAAGTGACTGAGTCTCTTTCTTTAAGAGGCATATATGAAGGAAATACACTGTAGGCATGGGGGATAGTGTGAGCAAAGAGACTAAAGTGGGAGAAGGAAGCACATGAAGTAGGGTAAAAATTGTTCAGTTTGCCTGGAACATGAAGTACATAATGGGGAGTAATATGAAATAAAAATGGTAATGGTAGACTAAGGCCATATTGTGATAGTCTTGAATTCCAGAATTAAGAGTTGATACTTTAGTCTGCAGAAAGCCTTTTCTATTGAAAATGTATAAAGTCCCTCCACTCTTTCTTGCTATCTAAAATTTATTCATTTTCTAATCTACTCTTTCTTCCCACCTAAAATGTATTCATTCTCCAATCTCATCTAGTACATAGATTATAACCTTTCTCAACATAGTCTTCCCTCTTAAAACTACCAGCCAACAGTTTCCTTTTCTTCTGCCTTCCAGTTTCTATACCCTCAGCCTTCAAGAGACTATTAGGGCAAAGCCCTGATCATTTGGCAAAATCAAGAGAAACTGTTGGAGTGAACACCTCAGTTAATCAGAAGACTTCAAGAGTAGAGTAGTCTTTTGTTTGACTGAATTTTATGATTCAGCCAGAAGTCTCTTCTTATTTCAACGCTTTCTAAAATCCTTTCTATGGTGTATTTATCACTCCATGCTCTTGCTTTTATTAAGTACAATATGATAACCCAATTTAAATCTTTGAAGGTTTGTGGTATTACAGAAATTTTCAAGTCATATGCTGAATATTAATTCTTATTATGTAGGACTATGGGTATATCTATAAAAGGCATAGGAGACTGGGCTGAATAAATCCCAAGCCAATGCTGTAATCTAGATGTCACTTCTTCACATGTGCCCTTAAGTCTATTAGTTTGTTTTCCTACATCTTTCACATAAGAGTCAAGTAGAATCATGGAATCTTATAATTGGAATTCAGAATCATTTACTTCAACCTTTACCTGAAACAAAAATTCCCTTTATAATATCCCCCAAAGTAGTTGTCAACTTCTGTTTCAATATCCCAATGGACAGTGAGCCAACCTCTCAAGGGAGCTCATTGTCAAACAGCTCTCATCACTATGAGGTCCTTCCTTATACTGAACCAAAACTTGTCTCCTTCAATCTCTCTCATCCATTGGTTCTAGTTCTTTCCTCTGGGGCCAAACGGAATAAACCTATTTTTTCTTCCTCATGACAATCACTCCAATATTTAGAGACAGTTATTTTATCCCTTAAGTCTTAATTTTCAAGTGATAGGCAAATACGTCATCCAGGCAAAGATCTAATTGGGTTTCAGTTAACAGAAGTTTTATTGTTCTCCTTCCCAAGAAAAACCACTCCATGGCACACACACCCCCTTCCCTGAGAAACCCAGGCAACTCCAGTAGTTGACAAGTTAAGGAGTCCCTGCTCCTCTCCATTGTCAGAGTACAAATGCCTCTTTCCTAGTGGATTGCAAAATGGCAAATGCTTAAGTTTTTACCATATTAGACCGTAAGCTTATACTCTGCCATTCTTAACAGTTTTTTTTAATAGGGTAAGCACTGTGATATATCAAATATTTTATACCCAGCGAATTCTACCACATAATCTCCAACACAGCAAGTACTAAATAACAACTGTCATTTATATAGAACTGGGGTGGCCTTCTAGGTCCTCAAGCATGGCCCTTTGACTGAATCCAAACTTCACTGAACAAGTCCCTTTAATAAAATAATTTGTTCTGTGAAGTTTGGATTTAGTCAAAAAACCCCACCTAAGGACCTAGAGAGACTTTAACTTTAAAGAACCTAGAAGGTCTAGACTTTAAAGAGTAGAAACTGTCAGCTAGGTGGCACAGTAGATAGAGTGCCAGGTCTGATGCCAGGAAGATTAATCTTCCTGAGGTCAAATCCTGTCTCAAATACTTCCTAGCTGTGTGACCTGGGGTAAGTCACGTTACCCTATTTGCCTCAATTTCCTCATTTGTAAAATGAGCTGGAGAAGGAAATGGCAACCCACTCCAGTATCTTTGCCAAGAAAATCCCAAATGGGGTCATGAAGAATCTGATATGAATGAACATGATTGAACAACAAACCTGTCTTACATAGATCATCTTTAACTGATTCTTTCAACAACCCTGCCAGATAAGTACCACAGGTATTATAATTCCCATTTCACATAGTGGGCAGTTTGGTGGTTTAGTGGCTAAAGGGCTAGGCTTGATGTCAGCAAGATCTGAGTCCAAATCTAGCCCGTAATATATAATAGCTGTGTGATCCTGAACGTCATTTAACTTCTCTGAGTATTAAAATCCTTACCTGTAAAATGGAAGCTAATAACTCTTTCTTCACAGGGTTGTTGTAGTCAAATTAATAAATATACAAAGTACTTTACAATGTTTAAAGTACTTTGTAAATGTCAGTTATTATATGAAAAAAGTTGGTATCAGAGAGTTTATGTGACTTGCCCAATGTCACACATGTAAATAAGCATCAGAGATGGAATTTGAACACTGATCCAGAAATAGCACCTTTGCTACCATACCACATAGGATCATTTTTAGAGGTGATTAGGGTGGACTTACAGGGACAGGTCATAGCAATCATGGGAGGTTGATGATCAGGGAAGTCAGGGTGTTAGAAGAGACAATGACATGAATATTCAAGTCCCCTGGTAAAAGGTAAGGGATGGGGATGGGGAAGAAGATCAGGCACTGAACTCCTTGACAAAGGAAAGAGAATAGTATGGAGACAACGAGGATCAGGGTTAGGTGACATAAAGCAAAAGGGAGTGAACCTTAAAGGTGGAAGGATTATAGATTGATGGCAATGGAGGGAGGGTCTGAAAATGATGGTGGGGAGCTAGAAATTTGCCAATTCTTCTTCCCAATCCAGTGATAGGAAAGTGCCATTCTCTACTGATTGCCAATCTGTTGAACTTCCAGCCATAAGCAGGAAAGGGGAGGCAAAAAGGGAAGTTAATCATTTGACAATATTAGATTTTCCCAAATGAAAACACATAATATTGGGCAACTTCATCTCACCAAAACTAATCAAACTGGGCTTCTTAAGCGGGTTTTTTTTTTCCTTCAGATTGTTAGGCTAATGAAAACAGGGCAAGATAATCCAAACCTGCTATAGGAATAGGACAGAAGAAAAATGCTAGTTGTTTTATAGGTGGACTATTTAGATTCCTAGAAGTGCCCCCAACATCACATAGTTGCCTTATCACAGGACAACTCAGTGCCAGAGTTCCAGGTCAGGCTTAAAGAGTGAGATGTAAATCAAATGACCAAAACAAACATCACTTTAGGAGATAATCCTTTTTAAATGGCCATAACCCCTCTTGGCAAACCAGATGGCTCTCCATGTCTCCCACCCACCTTGTTATAAATTAGCAGTCTCTATTTGACCTGGCCCTCGGTTTCTTTATGAGTTACCCACCCATTCTTAGTTACATGGGAGCAAGCCTCTGACGGCTTTCACAACTATCAGCACAGAAGTTTAAATTGTCAGTTGTTCAGATGTGTTTACATCTAACGCAAACAATTTGTTCAACGCTGCATTTTTTGAAAGCAAACCAACCAATTTGAAATGATCTGCACACATAGGCATATATGTGTGATCATGTGATCACATTTCTTGCCCTCATCCTGCTAGCAAGAGAAGGAAAAGCTCAGCGTGCAGAGATGGTTTTCATTTACATATTTCTTATTTCAAAAACATTGGCAAGACAACTGCCTTTGGCAGTTGCTTTATCTTTATTTTACAAGATAAAGCTAAAGAATGGCTACCAAACATAGATACTTTGCCTGCTAATTACAAAGTAAGACCCAAAAGATGTTACTCAGCTCCAGAGCCAACTTAAAAGAAAAATCAAGGACAGGTTGAATCCCTGCAATCCATCACCCTTACAAATCAGACCCTGTCTGGTGGCAGGCGAAGTTAGCACTCATACTCAGAAAAGCGATAACTGCCTTTTGTTAACTGAGACTTACTGGGTTTTCGATGGGTCATCTGCTTCATCTTAACAGAACTCTTGCCAGTGTTCATTCGTCCATAAATTCCTCTTAATGGATGCTCATTCATTCCCTTCTCCCGTCCCCCAAACCCACCATGCAAATCCAACAGCTCAGACCTCTGCTCTTTCCCTCGGCTGGTTAATTTTCCACTCCTTGTTGCTGTTTGTGTGGGGCAGTTGAAGGGAAAATTGATTTTTGTTAAATTCAGAGGATGTAGGTGATGGGGTCACTGACATTCCTGGGTTAATTTTCAATTGCTCAAGATTTCTCACTGGGAAGTCCCATCATCACTTAGCCAAATGTAGGACATGTAAAGACCTGAACTGAAAGTTCCCCAGGTATCAAATATCTCCATGGGCAACAAACGTCCCTCATCTGAGTGGCATCTAACTTAGCAGGTATTCAGTTCCACTCGGTTCAAAGTAATTTTTTTTTTTAAAGCACTGTTTAAATACTCTACCCCTGTTCTGATCGCTGTGGCAGAATAGTAATAGCTAACATTTATAGAGTGCCTACTATGTGCCAGCCACTTTGTTAAGTGCTTTACAAGTATTATCTCATTTGATCCTCACAACAGCCCTGGGAGGGAGGTGCTATTATTATCCCCATTTTACAGATGAGGAAACTGAGGCATATAGCAATTAAGTGACTTACCCAGGGTCATACAGATAGTAAGTGTCCTGACTCCAGATCTGGTGTTCTATCTACTGCACCACCTTGTTGTGAACCTAACATGTTGTATTAGAACCTCGTACCTTATAAGATAGCAAAGACAATTCCATTCGATAAACATTTGTTAAGTGCCTACTATGTGCCTGATACATACCATACTATGTACTGGGGATACAAAGAGGCAAAAGACAGTCCTTACCCTCAAGGAGCTTATAGTCTAACGTGGGAGACAAGATGCAAACAATCTAAACACAAAATCATGGTAACACAGAGTTAAAATTGGAAAGGACCTTACAGACTGTGATCAACCCCTTTACAGATGAGGAAACAGACTCAGAGAGGTTGAATGATTGGCCCAACGTCTCATTGGTGGCAGGTAGCACAGTGTGTGACACATAGTAGGCACTTAATAAATGTTCATTAACTCTTAACTATCTTTTAAAGAATTAAATCTTTTACCAAAATCTTAAGAAACACAAACATAACACTTGAGAAGAAGCATGTGAGAGTCTATAGAAGGCTGACTTTAGTGTCTAGAAGAAAAAAAAAATACAGTTATGTAACGATGGACAAGGGCTAGGACACACACCAAGGTCCTGTGACTCCAAATACAGCCCCGCTTTCATTGTATCATAAGTTTAAAGCTAGAGAGGATCATAGGGTCATAAGCTTACAGCTGGAAAAGACTTTGAAAACCATCTGGTCTAATCTACTCATTTTAAAGATGAGGAAAAGTAAGGTCTATGGAAATGAAGTGATTTGTCTAAGTCCACTGAGGAAGTGTCAGAGTCAGTATGTGATTAAAACAAAGTAGTATATGACTAAGTATCAACATGATTCTGAGTTGTTATAGCTCTTGAAGAAGGCCAGAGTGGTAAGAATTCTAAGAGCCTCAAACAAGAAATCAAATTGTTCACCGTCTTTCTGTCTGACCATGTGAAGGTTGCCTTAGAGAACCTGGTTGGCAGGAAAATTGGATAGAAGGCTGACCTTAGAATCTGGAAGAAAAACCAACTATGTGGCCACAGGCAAGTCACAACCACATACTGCCTTAAGATATCTAAGTACCAATCGATCACCAGACGTGTCCCTGGGGCTACAAAGACAAATGTGATAGGGTTCTGCCATCGCTGGGCTTTCAGCCCATCATGGGAGGAGACAAGCACATAAACACATGTATACAGAATTTTTAGATATATATACACACACATATATGAATTCTGTATATACAATATATAATATGCATTATATATTATATAAATATATCATATTATATATTACGTATAATATATAGTATTCTGTATGTGTATATATATACACACACGTGTGTGCATTTATGTATCTATATATAAATTATATATAATGCATATATGTATATATAATTATATATAGAAACGAGGTAAATTTGAGGGGAGAGGACACTAGCAGCCGGGAGGATCAAGAAAGGCTTTCTATAGAAGTCTGAGAGAAATGATTATTTCTCTCTCATATTAATAGCCAGTTATTAAAATTGGGGAGACCCCAGATTTTTTTTTCCTCGTCCTATTTCTTTGTAGAATCTCTAGGACAGGGCGGATGGAAGATAGGATTAACACTCTCGTCATTCTGGGTATTGTTACTCCACCAAACTAAATCAGGCTTCTAATCTAAGGTGAAACTCCCTTCTGCTCAGTCTTGGGGTGGGGATAAATTCTTTGAATAAATTACCCAAGCCTGGGGGTAATTTAGAAGTAAATGACCTAAGTGAAGTTCAGGTCTAGTCCCTCACTGTAATATGCATTTTCTCATTGTTAACCAATCATAATTGATTGATGCCCTCTTCCAACTGGCATATAAGCTCTGAACCCTTGGCCATGGCTGTCTTTAGTCTAAGAGAGAGATGGCCAAATGACCATTCTTTTATTAAAATGCTGGCATTATTAATAAAATAATTAAATTAGTTAGTACTTGAGTTTTTAAAGAAACAAGGGTTTCTAGAAGCAGGGGTGAGGAAGGAGTGCATTCCAGGCATGACTGTTGCCCATGCAAAGTGCCGAGATGGAGTATGGAACTTGTATGAGGGTAGGAATACTAGTTTGGCTGGATCCCAGAATTCAGGAAAGGGATTAAAGAATTAGAAGGTTGGAAAGGTAGACTGGGGCTCAGGTTGGAAGGGCTTTAAAAGTCAGGGAAATACTTATATTTGATCCGAAAAGCAAAAAGGAGCCACTGGAGTTTGAGCATGGAAGAGAGATGTTGGACCTTGTGCAGCAGAGGAAAGACATAAAGAAGAACTGCTCTGAATATAGAAATGATGAGATTTGGCAACTGACTGGCTATGTGGGGTAAAAGAGAGTGTTGAAGCAAGGACATTGCTAGAGTTATGAACCAATGGGACTAAAAGGTTGGTGGTGGCCCTGATGGAAACAGGGAAATTTAGTAGAGGGTAGATATGTAGGAGCTGGGGGTAGGGAGCAACAATGATGCCAGTTTTAGAAATGCTGTGTGTGAGATGCCCAAAAGACATCAAGTCTGAAATATCCCTTAGGCACCTGGAGATCTAACTGGAGCTCAGGAGAGAGACTAGGAATCGATGTGTAACTCTGGGAATTACCTGCACAGAGATCATAATTGTACCCATGGGAGTTGGTGAGATCACTGAATGAGAGATTATAAAGAGAACAGAGGAAGGAAGCCGGGACAGAGCTTTGGGGAACATCTACAGTTAGGGGACACGATATATGCCAGACAAGGAGACTGAAGATACTGTCAGACAGGCAGGAAAACAAAGAGAGAGCATAGTCAAAAAAAACCCAGGGATGAGATAGAATCTAGAAGGATAGGAGCAGTCAAGAGTGTTGAACACCACAGTAAAGTCAATAAAGGTGAAGATTGAGAAAGGTCATCAGATTTGACAATTTAGAGTTCAGTGGTAATTTCGGAGGAAGTTGTTTCAGTTGAGTAATGAAGTTGAAAGCCAGAATGCAAATATTTGAGAATTGAGTAGTAGAAAAAAGTACAGTATAAATCAGTGGTATAATCTGCATCAGTAGAAGAAATTTCCATTGAGAACAACCAAGTAAAATTGTGTACAAGATATCTTTCATGCATATGTTCTGTCTCCCTACCTATACCGTAAGCCCCTGGAAGATATTTTGTCTTCCTTCTCACTTAGCACAGTTGCTTGCCCATGGTAGGTGCTCAACACATGTTTATTATTGGTGATAACAATGGTGATTATTACATAATCCAATGTTTTCACTGCTATTCAGGTTGAGTTCATTTGCCCTGAGTTGGAGGAGGAAGCAAGCATTCAATTATGCCTATTGTTGTACAAACATGCTTCTAAGCCAGGGTTAGGGAACCTGTGGCCTGAGGCCACAGGTGGCCTTCTTGGTCCTTGAGTTTGGCCTTTTGGCTGAGTCCAAGTTTACAGAACAAATCTTTTTATTAAAAGGAACGTGAAGTTTAGTTGATTTAGTCAAAGGGCCGCATTCGAGGACCTAGAGGGCCATACGTGGCCTTAAGGCCATAGGTTCTCCCTCCCTGCCCAATCTTACAGAAGTTCCTCAGACCAGAAACCATGAGATTTCTGGGAGATCACTCTGAGAAATTTTAGAATTCAGAACATGGAATCCCACTTCCAGCTGCCTTTTAAAAAATAAAAAAAGCTATTCTATATGAAAAATTTTAAACTATATGAATATGGATTTATCTATTTTTGTATTTTTCATGTATTTACAGTCAGTTCTTCCATAATAGGACATATGCATTCTTAAAAATAACCCTGCTATGCAAAATCCATATGTCTTAGGGGAAAAATGGAATTAGAGGCACAATATTCAAAACTATCAGTGACACACACAAAAAGATAGGAACCTAATAAAAATAATTTTGTACATGTTAAATAGTTAAAAAAAAATACAAAAACTACTACAATAGAAAGTGATAGCATCTGGAGCCATGCATGGGCTGCTATTTGGCCTGTAACCTGGTTCTCATAGGTGTGGGCTAGTAAAGTCACAGCTTGAGTAGGTTATAATTTCAGGATGTGGGTTTGCAGATTGGCTGTAGCAGAAGGTGAGAAGGTAGGGGTGGAGGGTTGGTTGCCCACCAGCCCTCCTCCATCTACAGCTCCAATTGCACCAGAAGATATATGATAAATACCGTACTTTACTTTGAAAAAGACCCCAAGTTTGCTTATCGAAGCAGGAACAGGAAGGCTTGTAGCTTGTGAGTTATTGTGAAACAGGTCACTTTCCTGCATTCTCACTTTCTCGAGGGCAAAATTCAAGTCACACTTATGTTGTTCCCTAATACATCAATTGTTCTGGAATAAATTCACCTTTTCCAAACAATCCTTATTAGCAGAACTGACTATAACGAAAGCTGTCTCTGGGCAAGATCCCTTGCAACTTAATCTCCACAATTGTTAGTGGCTTCCCTTCCTAGACTATCTTATATTTATTTTTTCCATTTATCTGCTATATTACTTAGACAAAGGGAGTCCCAAAAATCTTAGTGTGGTTTAAAACTGCACTAAGATTTTTGGAACTCCCTCTATGTATAATTTATTACTCTGATAGAACGTAAGCTTCTTGAGGGCAGGGACTATTTCACGTATGTCTTTGTATTCATGCCTAGCATAGTTTCTGGTACATTTTAGACCATGATAAATACTTGTTGATTGACTGGCATCTGTTCCTGGGCGTTCCTAACAGTCTCCTTTGATAAGATTAAAGGTGTCTTAGCCACTACATTAAACTCCTTAATGAATTTAAAGAGAAAGGAAAAAGTCACCCTGGGCTGTACTTCACCCTAGAAGTATAAATGAATTAAACGATTAAGGTAGATAGCTTCTTCTTGTCTCAGATCATCTGACATCATGCATTCCAAATCATATGCCAGACTTGGAAATACATCTGAACCATATTAAAAACTAGATCCTGTGCCTTTTTCCCTCCCCCTAGAAAGAGGGAGAGAAAAGGGTGGTCTTGAAAGACTCCTCCTGGCTTAACTTAAGGCAAAAGAAGAATTCTGTTTAGGTTTCTTTCCCGTTTCACTAAGTGCAATATTATCTCTAAATGAGGCTCTGTGCCTAGTACATGCTTGGAACCAGATAAATGCCAAATAGACATTCATTCTCAAGAGAAGTAGGCTGTTTGAATCTGGTTTTTACCAGCAAATTGTTGATTTAATTGAAGACTTCTTTTGATTCTGAATTCAACTATTATCCAGAGGACACCGAAGTTCCTCGTTGATTTGATACAGATCATCTCACCACAAAATTGTAGCACTGGGGAATTACCTACAGCACACTCCTTATGAGAGGGAGTGAAGAGAACAATTGGCTAATAAAAGAGAGAAGAGGGTTAGAATTGGGGGTGGGGGTGGGAATGAAACAAAACCCTATTGTTAGAAGGGCCTAGAGAACCAGCACTGTACTCCCCCAGCTGCATTCTCCAGATAGGATCTCTGGGGAAAATCATTCAAAAGGCACCTTGGAAACACTTCAAGGAAATCAGCCTCCATGGCAGGCTTTGGATGATTTCGGAAACATTCAGGTCTAGAGGTTGATCAGAGGCACTCTTTAATTAAATTGAGTATTTCCAAACATTATCATGCTACTGCTGTTTGCAATGGCCTCAGCACCTGTCCTAACAAGGCAGCCAGCACTGGCGGTCTCCTATGTCTAGAGCCACAGAATTTCATAAGACAGGCAGATGTGATCCCAGAAGGGAGTCCAAAGCCAGTGTGTTTCAGGGTCTGATCACAGAATCAGAGACTTCGAACTCCATCTTAGAAGCCAACAAATCCAACCCATCTATCTCCCTCTATTTCACAGATGAGGGAACCCAGCCCCAGAGAAATAACATTAGCTGACCAGGATTACAGAACTAATAAGGATTTCCAGATTGAGCACCATATTCATTACTTCTCATTGCCTCCTCTTTGGAAATAGTTTCTTCTATTTGGCCAATCAAAAATTCCTGCTGTCATCAGCCCTGAGGATGGGAGTGAAAGAAGATGATTGAAAACATGGGTCTAGCCACATTAATGTATAGGAGTCAGACTGAAGAGTTTGGAAAGAAAAAGAAAGGAAAGGAGGGAAGGAGGGAAGGAGGGAGGGAGGGAGGAAGGAAGGAAAGAAGGAAAGAAGGAAGGAAGGAAGGAAGGAAGAAAGGAAGGAAGGAAGGAAGGAAGGAAGGAAGGAAGGAAGGAAGGGAGGGAGGGAGGAAGGAAGGAAGGAAGGAAAAAAGAAAGAAAGAAAGAAAGAGAGAGAGAGAGAGAAAGAGGAGGGAAAGAAAGAACAAAGGAAGGAAGGAAGGAAAGAATGAAGGAAGGAAAGGGAAGGAAAGGCAGGAAAAGGCAAGGCAAAGAAAGGAAAGAAAGAGAAAGAAGGAGGAAGGGAGAAAAGCGGGGAGGGAGGGAGGAAGGAAGATCCCAGCTACGACAATTCTTCTCTGATGAAGGGTCCTTATTCTTATCCCTTTGCAAAATGCACAGAGAAAGAAACAAACAAAAAAAAAACCCTAATGCTCTCCAAAGCCCTTGCTCCAAAACGCATTGACTGCACTTAGATTTTGTATTTGACTTATGGAAGCTTCAAACACTTACAGAAGGGCATAATTTCATCTTTAATTAATTTAGGGGTAGATTCCGATTCTTCTTTTTCTCTGTGTGTGCATGTGTGTGTGTGTGTGTGTGTGTGTGTGTGTGTGTGTGTGTGTGTACTTAATAGAATATAAGCTCTATAGTTATGACTGTTCCATTTATCTTTGGTTTCCTAGCATCTAGCACAATGCCTGGCACATAGTAGGCCCTTAATAAATACATGCTGATTGATAATGATTTAAAGCTCTGATTAAGCAAGTGGCATATTATTTTTCCTACTTCAGTGGCCAATTCGAGAAAGTTACTTTTTTCTGAGGACAGTTTGTTAATACAAGTGAAAACACTTACTTCAAATGCCACCCCCACACCCCTCCATAGAAAGTGGTATGAAATTTCATCAATAAGTCAGTTTCACATTCGGTGCTAGGAGAGGGCTTGCCAAGGCAGAGAGATAGATATAGATATAATTAAATGATCCATACTTAATCAGCAAGAGAGATCATAGGATTTCGAGCTAGAAGAGATCTTAGCAATTATCTTTTTGAAAATACATTGAAAGTCAGCAAGGCCAAGACACTGGATTTTGAGACAGAAAGATGTGCTTACCAGTGTACTAGTTACTTAACCACTTTGGTTTTAAGCTTTTTCACGTTGGTCCTAGTGCCCTTCCCTTCCAACTCTAAATCTGTACAATCCTATAAGCCCTCATTTCACAGAAGAAAGTGATGCTTCAAGGGGAGATGACTTATTTAACCAATGTCACACAGGCAGTAAGTGGGAGAACCAGGACACGAATCTAGATCTTTCTTTGATACTGTTGATTAGACCCAGAACTACAGGAAAAGGGGTAAGGAAATCTATTCCTGAGAAGCAGAAGGAGGCAAAACCTGTGATCTCTGGAAAAAAAGGGGAAGAAAAAGTGTATGAAAGAAGAAAATATAAAGACCAAAAAGCCCCCTGATGTGGACCAGGATAAGAAAAGAGGCTGCCATGCTTCCTGAAGAGACACAGTGAGAGGTAGAAGGGCAGATCACTGGGACAGTTGTAGTCATTATATGCATGGGGCGGGGGTGGGGGGTGGGGCGGTGTTCCAATTATTCTTCAGTTTAGTAATTTTTCAATTGTTTTCGAGTCTTCTTGACCCCATTTTGGGTTTCCTTGGCAGAGATACTAGAGAGGTTTGCCATTTCCTTCTCTACCTCATCTTACAGATGAAGAAACTGAGGTAAACAGATTTAAGTGACTTGCTCACAGTCACACAGCTAGCAAGTATCTGAGGCCAGATTTGAACTCAGGAAGATGAGTTCCTGACTTTAGGCCTGACACTCTGTCCACTGCACCACCTAGTTGCCTCATTGAGAGGAGGACTATTTGAGCCAAGATGGCGGCTGGAAAGCAGGGACTAGTGTGAGCTCCCTGCCAAATCCCTCCAAAAACCTATAAAAAATGGCTCTGAACCAATTCTTGAACTGCAGAACCCACAAAATAGCATAGGGAAGCAGGGCTCTAGCCCAGGATAGCCTGGATGGTCTCTGGGTAAAGTCTATCCAGCAAGGAGCTTAGCGGAGTGGAGCCCAGCATGGGTGGTGTGGACCGACCAGACCAGGAGCTGGGCGGAGCATGCCCTAGGCCCAGGATCAGCGACCTAAGGCAGTTACCAGACTTCTCAACCCACAAACACCAAGGACAACAGAGTAGGTTAGTAGGAGAAGCTACTGGGGACTAGGATAGAGTTTGCGCCCCCAGGGGGGCAGCGGAGGTGGGGCAGCTTTAGAACTACAGCTGCAGTTGCTTCTGGCCCCAGGCCCACCTGGTGGGAGGAATTAAGTGGAGGATCAGAGCAGGAGTACAGAGCCTGCTGAAGTTCTAAGTCCGGTCCTGGTTGGGGGTTCTTGGGGAAGGAGGAGTGCTGGTGTGGCAGAGCTGGTGCATCCGCCCAAGCATGGAACATAGTTCTCTTAACTCTACAAGCAGTCATATCCCACTGAAAAACTCAAGGGTCAAATTAGTTG
>CM053623.1:426066973-426077069 GCA_028646595.1 Phalanger gymnotis | reverse complement strand
AGATGGGAGTGGAGGTAATCCAAAACAAACACTTTCGAAAAGGGACAGGGTCAAGGGAGAAAATTCAATGAAGGGGGATAGGTCAGGAAGGAGCAAAATATAGTTAGTCTTTCACAACATGAGTGTTGTGGAAGGGTTATACATAATGATACGCATGTGGCCCATGTTGAATTGCTTGACTTCTTAGGGAGGGTGGGTGGAAAGAAAAGAGGGGAGAGAATTTGGAACTCAAAGTTTTAAAAAATAGATGTTCAAAAACAAAAACAAAAAAGTTTTTGCATGCAACTAGAAAATAAGATACACAGGCAATGGGGCATAGAAATTTATCTTGCCCTACAAGAAAGGAAGGGAAAAGGGGATGGGAGGGGAGTGGTGTGACAGAAGGGAGGGCTGACTGGGGAATAGGACAACCAGAATATATGCCATCTTGGAGCAGGGGGGAGGGTAGAAATAGGGAGAAAATTTGTAATTCAAACTCCTGTGAAAATCAAAGCTGAAAACTAAATATATTAAATAACAAAAAAAAAAAAATTAAAAAAAAAAGAAGAGGACTATTTAAGGCAACACTAGCTCCAAAATTGATGCTGGTGATTATTCTACTAGCCCACTTAATTCCAAAGAAGCAATACTATCGGATTTAGAGCTCAGTAGGGCCAGGGGTTTAGGTAAGCCCCTATGCTGGTAGTGTTCTTGGGGATATATCCTACTCCATTCCCATAAGTGAATTGGAAATTTATTGGCATTTCTTTCCCTAAGGTTAGGAGTTTAGGAGTTTTGCCTGGGGGCAGAGTCATCCTCTTTAGTGAGTGAATGCTTCAGACCCCATTCCCCTACTATCCATCTTGTTATTTGTTTACCCTGCAGCCATATGTATATTTTTTTCCAGCTGTCTCCGCCTGATCCCCTTCAATTACAATTTTTTTATCTCACTTAATCCTTCTAACAACTCTGTGGGAGACTGCTATTATCCCCATTTTACAGATGAGGGACACTGAAGTTGAGAGGTTGATAAGTTATCCCAAGGTCACCCAGCTAGTAAGTCTCTGAGGCAGGTTATGAACTTGGGTCTTTCTGATTCCAATTCTTGTCAGCATGTCTTTATCAAGGATAGGTCATGCCAAATTGATGGTCTTTTTTTCTTTCTTTCTGATAGGGCAGCAAGACTAACAGATCAGGGAAGCGAAGGAAAGGATGTGAAGCATATTTTGGAGGTAGAATCAATAGGATATGGCAACAGATTCAACATAGGGGAGTGAAGGAGATGGAAAAGTCAAGAATGGAACCAAGATCACGAATAGACAACTGAAAGGATGGTGGTGCCATCAAAAGCAATAAAGAACCAATAGTAACCAACTGAACAACCAGATCCAAGGAGTCATAAGTATTCATTCAATATCACCTTGGAGGGAATTCTCTGATGTAATGCCCCAGGAATCTCAGCCTAGTCTTGTGCTGTTTAACATTTTTGTCGATGACTTAGATAGAAGCTTAGATGGCATGTTCATCAAATACGGAAACAATACAAAGCTGGAATGGAACATCTAACATATTGGATGATGGAATCAGGATCCAAAAATAGGTCAAGGAAATAGAACACTAGACTGAATCTAATAATGTGAATACTGGAACAGGGCCTGTGATTTACTGGTGTAGTGAAGAAATGAGGAAATTCCCTCTGTTAATACAAAGCAGGTCAGCATATTCTCTGTGGCTTATCGTCTTAGAGAGATGAGCCCTAAGAGTATAAGTGCCTTGTCCGGGGTGCACCACCAGTACTTATCAGAGGCAGGATGTGAACCTCATCTCTGAAGTCAGTTCTCTATCCACTACCTCTGGCCGATTCTTTGAGGTGAAAATTAATAGGGATAAAGATCTTACACTTGGGTAAGGCCAAACACTGAAACCAAAAAGTTTGGTAAGGACATGTGACTTGACAGCAATTAGTGTGAAAAAGATCTCAGAGTTTTAGTGGATTGCAAATTCAGTAAGTAGAGAGTCAAAGAAGCTGACAGGACCTTGAGATACTTCAACAAAGTGATAGTATTTGAGATTAGGGAGGTGATAGTTTCATTATACTCTGTCCTGGTCAGACCATATCTGGAGCATCATGTTCAATTCCAGGCATTGCATTCAGTAGGACATTGACAAATTGGAAAGCATCTAAAAGATGGCAGCCAGATTAGCCAAGAGCTTCAAGGTCGTGCCATAAAAGGATGGTTGAAGACACTGTGAATGTTTAGCCCTGCGAAGAGAAAATTTATGATGGAGGAGCTTATATAATGGTTATCTTCAAGTATCTGAAGGTATGGCATGTGGAAGGAGGGGTAGATTTTTTCTGCTTGATCTCACAGGGAGCAATCATTCCAAGTCGTAAAGGAATAAATTTAGACTTAATATAAAGAAAGACCTCCTAGCAGAGCAATCCAATGATAGGACATGTTGCAGAGTGGATTCAAGTTTGGGTCCTCATTGGACTAGATGTCTTCTTGGGTCCCACTGGTTCTGATGTTGTGTGTATTTGTGGGAAAAACAAAACAAAACTAGGGCCTGCCTAAATAAAAACTCCCTCTATAGTAGAATTTTATATTAGGCAGTTTTATGAGAATGGCAGCTCACAATTCTATAGATTTTTGTGGTTACAAAGCACTTTATACATATGATTGGACTCCATTCAGGGAGAGATCGTCCATGAAGTACCAAAGATCCATTCACTTTACAGGGTATAATTTTCAGCTTTTTAATAAAGAATATTTCCTTCCACAAAATTCTATTAACCTCTCATTTATACTCGAAGAATAATTTCTTTTTCTTGGGCACTTGCTGCCCCCCTACAACAAATGTAGGAAATGCATCCTTTGACAAATTAAGCTTCAGAAAGGCCAGATTACCTCAAACATTTCCTACTTGGAGTCAGAATGCACTATGGGGATTGACTCCAAGGGTTTACTTACCACATCAACCCCTTTGACATTGCTCTTATTGAAAGAGTTATTGAAACTCTAGAGCGCTGCTTTGCAAAAAAAAAAAAAAATTAAGGAACCAAAAATTCTCACCTTTCACCACATTCCCCGATATTCCAGGAAGATGAGTGTGTAGAGGCAAAGTTTTATCATTTAGGTTAATAAAAATCCTTCCTAAAATGCAATCTCCTTCAGACCTGTCCCATGCGACAGGTAGTAAACAACCAGTACTTATGTGTGTTGCCAGGAACTTTAGGACTCAAAGGAATGAATCTGCACTGGTGACATTTTGGGAACCATCACTGGTGGGGAGAGTTATTTAGAAAGTGAGAGGTCCTTTCGATCATGGCACATACCCAGTCACCTGCTTATTCCACTTATTTCTAAGGCTAGGCCTGAGTATGAGTACTACATTCCTAATTGCATTTGTTCTACTAAGTTGTCTCAAAAACATCTTCCTTCCTAACCATGATATCCTACAACAAAGTCTAAGGGAAGGTTCTACGTCTCCAGAGAGAATATCAGCAATTTTCACCTATTGAGGTCCCTATCCAGATTAATTACTTTTTTTGCTCGTTTGTTTGTTTTGGACTGAGCCTATTATTTCATTAGAATAGGGAACACCCAATAAGGAAACTTCCTCTACCAAGGCAAGTATCACACAGACCTACCCTTCAGGTCACAGTGTTAGAGAGCTGCCTACGATACCGAGGGGTCAGCGGACTTGTCCGGGATCGCAGCACTGATTGAGGTCTGAGGTGAGACTCGTTCACAGATCTTGACCATAAGGCTGGCTCTCACTACATCACGCTGGCCCAATTCCTTTAGAACCACATAGACAAAGGTGTTCTCCAACAAAGGAGGAAAAGTGAGAGCACTTGATACTAGACAATATCAATAGGACCCACGACTTTTGAAAGGTCTGCTTCCTGGAGACAGTGAGACTGCCGGCCAAGTAACTTGAGCCATAGTGGTTCTAAGTGGCACCTATACCTTTTACTAAGGGGTAAACTCACCACCTTCCCAATCCACCAAGTAGCAAACTAGGAAGGTGAGTAGGTAGACACGGTCTCACAGAGGACGTTTCTTCTTTCACTTGTATTTCAGTTAATAGATACTGTTTGTTTCTCCCCACCTTAGAGAACATGCTGTCCACCACTCCTTGTGAACTTAGTCATGACCAGGGATGATTTTTGTAGTCCACTGGTATCTATATAACAGTAAAAGACACAGAATAAGAGCATGAAGATCCTTTGTGAAGGAATGTTGCTGTTGTTCAGTAATTTCGGTCATGTCCAACTCTTTGTGAATCCATTTGGGGTTTTCATGGTAGATGTACTAGAGTGGAGATGAGGAAAGCTACAGATGAGGAAACTGAGGCAAACAGGGTTAAGTGATTCATCCAGGGAAACACAGCTAGTAAGTGTCTGAGGCCAGATTTGACCTCAGGAAGAAGAGTCTTCCTGACTCCGGGGCTGGCTCTCTATCGACGGAGCCATCTAGTTGAAGGAATTTATAGAAAGATATGAACAAGGGCTGTACAGCATGAACAAGGGTGGAGTGAACGTGGCTGACACTGATGAAGGGAGGACCCACATAGAGGACATCTCAGCTCAAAGTATCAAATTAATGACAGGATAGAATCAATATCTCTTCTATATGTCCAGAAAATAAAGACAAAAATATTCTAACCTTGAGGACTAGGGACTAGACCTGTGATTTCATCAGTATTGAGCACCATACTATAGGTAAGGAAACTGTAGATGTGCATATGTACATGTGTATACACACATATAAAAAAAGGAGAGGAGAGGGAAGAGAGGCTAGTGAAAGTCAGATGGGAGACTAGAAGCTCTAGAAGTTATTCCAGTTTTGGCCATCAGAGGGCAGCAGAGATTAGTTTTTAATCCCAACCTAAATGTTTCCCTTTTGTTTTTCCAGTTAGTTGTGAATTATTACAGATCATTGATTTTTTAACCCCATTTGACACTTCAGAGAAAAACAATGATCCCTATTGTTGAACAAGGCAGAGAGTAAGGAGTTCTCATTTTATTTTATTTTTTTTTCTTTTCTGAGGGAAACACAGACATAGAAGAATAGTTTTATTAGCCACACAGGACTTATC
The DNA here is from genome assembly GCA_028646595.1 of Phalanger gymnotis. Lineage (NCBI taxonomy): Eukaryota > Metazoa > Chordata > Mammalia > Diprotodontia > Phalangeridae > Phalanger > Phalanger gymnotis. Next base: position 426,071,984 of record CM053623.1, on the reverse strand, counting down.
ATTAGACACCCATGAGAATGGGGAGCCTGCCAATCACAAGAATGGCTTGAGTCACTAACTCCCAGCAGTGGTATACACTAAGGCTGTGTTCTCAGAACGGATGAGAATGTAGTTTTTGGTCAAACCGATGGGCACAGTGGTTAACTGAGATTATCAGCAGACACCTACCAGGATCAAACATTATATTTTCATCCTTTGTAGACAAACTGAGATAATCACTTTGACTTAGAGTTTCCGGTAGGAAAATTCTGAAATTAGCCCAGCCAGCATATGGATGTAGGTCATTCACTACCTGGCACTGAGATGGAGAACAAAGTCTAACATTGGTGAATGGCTTGGTTAGGATACAGCATGCAATGCTCTCTACCTCTTAACAGAGGTGATGGGCTCAATATGTAGAATGAAACATTTTCCAACATGGTCAATCAGTGTGGGAATTTATTTTGCTTGAAAGAGGCACATTTTCTAAAATGATTTTTTTCTTTTTTCAATGGGAGGGAAAACTGAGGAGAAGTAAGCAATAGGGTTCTGGAAAAAATAAAGAAAAGAGAGTCATTTTTCAAATATACAGAAGAGAACATAAGGAAAGCAAAGAAGCAGCACAAACATAACAGCTTTGAAAGTCACATGCTATAATGATTAGAGAAATTAAAATTAAAACTCTGAGATAATGGATCATACCTATCTGATTGTCTAATGTGACAGAAAAAGAAAGTGATTGTGTTGGAAGGGATGTGGGAAAATTGGGACACTAGTGCTCTGTTGGTGGAGTTGTGAACTCATCCAACCATTCTAGAGAACAGTTTGGAATTATGCTCAAAGGGCTATAAATCTGTGCATATACTTGGACCCAGCAATACTACTGCTGGATCTGTAGCCCAGAGATTAAAAAAGGAGAAGAACCTATCTGTACCAAAAATATTTATAGCAGCTCTTAGTGGTGGCAAAGAATTGGAAACTGAGGGGATGCCCATAAATTGAGGAATGGCTAAACAACTTGTAGCATATGATTATAATAGAACATTCTTGTGCTATAAGAAATAATGAGCAGGATATTTTCAGAAAAATCTGGAAAGACTTACATGAACTGATGCAGAGTGAAGTGAACAAAACCAGGAGAACATTGTACACAGTAATAGCGATATAATATGATAGCTGATCAACTGTGAATGACAGCTATTCTCCACAATACAATGATTCAAAATAATTCTGAAGGACTCATGATGAAAAATGCTACTTCCTGAGAAAAAACCAATGGGGCCTGACTGTAGATTGAAGCATGCTATTTTTCATTTTCTTTATTTTTTTCATATTTTTTGGAGAGAGTCTGTGTTTTCTTTTACAACATGATTAGTATGGAAATATGTTTTGCATGATTGTACATGCATTATCTATTATCAAATTATTTATTGTCTCGTGTCAGGGAGGTAAGAGAGAGAAAGGGAAAGAACAAATTTGGAACTCAAATTTTTAAAAAATGAATGTTAGAAATTGTTTTTACATGTAATTTAAAAAAATAAAATACTCGAAAAAAATAGATTAACTTGTAATTGGGAAAAATAAAGTATTAAAAAAAGCAAGTCACTGACTGAACATACTTAAGAGCAAAAGGAAGCTGAGAATAATTGAGATCTGCAATTTCCTTTTTCTATTCTTCTATGTGTATGGAAGTATCCATTTTATTTGCAGTTTAAACTCAGAACTTAAAAAAAATTAAAGGAAAAAAGACTAAAAACTATTAGGTAGGAAAATGTCAGATAAGGACAGAAATGCAGGCTGGACACAGATTGTGAAAGGCCTTAAATGCCAAGCAAAAGATTTTATATTTTAATCTACAGCAAAGTGGGAGCCACTGAAGTTCTTTGAGTACAGAAATGTCTTGTTACAAACAAGTATGCATTACAAAGATGAATATTTCAAAGGATGTAGAAAGGCATGGAGAGGAAAGGATCAGATATAGGGGGACTCATTGAGAGGCTTTTACAATAGTCCAGGCGAGGGGAGATGAAGGTCTAAAATAGGGTAATAGAAGTAGAAATGGATAAGATAGAACAGAAACTATAAGGTAAGGGTAAATTTTATAGGATTTGGCCTCAAAATTGAATGGGGAAGATTAGAAAGAAGCATCAAGTGAGAATCCAAGGCTTTAAGCCTAGATGATTGGAAGGATCATTATGGAACAGAAATATGGAAGTCGGGAGAAGGAGGATGAAGAACTAAGTTAGGAAATTCTAGGTACCAGCGGGACATGCAAGTAGAGATGTTCTTCGAGTAGCTGGAAACAGAAGAAATAGAAGGAAACAGAAGGGAGGTTGGGGAAGAGATTAGGTGTGGAAATATCGACTTGATATTTGAAACCAAGGGGAGATGAAATCATCAAGGAAAAAGAACGTAGAAAAGACTGCCTAATCCAAAGCTTTGGGGAACATGTACTCTTAGGGGAAGGGTGAAGGAATATGAATTAGGAAGGAGCCTGGGTAATAGTAAGACAAAGAGAAAGAACACCAGGAGAAGGTAGCATCAAGAAGTATCAAATATTTCTGGAAGATTAAGGATGAGGACTAAGAAAAGATCATTGGCTATGGTAGCTATGGAGTCATTGGTGGCAGTGGAGGGAATATTTTCTGTAGAATGGTGAAAGCAGGAGTCAGATGAGTGGTAGTTAAAGGGTAAATACAGAAAGGGTAATGGCTGTCTTACTTTTGTGTTATCTCCTTAGCACTTAGCACAGTGCTTGGCACACAGGTACTAAAGGAATGCTTCTTGATTGTTAAGAGATTGATTTTGGTGAAGCAGAAGTTCTTAAGTATTAAGCTCCTACAAACTCACACAGTTGCAGGGTTTCCATGAGTTGTTTTTACTGAGCCACACATTTGACGTTACAATTAAATTCTTTTGTTTCTTACGGTCCATGCTTACCTTATAAATTCTGTCAGTATTTCACTAGAGTGCAAAATGTATTAATCTTAAGTCCCAGGAAAGTTCATGAAACAGTCAAGAAAAAATTGTTTTAGAATAAGCCAATAATTCCAAAGGTTAGGTGATAGAGCCCACCCTTCCCCTTCAGATATAGAGAAGGGACATTAGAAATGCCAAATCATGCAAATAATCATGGAGGAGGTCATTATATCATTTGATTTTGCTTAATTGTGTTTCTTTGCTACAGAGGAGGATTCTGTGAGGTAGGAGTAGATGATTGATATCATTATAATACATAAACAACAAAATACACCAATAAAACTTCTTAAAAAGATAAAATAAATGTCACTACATTGAATATTCAAAAACCACATTGTAGCTGACATGGGCAAAATGAATGGAAAAAAAAAAGACCTGTAGAATTTCCCCCTAAACTTCAGCTAAATATCCCATGGCATTTAATTTAAATTGTATCTGTCTGACACTTTTTCTTATAAAAGACGAACATGACAAATAGCATGACTAATTATCTCAGAGTTCCGAGGACCATCAAATGGTCATTTTCTATTCCTATCACTGGATAGTCAAAAATAGATTTCATCTAATTAATGATTCACTTTGGCTTTTGAGGCCTCTGATTTTCCTCTCAGTTACTAAAAGCCACATAGTAAATGCCTAGAGGAATTGTATTTGTTAGAGTCTAAATCTTCAACATGAGTTTCAAAACACAACTGCCTTCTGTGAAAAACAAAATCCCAGGCTCTTTTTTTCAATCCACGAAGCAAAGATTTCATTGTTAAAGGCAGTTGGTTTTAAATGTTAAAAGAGAATGATGTGTCTTTTCATTTGAAGACTCTTTCCTAGCGGACTGAAAAAGGATATGACTAACAGGCACTGAATAACATGATTCTTGTACCTACTACGTGCAAGGCACTGAGTATACAAAGATGGAAATGAAACAGTCCTTTACATCAAAGAATTCACATTTCAATGGAGATGACAAAACATATATGGAAAACACTGAACCCAATAGTCCAAATGTGGTCTGATGATGGCAGAATACAGTGGAAATACTACCTCCCTCTTCCAAATATTATATTTCTCTCTTAACATAGCCTAAAATATTGGCTTTAGTTATCCCAAATTGCACTGCTGATTGACCTTTAAATACACTAAAAATCTCCAAGTATTTTAAAGATGAATTTCTTTTGACTAACTTCTCACCCATCTTGTACTTGTGAAGTTGAACTTTTTCAGTCCAACAGGAATATTTTATATTTACCTCTGTTAAATTTCATCTTGGATTTTGCCCAATGTGTTGATCTGCTGTGATTTTGGGGTATCTTGACAACCGACATGTTAGATATGCTTCCTGGCTTTGTGTATGTACTCTATAAACTCAATAAGTATGCAATTTAGGACCCAAACCAGGTCATTGATTAATTAAAATGTTTAAAATTTCAAGGCCAACTACAAATCGCTGAGATATTCTCTCCTTTATAGATCTCCCTCTAAGTGGATATTGATCCTATTAAAAGACTCTTCTTTGGGCCAAGCAAAATAGCAAGTTCTGTGTCCACTTAACTATACTATTTCCCACCATAACTGTACCACATTTCTCCATCTAATTCACAAGGAACACAAATCCTAAAAAGTTCTCTTTTTAAAAGACTCTGAAAAGTATCTTGCAAAAGTCTCCTTGAATTTAGAAAGGCTTCCAAATGGAACAAATGATTTTGAAAAAATTAAAGCAACAAAATAACTAACTGAAAAAAAATTTCATGGGCATTACCTGGAACATCACTAATACATAGCCTGCCATTGCCTATTTTCCTTCTCCAAGTATAAGTGTCACGGAGGCACCTTGGCATGGTGGAGAGAAGCCAGCCTTGAAGCCAGGAGGAACTGAGTTTGAGTCTCACCTTTGATACCCACTGATTGTGATCTGTAAATCCTTTAGCCTCCCAGGGTCCTAGGAACTCCCTTAAGATTATAAACTGCAGAGAAGGTGGTAACTTGTGCTGGTGAAAGCAATCTCCTCACCCAGGAATCTCTGTGCCAATTAAATCATAGGTCCAGTTCCCATCCCCTG
>CM053623.1:426024019-426066873 GCA_028646595.1 Phalanger gymnotis | reverse complement strand
ACCAGTGTCAGAAAGAAGTTTCAGTCCGGATAGATGGAAAAGAAGAATTCCCTTTGTAGTAAATAGACAATGAGAAAAAAAAATGAGACCTTTTTAATCAGGTGATTATGTTGTTATTTCAGCTTCTTAAAATACCTACCTGATTTGGATAAAAGAACGGAAAGATCACATTATTCAAGAGAAATGATGAAGCCCAGAGGAATGTCCGTGAATATTTCAGGATAACAGACTCAGTTGTTTAGTTTCTACTGGATAGTCAGTGTTAATGTGGACATACCCAGAATATGTAAGTGTAGGGATACAGAAAAAAACAGAAAACACTCCAAATTTTTACCAAGCATCACAAAACTGTGAAGGTCGAAGGGGCTTCAGGGGTCATCTAGTGTCAACTGTACATACACGGGGATTCCCCTTGACAACATTCCTGACAAATGCTCAAATCCAGCTTCCACTAAAAGACTTCCGGGGACAGGAAGCCCACTATGTTCTGGGGCTGCCTACTCTCCCTTTGGACAGCCCTGAAATTAGGAAGATTTCCTTTACATATCACCTAACTCGTCCTGTCTTTGCAACTTCCAATCGCTGCTCCTAGTGATGTCTTTTGAGGTGAAGTTGAGCCTTTCTTCTGAATTCTACTACTTGGAGGCAGGTATTCTGTGCACACAAATCTTTTTTATTATCATTATTTTTCCCCTCTGGCTAAACATCTCCAATTTCTTCAATAAATCCTTATATGACGTGGTGACTAGGCCTTCACCATCATCTCGATTACCCTTTTGTGGACACTTTCACGGTCATTGATGTCCTTCCGGAGTGTGGTGCCAAGAAGACAGAGCATTCTTCCCGGTATGGTCTGACCAGGAGAGAAGATAGCAGGGTTATCATCTTCTTCCATCAGGATACTAAAGCTCTTAATGTAGCCTAAGCTGCCATTGGCTTTCATGGCTGCCATGTCAGGCCAAGTCACACAACTATCCATGAAAAATTACTGATCTTTTTCTTAGGAGCTCTTGCCTAGCCACATTTTCCCCAGTTTGTATTTGTAAAGCTGATTTATTCCTTTTTTTTTTTTGGAGGGGGGAAGGCAGGGTAATTGGGGTTAAGTGACTTGCCCAAGGTCACACAGCTAATAAGTGTGTCAAGTGTCTGAGGCCAGATTTGAACTCAGGTCCTCCTGCCTTCAGGGCTGGTGATCTGCTCACTGCACCACCTAGCTGTCTCAAAGCTGATTTATTCTTAACCCAAGTACCTTACTTTATTTTTATCCCTGCAATTTCCATTTTATTATATTCAATCTATGTCTAAAACCAGCTTCTTCCCAGCACCTCTTTCATGTGTTTTCTTCTCCCGTCAGAATGTAAGCTCCTTAAGGGAAGGAGAAAACCATATTTATTAAACGCCTACTATATTCTAGGCACTGTAGTGCTTTACACATATCTCATTGGACCTTCACAACCACCTTGGCCGGGAGTGAGTTCTATTATTATCTCCATTTTACAGTGGAGGAGACTCAGAGGTTAAGTGACTTGCCCATTGTCATACAGCTCAGTCTCATTCGAACTTAGGTCTTCCCCAGGCCCAACGCTTTATCCACCGTACCACCTCACTGCCTCATAAAAGGCAGCAGTTGTCTTTCTTTTTGCCTGTATTTGTATCTACAGTGTTTAGCACGGTGCCACACACTCAGTGTATGCTTAATAAACGCTTCCTTGTTCACTGCTTGATTAGCCTGCCAAAGTCTTTTTTTGATCCTGACTAACCTTGCCATGTTTGTGTCGTCTGAAAAATCTGATTGCCAAGTCATCGATCAAAAATGGTTTGTTGAATAGCAGAGGGCCAAGGATTGATTTCTGGATGCTCCGTTAGCTACTTCCCTCCATTTTGACATTGCTCCTTTAGACTTTAAGGTTTGGACATTCGACCAGTTCTGAATCTACTTAACTATACTGTCACGTACACTGCATCTCCCCATCTTGCCCACAAGGGCAGCATGAGAAATTTAATCCAAGGCAATCCTGAAAATTAAATATAACGTATCTGTAACATTCCCTTGATCCATCAGTTTAGTAACCCTATTAAAAAAAAGCATTCAGTGACTGCTATTTCCCCCACCCCTGACAACTTTGGCTCTGAGTCTTTAAGCTAAGAGTTTTTGTCCTGACCAGTTCATCTAAAAGCCGTCCTACTGACACACATGTTCAACAGGCCTTGTTGTCAAGTCACGCAGTGTGGTTGACATTCTGTCCTTAATTCATAATGCAGGAAGGAGATGAAAGCCAAATGCAGTTCAAACCACTACAGTAATACCAGTTAAATGCATGTGACCCACGCTCTCTTCCTTCTATGAATTTGTTCATGTCATCCTTGGGTCCAGAACATACCTTTTCTTCCCATATTTTCGCCTGTTGAAATCCCACCCATCCTTCAAAACTGAACTGAAATTATACTTCTTGAGAGCCTTTCTGGATCCTTCCAGTGAAGAATGAGTTGTTCTTTTCCCCCATTTGGTCCTTACCACAGCACTTTAGAACGTGTCAGATTCCCTCCCCACAACTAGATTATAAATCCCCATTAAAACAGGGCCTGTGTCTTATCTATCTTTGTATTCTTCCTGTGATATAACAAGTACTTTGCACATCATAAGTTCTAAACAGACATCTCGAGTTCTAATTAATATCTACAGTCTTCTTTTTTTCAAGGGGAACAAGATCAGACACATTTTGAAAAATAAAAACACAATTATGGAGCTCAAGAGAAGTTGGCACATACAGAATTAGAGTAGACTTAGGTTTTGTAGAATATACTTTTTTCTTCACAAATCATTTTAAACCTAGGTGGATAATGTTTACTACAAAAGCAAATGAAACCATTATCAAGGATATTTTATCCCTCTCCAAGCTTAGTTCCTGCAGCTGGCGACATGGCTAAAAGTACCAAGAAGATCAGAATTGTTGGTAAATAGGGAACATGTTACAGTGCATCCCTCAGAAAAATGGTGAAGAAAATTGAAATTAGCAAGCATGCCAAGTACACTTGCTCTTTCTCTGGCAAAATGAAGAGGTGGCTGGGGGTATATGGCATTGTGGGTGCTGTATGAAAACAGTAGCTGGTGATACATGGACCTACAATACCACCCCTGCAGTCAAAGTCAAATCTACCACCAGAAGATAGAAGGAATTGAGAGGGCAGTAAAACCTTTTCCTCATCAAATATCTGTAGCCCATAGTTCAACAATAAATGGGTTAATTTATGGAATGAGTTTTTAAAAAGATGTGTTACCTACAAAATTTATAATTAACAGTATTCAACATTTATAATTAACAGTATTCAATAAATTTCAACAAAATTTATAATTAACAGTAATCAACAGTATTCTTAGATATACTAGGTAACAGAATAATCAATGGAAAAAAATATTTGAAAAGATGCAGTAACCCTTCTCCTGCTTCTCAAAACCCAAATGTGAATCACTAATATCCTTAATGTGCCAGAGACGGAATTAAACACAATATAAGCAGGGTTCTTGACGTCCTTATTTTTTTATGCTAAGTGAAAAGGATTTGACAAAGGAGCTCTGTTAATAGAAGGCTTTGGCCACTAGAAGCTTCAGCTGATTTTCCACTGCTGAATTCCTTGTCTAAGCCACATGGTGTCCATGGCTGGCTTCTACCTAAAGCACTTAGACCTAGCTCTCCACCCGTGTGCCACAATTGATTGCTATTGGCACCTGGGTAGCTCTGCCTCCACATCTGCCAGCTGTTTGCCACTTAACAGTAACCAGAGCATGGAACAAATACCCTTTCATAGGATGAGGAGTCATCATCTCGCCATATCACTTGTGTGGATCTAATCATCTAAGCTGGATCCCAAGACACTATTTCCAGCCCACTAATTTGGAACTCACTAGTTGCTACCTATCCCCTCTTGTTTACGGGGAATTCCTGGACGTGGAAATTTGGCCTTACTCAATGGGAACGGCCTAGTCCCTTTTTACTGCAGCTTGTATTGGTCTTTCAATTTGGATTTTGCATTTGCTTCTACTCTCTGGTCTTAGAGTTACTGTGCATACTTCCAAGGAGTAGTTGACCTGTTGTGTGACCCCTTGTATGTGCAGAATCCTGCCACAGCCAGAATTCTCACACCTAGTCAGACTCCAGATGCTGGTACTTTGTAATCTTTTAGATCTTCTAATGTGCTAGTAACTAATCTTGGCACATTTTCCATAACCACAGACAGAAAGTGGCAAGGGTGGGGTAGCCTTGCTAAAAGATCGTACTTTGTTATTGAAAAGAACACTTAGCAGCCTGATACTCAAGGTCCTGGACAATCTGGCCCCACTTTCCAATCTTTCTCAGACTTTCCAGTCTTATCTCAGAATCCTCCCTTCCATTGTCACTAGGCTCTACCCAAAGTAGTCCAGCCTCTGTCTTGCCTCTGTCTTTGCTCACACCATCTTCTATACTTGGAAAATCTTTCAAACTACTCTCCCTTCCTCTCCCCATGCAGAAATCTGCTCAATTTCCTTAAGGCTCACGTTAAAAGCCTTTCCACATTTCCCTCCCCAATCTGTTTCTCACCCCACCACTATTCCTTAAGCAATAATGCTTCTCCTCTTGAATCTCAGAGTACTTAGCTTAGAACTCTCATGTGCACTTACCATGCAAGAGTTATTTATGCATTCAATATAACTGACTGAGGAAGGCAGAGACCTAGTCTTATTTCATCTTTGTATTTCCCTAGCACCATTCTCTGCATTCAGTAGGAGCCAAATAAATGCTTATCGAAGTCAAGAGAGAAAAGAGAGAAAAAAGGTGCACCAAAAAAGAGAGAGGGAGGTGCCCAATAACCATCTATACAATGAAGGGTACAGAACTGGAGAGAAATAATAAGGATTTATAGGCTTGCTGGGATGCACCAAGTGGGTCTTTTGAATCTCATTGTACACTCACTAGCTCTCTCTTTCTATGTGTGTGTGTGTGTGTGTGTGTATACACATACATATAAAGAAATACTGAACTATAAAAGGATGTGAGTGTCAAACTCTTGCCTCATTAAAGGAGAAGCTTAATTCATACAGCAATACAGAAATTGAGAAATCATAATAATTTATATTTGACACAGAATTACTATCAAACAAAGAGACCCAAATACTTTAAATGAAAACAGATGGGCTACTCTGGAAACACTAGAACAAATAAATACCTGCTTTCTGTACACACACACACACACACACACACACATTTACTATTTACACCTCATGCCTCCTCTTTTCCCTACATCCTAGGAATACAGTGATGCCTGGATCAACAGTTTTCCTGAGAATAAGCTCTGTTACTCAAAGAGAAGTCACAGGGAGCTGGGAAAATTATGGTACCCTCAGGGCTAGGCCAGTGGTGGCGAAGGTTGAAGATGATGAAAAAGGGGAATTTCTTAGACACAGAGACCTCCTGAAGCCCACTGGGTCCAGCTCTCCCGGGAAAAGTACCACCCGGACCTCAAGGTGTGTAGAGCTCCCACATGACTGAGAAGGCAAGTATCTTAAAAGAGGTGAACTAGGTGGGCTGGCTGCCTTGCCCCAAGGGAAGCAAAAGAGACAGTGACCTATGGAGACAATCAGAAGCCTGGAATACGACCCCATGCCTTTGACATCAATTTCACTTCTGAGAATATATACAGACAACTTCAGACAATTCGGTCTCTCAGATTTTTTTCCCCCTAAATTTGCTTCTCAAAGTTTTTACCTGGCTCTTCAACCCTTCTCCCCATGGATTTAGAGCAAAGGGAAACAGCTAAAAATAGCCCAAGAAGATAACTTACCTTGCTCGTTGTTTGGCGGTAGGGGTGGGGAGTTAACAGGCTTGGATTTGTCATAGTTGTTAAAGCTCTGACTTCGCCGGTTGTTGGCACTAACAGACCCACGAGTTTTGGCTTCGCTGCCTGCAGCTGATACCCTCGAGGTAGGACCTGGGAGTCTGAAATGGAAAAATCAACAGGTGACTGATTTGGTCCGGCCAAGGAAGGGAAGGAGAGAGGGAGCTTAGGAGAGAGGGCTGCAACCATGCAGGAGAGAAGAACAAGAAAGCATCCAGGCTAACTGGGTCTGGAGAAGTTTAAAATCATAGGCAAACCACAGCAAATATTCAGAGGCTAGAACCAAACATGGCAATTGATGGGAAACTCCTGGAGGGCAGTGACAGTTTCATTTTTTTGTTTTTTGTATAGTAGCTAGCACAGAGACTGGAATGTCCTAAAGCTTGTTGAACGAATAAATTCCTTTTTACTTTTTAGAAAAGACATTTAGGAGTGTTTTCTCTGGAAAAAAAAAAAAACACTGCTTAAAAATATGAAATTCAAAGGACCTCAGAATCAGAGTTGATTGGAAGGGATGCTCCCAACCTATACTTGAGCAAGAATCCTTTCTACATCCTTATCATTTTTGGTCAGAAAGCACCCGTGGAGACCTGACTCCAAGCAGAATAAGTCTAATCCCTCCATCCACATGACATGGCTTCAAATTCTTAAAGATTGCTATTGTGGACCCCCAAGCCTTCTCTTCTCCATGCTAAGAATCCCCAGTTCTTTCAACTGATTTTTATATGGTCTCCATTTCCTACACCATCATGACAGCCCTTATTTGGAAACTCTACTTTATCAATACCTTTTCTAAAATTCGTTTTTCTTTTGGTCTTGGTTATACATTCTTTCATTTTCAGCCAATTTCGCATCACACCTAGGTGGACACATTAAGAAATATGGAATGATAAAAAGGATGTGGGTGTCAAACTCCTGCCTCAGTTATTAAAGGAGAGGTTTAATCTATATAGCAACGCAGAAATTGAGAAATCATCATAAATCATATTCAACAGAGACATAATTACCAAACACAGAAACTCAGACACCTGAAATGAAAACAGATGGGTTACTCTGGAGACACTAGAACAAATAAGTCCCTACTTTCAATATCTAATCAATAGCTTCCTTACAGATTTTACCCCGAAGTCTGTCTCCTCAGACTATGAATGGCTAAATGTGTACAGCTCTTCTCAGGATATTATCTATTTGCTTAAAGACAATCATTCACTCTTCTTTTAAATATATATCTCAAGTTTTGGTTTTAAGAAGGAACCTGGCAAGTTGGTTGACTTTGGAAATCGAATCAATAGAACTTTCTATCTCTTCTCCATATTTTCTTTGAGAATGTTTGAGTTCCTTCACTAATGAGGTTAAAAACAAATGACATTTACATAACCTTTCCAATCCCCCAGGCTTATCACTTCAGCACCATCACTCTACAGATCAAAACCCAAATCTGATCATTTCTACTGTCACAATATCTCTCATTTAAAGTCCCCTTCTCTCCCCTTAGACAATTACTATGGTACTTCATCCCCTCATCACCTCAACGATGACAAGAATCCACTATTTAGTCTCTCTACCTCAAGTTTCTCTCCTCTTCAGACCATTCTGCACTCAGGTACCAAAGTCAATTTCCCTAAGGGGTATGTCTTAACCGTTTCAATAAAACTCCAGTGGCCAAGCCATTACCTATAGGATCAAATAGAAAATGCTTGGTTTGGCATTCAAATCTTTTTATAACCTGGGTCCTTCCTTTTGGGTTTTCTTAGTCTTTTTTCTTTTTTAAGAGGCAACTGGGGTTAAGTGACTTGCCCAGGGTCACAAGGCTAGTAAGTATCTGATACTAGATTTGAACTCAGATCCTTCTGATTCCAGGGCTGGTGCCTCTATCCACTGTACCACCTAACTGTCCTTTCTTATTCTTCGATGCCCTCCACATACTCTCTAATCCTGCTCCAATGGCCTATCTCCACACCATTACACTTAATGTCTCTATGCCTGGAACATTCTATCTCCTCAATTCTATCACTTGGTTTCCCAAGCTTCCTTCAGGTCTCTGCTCAAATTTTCTCTTCTACAAGAGGTCTTTTCCCAATTTACCCTCAGATGTTAGTGTCTACCCCTCTGAGATTAACTCCCATTAACTCTATACAGGTCTTGTATATATCTAGTCCCATCAGAATGTAAGCCTCCTGAGGACATGAACGTTTTTGCCTTTCTTTGTATTCTGAACACTTAGAAAAAGTGGTTGGCACATAGTAAGCACCCAACAAACGTTTTAATTGATTTTTGACTGCATATGTGATCTCACAGCCAGAGGCCCTGTGAAGTAGACACAGTAAGTGGAGCTATTATTTTTTTTTTTAAAGCTGAGAAAACTAAAGTTCTGAAAAATTCAATGATTTGCTCTAGGTCGCCCAGCTAGAGTCAGAGGCAAGATTTAAAGGCAGGCTACACTAAGTTTAAGTCCAGAGCTCCCCTCCACTGCAGTATACAACCCGTCTAGGCTAACATTTCAGTCTGGGAGTTTCATGGCTGGTTGTTTCCAATAATTAGAGATCTGCAGAGCTGAGTTTATACGGCCGCAGACATCCCAGCCGCCTTTCATTAGATCAAGTGATAATGCTGAACGCTCAACTTTCAAAGCATGTAACCATCTCTTTCCATGTAAATTGTTGAGCACCAGGCAATGATGACCACAGTTGGAAAGCATTACGTGTGTACATTTACATGTGCAGGCACTCTCTTTAAACATCTTCTTGTTGGCGGAACAAGAAAGATGGCTGGAGAGAAAATAGAGAACATGAGCTGGTGTGAGGGGCCATAAAATTTATATTGCTAAGACTCTTAAGCAATTCTATGATGAGTAGCCCTGGATGAGGGAAGGAGGGAAGGGCCCTTTTCTAAAAAGTGGCAATAAGAACTTAAGGCTTTCTATTCTTATACAGCATTTAACATTTGCCTCAACGAGGGATTTCTTTTGTCCCTCTTAGAGAAGTCAATTGCTGCCATAAAGGCCAATTCCAAGGATGGTACAAGGTGGTAAAGGCAAGTGGGGAGGAGATTTTCAGGCGTGTAGCAGTTTCAGTGTAACTGGAGGAGGAGGAGGCAATAGCACAAGGAGCAAAGTTCTACTGCAGACCTCTCCCAATTGAGGAGCTGACTCTCAGAAGCATGCTACCTTCTGTTTCACAGTGGTAGAAATACTGAGCTCTGAAAATCTGCAATTAGTGTTAACAATAATAATAATCTTAATAAATGATAATAACTAACACTTACATAGTACTTCCTATGTGCCAGGCACTGGGCTAAGCATTTTACAATTATCACCTCATTTGATCCTCACAACAACCCTGGGTGGTAGGTGGTATTAATACCCTCACTTTATAGATGAGGAAACCGAGGCAGATAGCAGTTAATTGACTTGCTCAGGGTCACACAGCTACTAAGTAAGCATCTGAGGTCATATCTGAACCCAGGTCTTCTTGACTCCATTCCTAGCACTCTAACCACTAGACCATCAAAATGAATCAGATTACTCTCATTGGAGGATCCCTGGTGCTGGCTCTTGTAAGCTATGCCGAATGTCTTCGATTCAAAGGGAGGTGTCACAGTCAGGATCCAAATATAGGTGCATACTTACCAAACCAGTGAAGATGCATGGAATTTGGGGGCTAGATGTGTTTAACCTCTTTGGCAATTTGTATGATGGGCCCTTATGCCCAGCTAAGTGGCCTGTAGGCTTACCCCAGAATGTTGTAGATGTTTACACCTTCCCAAATGTTCCTGTCAAGGGGAAGGACCAGAGGGATAAAAAGGAGCAAAGGAACATTCTCATTCCAGACCTGTGGGGATGCATTACTATCTTGAGCAGGTAGTAAATCTCAGGCAAGATTGGGATGTGGGGTGCAGGCACTGGCAGGGATAGAGAGCCATCTGCCTACACAAGTCAAAATACACCCATGGGCTTGATAGGAACATGAATCAACTATACTGAGCTTGGAGTTCAGAAGACCCGAGTTCAAATCCTAACTCAGACCCTTACTATCTATGTGATCCTGGTTAATTTACTGAACCTCTCTGAGACTCAGTTTTCTTTTCTGCAAACTGGGGATAACAATAGTTCCTTCATTTACAGGACAGTCATGGTGGGGATGCAATGAGATAGTGTAGCATCAACCCTTCACACATCACCTTCAACATGGTTAGCATTGTCACAACTGGCCAAGATTTGTTCAGGTAACAGCTGGCAGGATGAAGCATGAAGGGGGGAAAGGACAAGCAAGGATTGCCACAAGCGATGAGCAGGTCTGCCTCCAATCATGGAGGGTTACGGAAGATCAAGGTCAAGAGTCTGAGATTAGCTATATCATTGGCAGACAATGAATTTCAGCAGGGCCAGGGATAGCATCAAGAATTCTTCTACAACAGAAGCTGCTTTGGACAGAGATTCTCTTCTCCAGTGGGGTGTTATATCCTGTCTGAGCAGCTGAGAAGAGTCCAGGTGGCTATACCGATGGCGATGGCAGAGTCCTCTGCAGGAGGATAAACTAGTATTTACATTGTATAAAGGCTGTATTTACTCATATGTGTATACATTGTTTTCCCTCAGGGAATGTAAGCTTCTTGAGGGCAGAGACAGTTTTTTGACCTTTTATTTCTAGTTCCAGAAAGAGCTGCCCAAAGCAGTGGCTAAAAGAGTGTGTGCAAACTAATTAAAGCAAGTCTTAGTCACTAGAGGGATTCCATTTATCACATGGATCTACTGATGATCCCCAAAGGCAACATTCCATTCACCACCTCCAGGCCCATGAGATTAGAATATACTCCCTGTTCACCTCTTCCTTTTGGTTTCCTGAGCTTCCCTAAAGGCCCACTACCATCCTAAAACTCTTTTGACCTTTGTAGCTAAACTCCCAGAAGAGGCCATCTACAATAGATGCCTCTGCTTTCTCTCCTCTCACTCTCTTCTGAGCCCCCTCCAACCAGACTCCCATCCTATCATTCCACTGAAACTTCTCTCTCCACTCACTAATGATCTCTTAGATGACAAATCCTTTTCTCAATCCTCATTTTCCTTGACCTTTTCTCAGTCTTTGACACTGTTGATCACTCTTTTCCTTGATACACCATTCTCTCTTAATCCTTCTTCTACTAATCTGACCACTCCTCTTCAGCTTGCTTTGTATATATCTGTTTGCATGTTGTCTCCCCCCAGTAGATTGTGAGCTCCTTGTGGGCATGGACTATCTTTGGCCCCTTTTTTGTGGCTCGTGGCAGAGCTTCAAAATGTTTATTGATTGACTTATTGAATACTCGTGTCTCCTACTGGAAGGAATCCTAGAGGTAATATGGCCCAATCCCCTTATCTTGCAAATGGGAATTGAAGCCCAAAGTGATTAAGTCATTTGTCTAAGGTCACGTTTTTAATAGAGATAAGATTTCAGTGGACTTTACCTATCCAGTGCTCTTTCTACTACATTAAGATTGAAAAAAAAAAGGAATACAATCATTAACCTTAAAGATGAGGAAAGCAATAGTTGAAAGGTAAAGGACTATCCAGGTCCTACCTGGATGCTACCTTCTTCCCATGTGTACACTGTTGCCTTAATATCTCACTCATAGACAAAGGCTAATTCACCAAGTCTAGAGTGAGTTCTCATCAAATACAAATACTCCTAGCCTTTTCTGGCCAGTTTCTCAGTTCCTTCTAGGTATCCATATAGACACAAGAGTAGGGCCTGTGAATTAGGAACTTAGAACAGAACACCACCCCTTCCTGAGGCAATCCCGAAACAACCACTCCCAGAAGTTCTGAAAGAGATAAGATCTTAAAACCATTCCCGTGAGGAACTCCTTGGGTCACATACGGGTTCATGCTTCACTATCATAAAGGTGCATGGTGTTTTCGATGAAAGAACATCTCAAAAAAGTTGAGAAGAGTGGCCAGAATCAGATCGTCATCACTGGGGGTGTAACCAGTGCTGGTTCTTATACTCTATGCTAACTTCTTTCAAACTGAGGGTAGGTCTAAAATTATGAGATCATATCCCAGCTGTTAGACTGCTATTCTAATGTGCTTTTCCCTACTTGTACTACCTTGGTTCCAGCATGGTTAACTGCTGGCTCTGCTGATTTTACTACATGGTGGGCACAGTTTTCACCAAGTGCATGGGGGTGTTTTCTACCTGTCCAGTACCTGGGTGTAAACTCAAGGAGTGATTTCCCTGTCGTCAGCTCTGATTTTTTCTTTGGTGCCAGAAAGAAATCACTCTTGCCATAGAGACTCTAAAGCATTGCTCCCACATTTCATCTTTCTTGGTGCATGAGGGGCATATTTCTGCTGACTCCTTGACTAAGAGCAATTGCTGGCTCATGCCAGAGTATCTCTCTCTGCTCTGTGCTCGTGTGACTTTCACAATATCAGAATAGGTATCACCAAAGCATCAGCTGTTACAAGCATTTCCTTTTGCTGGGAAAGGGAAGCAAGTCAGAGGAAAATAAATAAACTAGATCTTGCTCATAGTAAGAGGCATGTCTGGCCAGCTCATTCTTAAACTGACTCAACAACTTAACAAGGATCTGTTTGCATTACCAAGCAAAGACTTACGTAATGACTAGGAATATATCTGGGCATTTTAAAGCCCACCTGTTGCCTTTTTAGTTAAATGTAAGGGAAGTGACTTAAGAGAAAAGGAAAGAAAGACCATCTGTTAAAAGTTACAATTGATTTCTTCAATCTGCCCAGAGTGCAGAAAAAACTATAAAATTGTTACTCATTGCATGCAACCTGCAGGCGCTACTGATTTCTCCCTTGCCCAACATGCTTGTAAGAAGAGAGTGTTTTTTCTCCCACTCCCACTTCAAAGGTTAAGGGTGGGGAGAGCCCAGCATAGGAAGGGCAGCAGCTTATATGCATATGCTTGGAAACTTGTAGGAGGTCCAGCAAAGAAGTCCTTTCTCCAAACATCATTCCATTCTAAATTCCATGTTACCACCGCATCCCCCTTTTTGCATGCAGGATTATATTGCTGTCCCTACCAATTCCTTGAGATACTCATGGGAAGTTTTGAGTCTGCAGGGCCTAGTACAGCAGACCAGCTCAAGAGAAGAATGAGGTCCACAGGATCCATTCAAGACACCGGGAACACTACTAGATCCGGGAACATTGACATTCCAGGGAAATGTGTATTCTTTCTGTCTTTGCTTTGGTTTCCATAGCCATTGTCAAGGGGAGCAGCAACCATCTCTGGCATTATCATGCCCAGGAAAGCTACGTTCAGAATCTTCCTGGTTTGTTTCAGTCTTGGCTGGGCACCATTGCACAGGAATTCTCTGATCTGTTCTCAGGGGGAATTTACTGTCCATCCATATTGTACCATGGGGTTCCCTGACTGGCAATATGCCTTCTCTACTTGTGGAATACCCAGAATCAAAGTCATTTATTCAGCTGGCATAAGGCCTTTTAAAGCAGTCAATTCTGGTTAAAGAAGCCTCCCACTAGCACCAAAAATAAGCCTGTGCTTTCACTTGGATTCCAAGTTAGTTTTATGCCTATTAAAACAACAACAACACCCTAACCCTTGGGGCACTCCAGGCTAAGACGGGTATTTCAAAAGAAGAAAAAGTCAAATTTTAACAAAGAAAAATTCATCTATTAGAATGCCACATGGGCCATTTGGAGTAAAGTTCATCAACTGGAGGGCAAAGTACATGAAGTAAACATACAAATAGCAGACTAATTCAAATAATGATTTGAATGGCATGGTATGAGTACTGTGAGGAAGCCCTTTCAGGACATAGTGTACAAGTCAAGCTAGGAATCCAGGAAAATGCAGACAGTTGTGACTATCATTGATCAGCAGAGAGACTAGATGTTCTTGCCTGTGGTGCTTCAGGATGCAAAAAGAAGACAGATATCTGTATTGAGGTTTTATCCCATCTTCCCTACTAGATCCACATTTCAGGTCTTTATTGCCCCTGAGAAAATGCCAACCACTTGTTAAGTACATCAGCCACATAAAACAAAAGTGTCAAAGATACCATAGCTAAGCAAGGTAGAAGCAGAGTAAGGAAGGGAGAGAAAACTCACAGAATTAGAAGCCAAATTAAAATAAACATAACCAAAGCAACACACACACATACACACAGAAAACCACTTTTCAATACCTCCTATGCCGACTGTGTCAATTTTAATGGGTCTCTGATCCTGGGCAAACAGGAACACCATCTTTTTTGTTAACCTGAATTTTAAGCATGCAATTGGGGAGAAAATCCAAAAGGAAACTGAGCAAAAGCAGAGGGTAAAGGCCATTGGGTTAAACCATGCTTTGCAAACAGGAAGAAACTCTAACCTAGAGGTTTTTTTCTGACCCAGAGTGAACCGGATGAGTTTGCTTTGAGATGGGTCCCTGGATGGTGCACTGCACAGCAGGGAAAGAGAAAAAAAGTAGAAGAGATAAGTGAGCAGAGAGAAAATATATTACCCAAGTAAGTTACAGCTTATAAGACACCAACAATGGATGGAAACAGCCCATTTCTAGTTTTCCCTTTCGACCTCAATAATTCATAGATTTAGAGGTAAAAGGGCACTCATTTGTCATGAAGTCCACCCTCCTCTTCTTACAGATGATTCAGCAGAGGTCCAGAAAAGTAAAATATCTTGCCCAAGTTCAAACAGGTAATAGACAAGAGACAAGATTCAAACCCAGGCTCTCCAATTCCAAATCCACTCCCTCCACTGTGCTTCTTCACCACCAACTAGGTCACTGGGATCTGACTTCACCAATCTGGCCAATTTCCTTTGAACTGATATAAAATTATCCAAGATATTGCAAGTAACAAGACAGATTTTCATTCTTGCTTTGCATACAATTTCTTGGTCTACCTTACTTTTTCTTGCCTGAATATATATATATGTATAGAAACATAAATAGCTATAAGTATTTGTATTATAGGCCACTAATATTTCTATGGGGAGCCTGAAGACAAATTTAACCGTCAAAGCTATTATGCTTATAAAACATGGATATTTAGATGTCTCTTTCAGGGCTTCCATAGAGTATTTCAAATTAATGAATAGGATCTTTGCTCTCAAATAAATCTATAAACACCATAAGCTTATATAGTTGCTCTTCGTTTTTGCTCTCTGAGGTGTGAAAATAGTCATCTAAATGGAGAGCTTTTTGGTTCATGTTTTGAGATTGTATCTACGATCATAACAGGCAGGGAAATTCTCTCTACCACTACAGGCTGGCACCTTCTCTGCAACTTGTAATTTTGGAGAGGCACCCAAAATCGTTAAAGAGACTTGCCTAGGGTCAGCCAACCAGCCTGTGTCACAGATAGGACTGGAACCCAGGTGTTCATGACTCCAAGGCTGAAGCTCACTTTGGCACTCCTTGCTGTTTCTAAATAGAAATGTATTGTCTACCAAATGGGATGAACAGCTGAAACGTATTGTCTACCAGAATTGTTGGTCAAGAAATACTGAAGACTATTTGCTCCTCTGTGATGAATATTACCTAAACCTAATTAAAAGGGTAAATTTAAAATAACTTGAACTTAGCTTTGCTGCCCTTAAAATAACCTAAAACAATACTTTTAGCATTTCCCAGATGGAAGGGGTATCTAGGGATGTCAAGCGACTGGAAAAAATAACCCAAACAAACTTGAGAAACTGTGAATATTTCTAAATCTGAATATCTGGTTATGCGTAGATATAGCCAAAGAAAAGAATAAGCCCTGGGGACATGTCCTTATGTTACAGACCCTAAAAAAATAATCATGATGTCATAATCTAATTTATGAAATGGCATATGGCTTTAGAAAGAAAACAAAATGAAAAACCACTACAAAAGCACACATGTCTGGTGCATGGGTCACAAGAAGAGCTGGAGTGTGACAACATCTCATTTAGAATGCTCAAGTGTGAAATATCATACTGATGTCATGAGGATCTGGTTGTGTTATTCTGGTGGCTTTTCATAAAAAGGTTCCCTTTCTTCCTCTCCTTGTGTTCAATCCACAAGAAAAGCTAGAAACTTATATAATGTGTTACCCTCCAAGGGGTGTCTGAGAATTAGAATATAAATAACTTCAGAGAAAGGTTCAAATAATCTCATAGTTGTTGTATCTTCCACTATGGACTTATAAAGAAAGCTAGGATGTTGGAGGATATGGCCTCTACCTTTAGATTATAGTCAGAGAACAACGTCATATCAATGTTCTTTTGGTGCTCCCATCTTCAGACAGACCATATGGGGTGGAGAATCTTTGGCAATTCAATATGGCAACTCTAACCTTTATCCCTGTATAAATTGTTTTAGATTCTGACTAGGCAACAAGGAGCCTTTCTCTTACTGCATTACCTATACCCCTTCTAAGATATACCATAAATGTGTGTGCACAATATATGTGTTATATATACATATATATTTGCACTTATAAACATATTTAAATATGTAAATTATATATTGTTATATAGGCATCATAACTACATAATTACTTTTATTTATATCTATTATGTTATTATATTATGATATATTGTTGTTGTTGTTTGGATGTTTTAATCATGCCTGACTTCTTGCAGCCCCATTTGGAGTTTTCTTAGCAAAGACATTGGAGTGGTTCGTCATTTCTTTCTCCAGCTCGTTTTACAGATGAGTAACTGAGGCAAAGGAGGTTAAGTGAATCACCCAAGGTCATGCAGCTAATAAGTGTCCGCGGCCAGATCTGAATTCATAAAAATGAGTATTCCTGATTCTAAGCCCAGTGTTCTATCCACTGCACCACCTACCTACCCATTATAATATATTATAATAGCTTATAAATTTATTTCTATATTTCTCTATAAATGTAAATAGATATACAAAAGTATATATACATATATGTAAATAAGTGCATGCATATATATATATACACATATACATACATATATGCATATTTAATCAAGGCAGAGATAAAAACCAATAATAACAACAGTATTTTATAAAATGCTTTACACACAGTGCCTTATTTGATTCTCACACACAGGCAGAAGTTATAATGTACAAAGACAGTTGAGTGGCTATGTGGTTTAGGAAAGAGACAGGATTTGGCCTCAGAGAGTTCCAGGTTCAAACCCCTACTCTGCCACTTACTACCCATGTGACTTCACGTAAGTAACTTCCGCTCCCTGGGCCTCTATTTCCTCCTCCATTAAATGAAGGAATTGGACTAGCTCTAAGTCCTAAGAGCCCTGGAGATAGGACATGCAGGCATTATTACCCCCATTTCACAAATGAGCAAAGTGAGGTTAAGAAAAGTTAACTTTCCTGACCAAGGCTATGTGTCTGGTAAATGGCAGAGATGAGATTTCAATTCAGAATTTCTGATTCTTAAATCCAAAACTCTACCCTAGCTGTCTTCCCAAAGGAAAGTTTTTGTTCCCACCTACCACTTATCATTGTGATATTCCAGTATATGTAAAAGAGAAATGTAAGAGGTCTCTGAGGTCTATTACGAAGGTCATTTTATTACATGCTGGTATGAATTTGATAGGCACAGAATTACAGCTGAACCAGTTAATGAATTCTGGCTGCTGGCATCCTGACTTACAAAAATGAGCAATCCCACAAATTCGCAGAAGACTGGCCTGTTCTATCCACTTCCACATTGAAGCCATCTCTCACAGACTACCAGGAGCTATCACTGAAGATCCTTAGAAGAAGACATTCCATGACAGACAGATGCTCAGAAATGAAGAGAACTGTGCTTAAAAAAAAAAAAAAGGAAGCCCCACCTGGATTGCATTTCTGGCTGTGCTTTTGATTGCTGATGTGAAGCTGGTGGGTGCGGTTGGCACTGGCTTTGGGGGGTAGCCAGCACCTGTTGCTGAGGCTGTGGTGCCCCGACCTGACCGTGGTAGGGAGATGTGGCCAGCTGGGACACCACTGCAGTGGGGGCTGGCTGAGATGGGTGATGCTGTTTCTGGGGCTGCTGTTGCTGTTGCTTGTATCTGGATAGGCTGAAAAAAAGGCCTAAAATGGCCTTCAGGTTTCCATTCCGGATTTCTGAAAGATAATAAAAAGCAGCTTGTCAGAAGGGCATCTTTCCCTCGGGCCCCATTCCTCTCCCCTAAAGTAGTGATGGTCCCTTTCAGCCTGCACTTGGAATTGAATTCCTCAAGGATAAGGCAGACTTCCTGAAAACTTAATTGGTATCACAGTTGATTAAAATTGAGCTTTAACCACAAAGAAATTATTATTTTTTCTTCTGTAACAGATACATTAGAGATAAAAGGCAAGTTCCAACCTGGGGTTGGCAGACTGTTACCAGACAGTTCCAACCTGTAAGAGTCCAACAAAAACTCAGGCGTCACAGAGTAAGGTCATGCTTGAGAAAGAAGTGAGGTGGCCAACCCAGTGGGGGTGATGTCTGTGACCACTGAGCCAACTTATTCGTTCTTATGTGGATCTCTATCTTTTTTTCCTGTTTTTTTTTTGGGGGGGGGGAGGAGTTGTTGTTTCCTCTCCCCCTACCCCTTTCCACACACCCTCCTCCTTAAGTAGCAGCCCCAGCATGGCGGATAGAGAGAAAGCCTCAATGCCACCTCTGATATATACCTGCTATATGACCCTAGACTACTCAGGGCCCTAAACCATTAGTTACAGCGAAGGTGCCAGCCTCCATTGGTAGAGGGAGCTTCCTGCTAGGCATTCCCAATACTAGTGAAATCACTAGTCCCCAGAGAGGCAACATGGTACCATTGGTAGAGAATGAGCCTGGGTTCAAGTCTCATCTCTGATACGTACCTGCTGTATGAGCCTTGATAAATCACTTAACCTCTCAATGCCCTAGGCAACTCTCCAAGACCATAAGTTATAGGGAAGGTACCAGCCATCATTGGCAGAGGGAGTTTCTTAGAGAATGAAATCATAAGATAAAAGAGAAGATACCATGCATAACCCAAACAATTCCAATTATTCTTGTCCTGCTCTTAACCAATACTCACGCATGTGCTATTCTTCCTTATTTTTTTTAACTTTTAAAAATGTTTATTTATTTTTAACATTCTGTTCTTTTTACATTTTGAGTTCTATATTCTTTCCTTCCTTCCCAACAGCTCCTGACCCACTGAGAAGGTAAGCAATATAATAATAATTATACAAATGAAATCATGCAAAACATTTCCATATTAGCAATTATTTCCAAAAAAGCAAAAAAATAAAGATAAACAAGAAAATTACACTTCAATTTGCACTCAGAGTTCATCAGTTCACTCTCTGGACATGGATAGAATTTTTTCATCATGAATCCTTTGGAATTGCCTTGGTTCACTATATTGATCAGGGTAGGCAAGTCTTTCACATTTGATCATCATTACAACATTACTATTACTGAGCACAACGATCTCCTGGTTCTTTACACTTCACTATGCATCAGTTCATAGATCTTGCAATATTTTTTTCTTAAACTATCCCCCTCATCATGTCTTATGGCACAATAGTATTCCATCCCAATCATATGACATAACTTTTTCAACCATTCCCCAATTGATGGGCATCCCCTCAATTTCTAATTCTTTGCCACCACTAAAAGAACTTCTATAAATACTTTCTTACCCATAGGTCCTTTTCCTTTTTTGTTTTTGTTTCTTTGGGATACAGACCTGACATAGTAGTGGTATTGTTTGGTCAAAGGATATGCATGGTTTTATAGCCCTGTGGCACAGTTCCAAATTGCTCTACAGAATGGCTGAATCAGTTCACAACTTCACCAATAGTACGGTAGTGTTTTAATTTTTCCACATCCCTTCCAACTTCAGTCATTTTCCTTTTCTGTCATTATTAGCCAATCTGGTAGTTGTGAGGTAGGAGCCTAGAGTTGTATTAATTCACATTTCTCTCATCAATTGTGTTTTAGAGCATTTTTTCCATATGACTAAAGACAGCTTTGATTACTTTGTCTGAAAACTACCTGTTCATATCATTTGACCATTTATTGATTGAAGAATGGCTCTTATTTCTATAAATTTGACTCAGTTTTCTATGTTTAAGAAATGAAGTCTTTATCAGAGAAACTCACTTAAATTTTTTTTTCACAATACTCTTTACCAACTATGTATTTGCCTCCATCCTATTTGCCTTTGTTTATCCTACTCTCTCTTTTTACCCTGTCCATTCTGAAAAAGTGTTTTGCTTTTGACTTTTACCTCCCCCAAACTGCCTTTCCTCCTATCAGTTTCTCCTCCTACTCCTCACCCTGCTTTAATTATCCCCTTCCCTTCCTACTTTCCTGTATAAGATGGATTTCTATACCCAACTGAATATGTATGTTATTCCCTCTTTCAGCCAATTCTGATTAGAGTAAGGTTTATATGCTCCCCTCTCTGCTTCTCCCATTTTCCTTTCCACTGTAAAATCTCTTTAAGGCCCTTTTTATGTCAGATAATGCATCCTATTCTACCTCTCCCTTTACCCTCCTCCCAGTGCATTCTTCTTTCTCATCCCTTAATTTTATTTTGTTAGATAGTCATACCATCATATTCAACTCACACCTCTGCTTTCTGTCTATATATGCTCCTTCTGACTGCCCTAATAATTAGAAAGTTCTTATGAGTTACAAGTATCATCTTCCCATGTAGGGATGTAGACAGTTTAACCTCATGATTTCCCTTTCCTGTTTACCTTTTTATGCTTCTCTCGAGTCTTGTACTTGAAAGTCAGATTTTCTATTCCTCTCTGGTCTTTTCATCAGGAATTCTTGAGAATCCTCTATTTCATTGAATATCCATTTTCCCACTGAAGTTTTGTTGGGTAGGTGATTCTTGGTTGTAATTCTAGCACCCATGTCCCCCAGAATCATATTCCAAACCCTCCAATACTTTAATGTAGAAGCTGCTAAATCTTGTGTCATCCTGACTGTGGCTACATGATGTTTGAATTGTTTCTTTTTGGCTTCTTGCAGTGTTTTCTCTTTGATCTGGGAGGTATGGAATTTGGCTCTTTTGAGGAGGTTTCATTTTATGGTCTCTTTCAGGAGATGGTTGGTAGATTCTTTCAATTTCTATTTTGCCTTCTCATTCTAGAATATCAAGGAAGTTTTCCTTGATAATTTCTTGAAATATAATATCTCGGCTCTTTATTTGATTGTGACTTCCAGGAAGTCCAATAATTCTTAAACTATCTCTTCTGGATCTACTTTCCTGTATTGTGTTCTGGTCTGTGAGCAATGACAAGCACGCTTTTCATCCCTGGAACTGTGACAAGAGTCCCTGCTCCCCTATGGCCACAAACTCTACTATGCTAGGGCTCCTCCTTGCATGGGAGCTAAGGCCCAGGACTATGACCAAGATCCGAGTATAGGCAATGCAACAGAGTCCTGCCCTGGTGCCAGCAAAGGAACCCCTTTAAATTTCTTTGTGACTCACATTCCTATCCCCTTATGCTTCTTCCTCACCTGCACAACAGACCTTTCCTGCTGACCTTCTAAGTTGTCTTGGACTGGAAACTTGTCTCATTCCTTCTTTTTGTGGGTTCTGCCACTCTCAAATTTATTTAGAGTCATTATTTAAAGATATTTGGAGGGTTTTGGGGGAGAGCTCAGACGAGACCCTGCCTTTACTCTGACATCTTGGCTCCACATCCTCTTCCTCATTTTAGATCATAGGAACACATCTCTGGAGCTAGAAGGGAACTCAGAGACCATCTAGTCTAATCCATTCTTTTTACAAATGGTAAAACTGGGGCCCATGGAAGTAAAGTCTCCTCAAGTTCACAGAAGGAACAAGTATCCGAAGTAAACCCGAACTCAAGTCCTGTATCGGGAGCTGTTAAAGGAATACTTCGTTCTCAGAAAACAATTCTCTTACATCCAACATTTTCTTAGGAACTGGACTAAAATTGGTCTCTTTTTTTATATTTCTAAAAGGGGAACAAGGAGAGTGGATACCAGAAAAAAAGGAAAAAAGAACCTCACAGTACAATGGATTTATTTTCAGATGATAAATCCCATCTCCCTCAAGCTGCTCTTAACAAGAAACAGAGCAGGAATAAAATATTTGTTAACAGACAGAGGCAAATGAAAGCAAGTGATTTTTGTTCCTTAAGCAATTCCCTCTCAGTTAAAAGCAGATATCTGATAGATGGGTCTTGCACCTGACCCTAAAAAGCTAACCTACTGGGGCTGGGCCACCCAACAGGAAGAACAGACCAGGAACGCGGCTCCTAGGAAAAGGAGGGGCAAATGCCTTCTCATTCCAACCTAGTACAGGCCTGCCACCTGGGGGGCAAAATAAGCAAAATAAGCCACAGAAGGCTCTTCCCTCCCCAAAGGGAGATAAATGATAAGGAAAACCATTCCTGGTCCTAGTGAGCAGGGAACCATATCTGAAGAGCAGTGTGCATCTTCTCCCAAGAAGTAAGTGAGTGGAGTGGGGGTGGTGATGGGGATAAATCTATGAATGAACTCCTTTCAAGAGTAGGCCACATGTTTACAACAGGCCCCTCTTCTTGCTCACTTATCCATTAGAGAATGGAGTGGCAGTTTGCCATTGTACTCAAACCCTGATGTGATTTGCTGATTAAGACAGTCTGGATTACTTCCTGTTGCAGCTTCCTTTACTCCAACTCTCTTAAAGGTGCCAGAGGTTGAGGCTGGGGGAAGGGGGTGGGGGCATGGGAAAGGAGACAATGCACAGGAGTAAATTCCCTCCTTGAAGATGTACCAGCCTGTTAATTGTTTAATCACCTGAATGTTATACTGCCTAACTCTCCCCTTCCCAGCCTCCATTACTGCTTCCATTAGGGCCATGCTGTGTTGAATTTTCTGGAAAGGCAGCTACTTCTTGCTGAATGTTCCAGGGGAGACTAACAAATGTCATAGAAGTTGAGACCTCAGCCATGGGCGACTGTCCGCATAATGCTCTGATTTTTGGCCTTGAACCCATAGGACATGCGAAATAGTATCCAGGACAAGGGACGAGGGGCAGAACTCCAACCCCTAGGCTTTTGCTTCCTTCTCCATTGGGAAGAACCAAATGGTCAGAAGGAGGAAGTAGATAAGCAGCTAAGGCATAGTGGATAGAGTGCTGAGTTCAAATCCTACCTGAGATATGAATTAACAGTGTGACCCTGGGTAAGTCACTTTAATCTGCCTGCCTTAGTTTCCTCATCTATAAAATGAGGATAATAATAGTACCTACCCCCCCCCCCCCAGGGTACAAAAGCTGAAATGAGATTGTAAAATGCTTAGCATAGAGCCTGGCACATAATGAAATAAATGTTAGTTCTTATTATGATGATGATATTGAGATAATATTTGTAAATGTTTTACAGATGTTAAAAGCACCAAATCAATGCTAGTTATAATTATCAGCCTGCACCTTCAGATGAGTGCAGTCAGCCTCTGATTCAAACTGGTGACAGGGAGCTTGGTGAATGAAAAGGGGCATTGGACCTGGGGTTAGAACAGAGGGGTCAAACTTCTATGCATACAGAAGCAAGACCTAACAGGAAATTATGCCCTGACTTCTCTCACACATCTTTTCCAAAATAATAAGTGTTAAATTCTTACATTTTCAGACTATGTTTGTGAATGTGACATAAAGATTGTCAGCCAACTCCATAATCAATTCCAAAAAATGTAACTGCGAAAGGTTTAATAAAATAAATAAAAATATAATGAAACACAGATAATGTTCATTTGTGGCTGTCTGAGTCGATAGGTGGCCCACAAGGATCCGTTTCTATTTGAGTTTGACACCACTGAGTTACAGGACCTGGCCATGCCTGAAACGTTCTCCCTTGTCATCTCTGCCCCTCATTTATCCCTCATTTTGTTCAAGAATCAGTTAAAATGGCGAAGCCTTTCTAGTCCCTCTAGTCATTTGAGTGTTCATCTCTGCAGTCATCTTTCTTTCTTTCTTATTTATTTATAAGTTGTCTACTCCACCAGAAATGTTAACTTCTGGAAGGTAGGGACTGTTTCCAGGTTGTTGTTTTTTTCCCTCATATCCTTGGTATTCTGCCTTGTTGCTGGCAAATAATAAGCACTTGTAAATACTTGTTGAGTGATTGCTATCCTTGGACATACTGCTTCATGTCTCTGGGCCTATGTTTCTGGGAAAACAAAGGGTTACACTGGATGACCAGTTCCTTCCAGTTCCAGAGCCATGATCCTATATTCTCCTTCTTTCGTTATTTGATGATTCCTTGATCTGCTAGTTCTATATAAGGCAAGGTCATTTGCCTTGGGGACCTAAGTTTCCTCAACTACAAAACAAACACCATCTCTAGGGTGCCTTCCAGCTCTACCATTCTAAAAAATATGTCATATCTATTCTAGTTGGTCCATTCTTTAGAGCTGATATTTCCACTTAGATGCCTTCATGAATATATAACCTCACATCTCCTTGTTGCTTTAGGATGTAGCCAGTGGTTTTTTTTTTCCCTGTGTTTTCTCCTTTTATAAAGTAGAAAGTAAGAAAGGAACAAAATCAATCAATCAATCAATATTTATTAAGCACCTACTATGTGCTGGACATTGTGCTAGGTGCTGAGGATTCAAGTATGAAGAATAAAACAATCCCTACTCACAAGTAGAATTCTATAACTAGGAGGCAAACCCTTCTTGAGCAGGATAGGGGGTCTGCTTTAATACTTCACTGTGGCTTGGCCCTGACCTTGGATTCTTCAAGGACAAAAAGTTTTAGAAGGTCCTTTATACTTGAAAGACTTTGAAAAGGGACTAGTTATAAACCGAATTACTATCATTGGAGAACCTGCCTGGCTCTATTCAGAAAAGACTTATTCCCAGATGTTTGGCCATTGGCTAGGTCCTGGAGATACCTAATTGTGGTATGGTATCCTCCAAAAAGTACTGGGCTGAGACTAACATGGAGTTGGTGGCTTTGGGCTTCATTTGCCCAACATTTGGTATCTACTATGTTCAAGGCACTATGCTAAGGACTTGGGACATGATTCATTTAGTTAGCCATTCAACAAACCACTCTTAAGAACCTACTATTTATAGTATACTGTGCTACAAATAATATACCTTCACCTTCAAAGAACTTACATTCTACTTTAGAGAGTGTAGTAAACATGTAGAGAGATAAATATATAAAACATATAATCATAATGCAAAAATATTTATGTTATGATATATATACATATGATATATATACATATATGTACATATAAAATACATAAATATATAAATAAATACATAAATATATAAAAAAGTGAATTCTGATGGGGGCAAAGGAGAAATCCAGACCAAATGCTCTAGAAAAAGCATAAGACAGAGATAATGCTCTGAGTTGCTGGTGGTAGGAAAAGAGGGAAGATAACTAATTCTCTATGCTTTCTAAGACCATGAATTACTGTTAAGGTACTCAGAGTTCCCTACAGCAAAGAAGTCACATCCCTATCCCTATTCTGAAACTTGTACTTTTCTAGGATAAAGAAGCAAGAGCTAAAGGGAAATTATGCCCTGACTTCTCTCACACATCTTTTCCAAAATAATAAGTGTTAAATTATTCTTACATTTTCAGACTATGTTTGTGATTGTGACATAAAGATTGTCAGCCAACTCCATAATCGATTTCAAAAAAAAAAAAAAAGTCAGGCCACAATGTTTTCCTGATCACGATTTCTAGAGTCAAATAATTTTAGACCCAGAGGTAGATTTCAAAGGTCTACTTAGAGGATGAACAATTTAGAATTGGAAGAAATCTAAGAAATCATCAAACCCAGATGCCTCCTTTTATACATGAGGAACTGAGGCCCAGAGAGGTTCAAATGACAGCCTAGTGTCACACTGGTAGATAATAAGTTGGGATTTGAACTCTGGTTCTCAGACCTTAAATTGTTTAATCTGTATCATACTGCCAAGCCTTCTCATCTGTGGAAACTGAAGTCAAGGGAAATGCCTTTCCAGTGAGCGGCAGACCAATTTTGTAGACCATAGGCTGTTAGGGTCATAGATTTAGACCTTGAGAAGATCTTAAGAGATTTTCTAAATAAAGAAAATGTGGGGCAGAAAAACTCAATCACTTGTCCAAAATGATATATCTACTAAAATGAAGACCCAAGAGATAAACAGACACTCTGATTCTATATTAAAAGTTCTTTCTACTACATTATTTATCTCTCATCACAATTTATGTTTCACTACCGTCTAATTTCTTTTGGGTCCTGCCTGCCTTGTTGATTGGTTGTAATCTATGGAGATCCTACAAAGGATAATGTACAAACTGGGATGGATCTTGGAAGGACAGGATGGGATCAACAGGGACTGGACACTCCAGACTAGCCTCATTTCCTTTTTTTTTTTTCCCTTTTCTGAGAAGTTGACCAGAGTGGCACATCAGAAGAACGCAGTAGACACAGGATGGGGTGGCCCAAAATCTTAAAACCACTCTAAGACTTTGGGGTAACCATGTATGTGTAGAAGTCCATATCTTGTAAGGACCCAATCCCTCTTCAGTTTATCTATATCATTCCTAAAATGGAAGAGTCAATCAACAACACAACTCTTGTCCCTAGTACTTCTCTGTCCTTTGATGGCCTGATTGAAAGAGGAAGCCAAAGGATAATACCTCAAGAGGCCATGCAATTTAACCTCCTCATTTTACATGAGGAAATCAGGGAGATTAAGCAATTTGCTCAAAGGGTCTGTCTCTGACTCCCAAGCTAATGCTACTGCCACCACAGCACAGAAGCAACCACATATTGATCTCATGAATGGAATCCATCTAGCTCCATGGTCTATATCCTTTGCTGGGTACTCCCTGAGCTGTGTTATTTGGGTCCTGGAACAATGGCTAAGTGCCCTAAAAGACAAGCTGACACATGACCTCAAGTCATTTGAAATGCTTACAAGATGTAAACACTCTTATCTCCCTGGCATTTTTAGTCTCTGGGAAAGGGTGGAGGTTGGGTGTATCTTTGGGAGTTTCTAAAAGCTGATCTGTTAGTTTGATCTCAAATGAGGGATAGGAGAACAAACAACAAATTCCCCAAACAAAATAAAACCAGTGAAACAGAATAAAATACATTTTTGTTGTTGTTGTTCAGTCATGTCAAACTCTAGTCCTGACCCCCTTTCGGGTTTCTTGGCAAAGATACTGGAGAGGTTTGCCATTTCCTTCTCCAGCTCATTTTACAGATGAGGAAACTAAGGCAAACAGGGTTAAGTGACTTGCCCAGGGTCACACAGTTAGAAAGCTTCTGAGACCAGATTTGAACTCAGGAAAATCCAGGCCCAGTATTCTATCCGCTGCGCCACCTAGCTACCCCTAAAAATGTAAAAATACATTTTTGAAAACCCACCAAGTCCTATAACTCTTCTCTTACCTCTATGAGGATGGCTAGAAATGCAAGGAAAAAAGTGCATTGCAAGAATGTAAATCACCCGTACCCCCTCATCCTTCCCAAAGGCCACAATCCTGTATTAAAAAAAAAATAAAAACTTAGGAAGATTCTAGATTCAGAACTGGAAGGAAGACCTGCATTCAGATCCTGACTGCTACTTATTAGCTCTGTGTCCAAAATGAAAAAGCCTTAAAGGTCACTTAGCCAAGCAGAAGCTAAAGAAGGATTCCCTTCACGATATCCCCAATATGTGTTTTTTTCAATTGAAGACGTTCCATGACGGGGAATCCATCACCTCCCAGCTTATCTTATCCCACTTTTGGACAGTTCAAAGCACTAGGAGGGGAGGTTCTTTGTGTCAGACCCAAATATGCTTCTCTTCAGTTTTCTACACATTGCTCACACTTCTGTCCCCCCACGTATACCACCCCTTACTTGACACCTAGAAAAAATTATACAATTTTTCTGATAAATGGTCTTCCAGCTTCTGCATGAAGATCTCTAGTAAGGGGAAATCCCTCAACTCCCAGAGGCAGTCCATTATACTCTTGGATGGATCCAATTGTTAGGAAGTCTTTTCTTCCATTAAGCCTACATCAGTCTCTGTAATGCTGACCCATGATTCGATTCTGGTTCTACCTTCTGGGGCGTCAAGACAAACAAGACTAATCCCATGTCCTTATGGTGACTTTTCAATGATTGAGGGCAGCTGTCAAGTCCTTTTGTCTTTAGGTTAAACATTTAAACTTGAAGAAATCCTCACATTAAATACTCTTGAGGGAGGGCCTTCAACATCCCAATCCCTCTTCAGTTTATCTATATCATTCCTAAAATGGAAGAGTCAATCAACAAGCATTTACCAAGCACCTACTATGTGCCAAGCGTTATGTTAGGCACTGGGAATACAAATTAAAAGAATGAAACAATTTTTACCCAAAAGGAGCTTATAATATTTACATATGAAACATTTATACATATACTTCAATAACAACATACTACCTGAAATATGACCTAATTAGGTGACAATTCAATAGGACTATCATTTCCTAAGTCTTAGACACCAAGTCTCTTAATGCCATCAAATTAGCTATTTTGGCTACTGTCATCACAGTGATTATTCATATTTAGGTTGTGGTCCTCAAAAAATGCATATCTTTTTCAG
Source organism: Phalanger gymnotis (assembly GCA_028646595.1). Classification (NCBI taxonomy): domain Eukaryota; kingdom Metazoa; phylum Chordata; class Mammalia; order Diprotodontia; family Phalangeridae; genus Phalanger; species Phalanger gymnotis. The sequence goes on along the minus strand of CM053623.1, from coordinate 426,038,496 downwards.
CTAAATTACTGTCTAGATGAAGCTCCTCCATCCTGTACTTGAGAGTTTTATTTTTTTAACCAGAGTTAAAGATTTTGTAGTTATCCTTACAAAATCTCATCTTGATTAGAGTCATAACAATATTCTATCATATCAAGATCTTTTTAGACTCTGATAGTTATGCATATTAGCGATCTCTTCTATCTTTGTATTATGTGAAAATGTGACAAGTATGGTATTCGTGCTTTTATCCAAATCAGTGATAAAAACATTAAACAGCAGAGGGTTAAGCACAGATAACCAGGATCATTCTACAATGAATTGCCTTCTAGACTGACATTGAATCATTAAATGTTACTTATTGACCTTGACTGTTGAACCATGTTTCAATCCAGCTGCTTGTATTCCCTCGCATTTCTTCACCTGTTGTTTTTGTTGTTCGGTTGTTTTTGTTATGTCCAACTCTTTGTGACCCGATTTAGGGTTTTCTTGGCAAAGATACTGAAATGGTTTGTTATTCCCTTCTCTAGTTCATTTTACAGATGAGGAAATTAAGACAAACAAGGTTAAATGACTTGCTCAGGGTCACACTTTGTGTGTGTGTGTGTGTGTGTGTGAAATGCTATATTAAAATCTAGACAAATGAGATCTTCAGCGTTTCCCTGATCTATACAGTTAGTAAGGCTATTGAAAAAAAAAAGCCTCAGCAAAGTTGTTCTGGCAAGATCTGGCAGCAGTTCATCTGAAAAAAGACAGGCTAAGAGTCATAGTAGACTGCAAGCTCAGTATGAATCACCAGGGTGATAGAGCAGCATGTTATCCTGGGTTCTTTTATAAGGCATAGCTTCCACAGATAAAGGAGTAACAGTTTGACTTTGCTCTGTGCAGATCAGGTCACATGAGGAATATCATATTTAGTTCTCCCTGTCACCTTTTCAGAAGGATGTTGATAAGGTTGAGAAGGTCCAAGGAAAGAGCCACTAGAATGGTGAAGTGCCTCAACACCATGTTATAGGAGGATCAGCCAAAAACAAACAAATAAACAAGAAAAGATTGGGGTGGGGACAGATGGGACATGATAATTTCCTTCAAGATCTTTAAGGGCTACTTAATGGAAGAAGAATAGATTGATGCTTTGCACCCAAGGTTGAAACTAGGAGAAATAATACAAATTTTCAAAGAGGCAAATTTACTCTTGATTCAAGTAAAAAAAAAACCCAACAACCACTAGATGGTCACTATAGTCTCTTTAATCTCTGAATTTCTTTGCTTCTATGACTTGTTCTTGATGAAGTCATATTGATTTCTTCATGACTATCTTTTTTTTTGGTGGCCATTTATTAGCCACCCCTTTAACAATATGTTCTAGAATTTTCTCAGGAGTGGAAGCAAAGGTCACTGATGTAGAGTTCATAGAGTCTACTCTTCTCTTAAAAAAAAAGTTAGTTCAACGTGTACCCTTCTCTATGCTTGTAACACCTATGTAATAAGACCTTAATAAATGCTTACTGAATTGAATTGAGTTTCAGCTTGTCAAACCTTTCTTAAAACATGATGCCCAGAACTGAACCCAATAGAGCAAATATGATATTTCTAGGGCAGTGCACATGCAACTTGCAGGACACTATGCCTCGATTAATAAAGCCTAGGATACCGCTAGGTTTATGTGTTTCGACGTCACACTGTCGACTAATGCTGGGCTTAGAGCCTATTGATAAAACCAACCCTCAGATCTTCCATAAAGCAATTCTGGCCTAACCATGCCTGCCAAATGTGTACTTCAAGAGTTGATGTACTCAATTTCCTTACTTGTGAAACAAAGAGCTTAAATTATATATGATCTCTGAGAGTGTTAGGAATGCAAAATGCAAATATCTGTCTCTTGGTAAGTAACATTTTTATTGGCCAACACCTTATATGACTGTTGTGACCCTCCTCGTGATTGAAAATGTCACAGATACAAGATTTCTACGAGTAAAAGTAATGGACCACACTTATATTTAGGTACAATCTATTATAACCTTTTCCCCCACTATGTTTTAAGAGTTTTCTGAGTATAACAATCACTTGTAATCTCTTAATTTGACTATTTAAGTTCAATAGTGTTTTTCCCTCTTTATAATTTTCATGAGAAGCCTTTACTGCCCAGATTCTACCCACCAATCTCCTTTCCCTCCTCCTCTCCCCAAACCTCCTTCATTTTAAGATAGCAATAACTTCTCTTCAAAACTATCATTAGACTAATTATGAGCGAGAGGCTTCCCATGCAGATAACAGCCATCCGAGCCTAAGAAAACTAAGGTGTTGAATGTATGCCCAGGGAGAGCTATCCCAAAGATTGATCAACAGTTTAGAAAGACTATCCATGATCTCACACACTTGGACCCTGGCTAATGAGTACTCCCCAAATCATCGAGGCCAGAGAGAAAAAGAAAACTTTTTTTTTTTTACATATAAGTTATGTCAGAAGGGAAGCTTTGTCTCTTTTTAAGAACAACTCTGCCTTGGATCACAGTGCTGACAAAGATTCTCTGCTGCTTGTTTTCTTGAGATGTGGGAACTAACTAAAATTGCAGACACACAAAGCCTGACTGTTACAGGTCCTATAGCAACATTACAAACAGTTGCATTTTTCATAACATCTTCAATAAAATCCACTCAGATAGGAAAGTTAGGATTTGCTTTCACTGGCACATAACCCTCAAGTTAGAAAGCATTTACTGCTAAATATAAGGAAATGGGCAGGACAGAGTCACCTCTCCTGCCTCTGAAATCAGTCCCTCAAACCCAGGACGATGATAAATCACTCTGAGTTACTTTGAAGAAAATATGCTGACAACAAACCTCCTCTTCCTACCCTGTGCATTAACCAAACATCTGCATTTAGAAGGAGGAAATAATATGTTACTCTGAAAGGGAATTTTCATTTCCTCCACTCTCTGTTTTACATACACATGTCCCACACATGCCAACTGGCTTGGGTCTCATCACTCTGTATCCCAGTCTAGAAGAACATCGAATACATCACAATAGAAAAGCAAGGAAGCAGGCATTCTCAAACAGGATTCCACAATGTTTGCAAACTTACCAGCAACACATTCCATTCAACCATTTCCATCTACTGATCCCTTTCCACCCCAGTCTTTATGATCCCCAGAAGATGCTGACACTCATCACCTCAGGAAGGCAGTCTCACTAAGAAAAGGCATCATCACCTGAATTCCAAATCAAATTACCTGTTTGGTGAAAACTAGAGGCAGGTGTGACATAATGAGTTTGGGGAGTTGGCAGTGGCCTAGGGCAGCTTCAGAAACTGGCAGCTGCTCCTATTTATAAACACAAGGGAAAGTGAAGGCTTCCATGGCTATCTGGTTCAGAGAAGGTGAAAATTCTGGCCAGTCATCCCTCATCTAATAACTAATTTAACCACGAGTCATTAGCTTACACTAATGTCCTAATTAGCCAGCTGATTTAGGTTAATTAAAAACTAATCAAGATTTAAAAAAAAATGTTGCATCTCATTAAGATAACATGCACCATTTTCAAAAGGCCAAGTAAAACTACTCATTTTTCTAGGGGAAGGGAAGGTCTAGAGAGGGTCATTTCTTCACTTCCTTGGGAGTTGTAAGGTTCTGAATTTATTCTGTGGTAGGTGCCTAATCTCATAACTAACAGAATGTATAAACAACAGGTGAACACAGTACAAATAGATGAACAAAAAGATGTTGTTGCACCATGCCCAAATGTCAACTCCAAATCTATGATTCCGTGATCCTCCAAATGAGCTCATTACTTCCTGCTTGGCCTGTTTTGCCAGGAATCTACAACTTTCCTGGGATGGTTGATGCTGCTTTCATTCTCATGGTCATTTTTGTGGTTCTTTAAAAAAAGTTACCATTAAAATTGCGGTACATATTTTTCCATTCTGCCACCACCTTTACTGAAGGAAAATCAAAACCAGGAAAGCCCACAAATAGTCTCAGTATTAATTCTATTGTCACAATTTTCAACAGGGGTCAGGGTGGGATAGATTACCAACCAATAAAATGGATTTTTAATAATGACATCTCTGACTCACCTTCTGCAGACAGACCCTGTATGTTTATTCCCTTAGCTGCCAGGAAATTCAGGCAGGCATCTATGTTTTCAATCTAGGGGAAAAAAACAAACAAACAAAAGAGAACAGATATTCAATAAAGGTTTGCTTTCCTCCAATGCCACCTCATATTACATTATGCCCAGAGCTTCACATCACAGAAAGAGTCCTTTGTGCACCAGCTTGGACTCTTGACAAGGAAAGTATACCAACATTAAACAAACAAACAAAAAAGCCCTCCCAATTGATAGATGCAGGTCAGTAACTCTTCTTTATTTATACTTGCATAGGAAAAGGTTACCTAACATCCCAGTCACTGGGCTCCCAGAGTGGTAACCCTCCATCTTTCCAGGCTGTCAACAATAACCAGTGTGGAACTGGCAATCTTGCCTTGATCAGTGTCTCCAGTGTGGTCCTGAAAATGTGCTAGGTTGCCAAATAAGTTGGAGGTGAGGAAAGATTAGTCCACTAGCCTGTGTTGGCAGAAATTTCCAGTCACTGAGACAGGCAGTGAAATGTAAAAATGGTAACTGGAGGTTCCAGCTGGTATCTAGGCAATGTTTACTCACAAAATTCCCAGAATAGCAGGCATTGCAGATGACTGGGGAGGGCTGCAATTTCTCATATCCATCTGTCTTTATGCTCCCCTCTCCCTGTCAAGCAGGGACCCACCAGCAAAGGGGCAGGAGGCCTCTCAGATGCTCTCAAATCCTAGGGGTGCTGATGTCATGGCTAAAGCGCAAACATATGCTAATCGCAGCAGCCGGGAAGAATAATTAGCAGGTTCATGAATAAAGGTCTTGTTTACATTTCAATTGTTAAGGCTTATTATGACTATTATAAAGAAAGATGATCTACTTTGAGGTAAGGTACTGTGATGTCGTGGAAAGAGATCAAGCTCAGGCTTGACAACTTGCTAGCTATAAGTTCTTGGACAAATCTCTTATTACCTTGAAGTTCTTTATCTTTAAGTGAAGATAACACCATTTATATTATGTATTTCACAGAGCTATTTAGAATATTCTTGAATCAAAATGTGTTAAAGCTCTCTGTAAACCATGCAAATATAAGTTATTGAGTAAAACCAACGGGAGTCAAAAGTAAATGAACACATTTGGAAGTTTGCAATAGCATGTTTTGATAGTCACACCCAGACTCAGGCACTATTTTTCTAAACTGAGACCAGCAATGAATTCATAGGGTTTCATATAAACTAATGATGATTACTGTTTACAACAGAAGTGTAAGTAACTCCCTGATGCAGTTTGTTAATCGTTCTTCTCTGTTGCAGACAGTGAATTTTCCACATTTCTACCCTTCTTCTCTAGACTAGACAGTCCTGAGTTCAAGGCAGAACTATATTCTCCTCTGCACTTGACTGGGAGTAGTCTCTTTTAATCTGATAGGAAAGAAACAATTTAAAATGTTTTCAATTTGAAGGCAGCAGTGGTGCAGTGCCTAGAGAGCTGGCCTGACACATAGCTAGGAAGATCCAAGTTTAAGGATTACCTCTGACGCGTCCCAGCTATATGACCCTGGGAACTCACTTTATTCCTCAGTGCCTTGGGCAGCTACATCTCTAATATAATAACTTGCAGAGAAGGTGCTGATCTATAACCAGAACAGTGAGTCTCCTCATCTAGGAGTCTGTTCTATCAATGAAGTCGCAGGTTCATCTCTATCCATCAGTTGACTGGAGAATTCACTAAATCCTTGTACCCATTTTAAGTCATGGCATTGCACCACACCCATATGCTTAGTATATAATAATAATGACAGGGTGGGCACTTATGACTGCTTCTACCCCTCATTCACCTTAAATGAACCCTTATCATAGGTACATTATCTTCTTGAGAAGAGACAGAAATTAGTGAAATACAAAAATGTTAGAATCTAGCCACAAGAAAGAAAATCACTCCAGCTCTTTCCCTGATTTTTGCAAATTTTTCAACGTCCTCCCCTTTCTATCTCCTCAGGACTGAAATGATGAAGCGTTTGCTGTGATTTCTTACAACTCTTCTCCCCACCTCCCCCTACATGCAAAACAAGAGAAGAAATGATGAGGCAGGATGAGAAAGGACAAGAAAAGGCTCTGTAGGGGGTGTTCTGGAGAAATCTTCCACTGTGACAGTGGACAAAAAAAACGGGTAGGGGGACTAAATGAAATGAACGCCCTCTAGAAAACAATCAGATTTTCTGCCTTGTTTTCTATGACAACCTCTAAAAACAAATAAACAATAAAGGATGGTCTTGGATGTTGGTTTCATACTTCTGGTCCTGAATTACGTGGATCTTAAATGCTACTCTCAAACCAAGTTTTAGATAAATGTTGGAAGATGTATAGAGTGATGACGAGTGAAGTGAGCTGAACCAGGAGAATATTCTATGTTGTTATAATAACAATGTTAAAATGATTCGTTGTTAGAATGAACAATTTTGAAAGACTTGACAATTCTGATCAAAGAGATGACCAGTCATGATTCCTGAAGAACAGTGATGAAGAGTATTACCCACTTCCTGACAGAGAGATGATAAACTAAATATACATAATGAGACATATATCCTTTAAAATTTATTTTCGAGACATATATTTTTGGACATGGTTAATATAGCAATTAGTTTTGACTGACCATCCACATTTGTGGCAAAAGTTTCCCCCTGCCCCTTCCTTTTTCCAGTAGAAGGAGGTAAGGAGTGGAGAAAGAAAAAAATGATTAATTGAAATAGATTTTAAATTTTGTCTTTTGACATTGCAAGATAATAATATTGGCACCAGGACTATGGATTTCAACAGTCCCCTCATTTCAAAGAGGTCAAGCATTTCACTGCCTCTCATTTCAGTTATCTGAAATGGAAGCTAGGTGGCACAGTGAATCCAGCCTTAGATATTTAGTAGCTGTGTGACCCTGAGCAAGTCATTTAACCACTATCTGATTCAGGTTCCCATCTGTAAAATGGGGAAAATAATAGTGCTTATGTCCCAGGATTGTTAAACCCTGTATAAAATGAGATATCTGTATCGCATCAAACTCTTCATGACTCCATTTGGGGTTTTCTTTGGCTGAGATATTGGAGTGGTTTGCTATTTCATTCTTCAGCTCATTTTACAGATGAGTAAACTGAGGTAAATAAGGTTAAATGACTTGCTCAGGGTCACACAGTGTCTGTGACCAGATTTGAACTGAGGAAGATGAGTCTTCCTGACTTCAGGCTCTCTGCACTAAGGCGCCATCTACCTTCCCCCCCCCCCGCCATTTTACTTGACTTTGTCTAATTAATGTTTCTTTAACTACTTCATGATTCCTCCTATCATTTAGCTTCTTCTCTCCAAGTCAAACATTCCCTACAATGACCTCTACTCAAGTTCAGTTCTGCCAATCAATGCACACATAAGCTATCTGTAGATTTCCATCAGAAAATGGTGTAGGTATCCAGTGACAAGATCCAGTCAGTCCTTGATGGGTTATTTAAACTGTTTAACCAGACCATAGAGGTATGGCAAGGGGGCAGCAAGAACGCTAATCACTATTTCTCTTGGTGTGGAGATGAAATACACTGAGTAGTATCCTGAGGCTATCACTGGAGTCCCTACAAATATTAAGTCTTTAAATTAAAAAAAAATATTTTATCTAAATGTTAAATAATTAATCTTGGGAGAGAAGCTTTTTTTAAGGCTATGTACAACATAGCACCATTAATTTCCTTGATTCTCTTCCCCACAGTGACTTCACTGCTCACAGAAGGTGTCCAAAAACATTCCTCAAAACTCAAGTGCACTTTTTAATAACATTCCATTAAATGCAAAATCATCCCTGACAAAGTTGATGAGAGCCACTCTCTTTTCATCTGTACCCCAGGAAGGAGTCTGGGCTAAGGAACAGAGAGGGATCAGATGTTGATTCAAAACTCCTAGATTCATTTGGAATGAGATCAGAGGGGGCAATGTCTGCTTTGATCCAGCTTTCCTACAAATTAAAATTCATTTGGAGGTTGCCTTCCAAATACTGTACAGGTAAACAATCCATTTGGATTTATGGTCAACATTGCGCAACCCCCAAATCTGCCTAGAAAACATCCAGAGTGGCCAGCATCGTGTACTAATTACAGCTTCAAGAAATCCTAGTGTTTTTATTTATTGGGGCCACAAGTCATATGTGATCCAGATACAGTGTGAGATGGAATCTAAGTTTAAGTTTGAGAGAAGGAACTAATGAAGATCCTCTTAACCAGCCAAGTATGTAAATATGACCATAGCTGTTCATTAACACTCAGCTGCCAATATAAACCACTTTCCAAAATTAGCTAAAAAATTTGTGCAAAGTCTAACATTCCAAAGGATTCCAAGAAATGTACCGGCTGCCAAGAGGGCACAGTAACCATAGGCATAGGAACCAACAGAAAGGTCTTGTCATGTGCAAAAATCTCTGTGGGGGCAGACTCAGGGGGAAATGCCACATTGGGATAGGAGTATCCTAAGCAATCAGGGTGCTGGTACCTGGAGTGCAGGGCAAGGCTAAAATGTAGGGGGCTGGAGTAGGGGAGATGGAGAGGAAACAAAGGCGACCTCCATCACTTTTGCCAAAGTTTGTAGGTTCTCGAGGGGCCATAATTGCTCCACTCACTCTGCCTGGCATGGATTAGAGCACAATAGACAAATAAATAGTAAATAAGAAGAAAGAGGACTTTTCCCTCTGGGTGAGTTTGTGACCTTAGATCAAAAGTTCAAAAAGTCTTATTTTTGACTCCATCCTCCCAGGGAAATCTGGAAAGGATAAAAGCAACCCAGGTTCTACCTTGTGTAGTCAATGTCTACCATCAGAAATCAACCATAGACAAAGGACAAGACAAGGAAGACTCCTTAAAATATGCCGAGAGGAAAGAGAGATAAAATGAAAAAGATCCGCCCTTGAAACATGAGTCAGTCAGTCTAAGATTGTCCCAGGCCTCTGGATATTATAAAACATGCAAAAGTGGGAAACACTGCTGTATATCTCCTTGGTAGCTTAGAGACGGATCTGCTGCCATCTGTTGTGGCCGTTGCCATGGTAGCATTTTTCTCTAAATACCAGTGAAGCCGAGTGCAAAGCTCACGGAAGGGATTTTAATGCAAAGGATTGCTATTCACGGGACCCAGTGTACCTGAATTCCAAACTGCAGATTATGAATTTCCAGGGAGCTAGTGGGTAAAATGTGGGAGGGAGAAATAGATGCCACCCTCAGCATTTTTTTTCAGAGAGGCTTTGCCATATAGACAACTAGGACTCAGGCAATTCCTGGGTACAAATGCTACCTGTAGCGCTTGCTAATTGTGAGACGTAACTTCCCACCTGTAAAATGGGGAGAAAAATAGGCATCATACTTCCATTACTGAGTGGCTCAATAAATCAGTTAAGAAGATTTATTAAGCACTGATAATATGTCTGGCACTAAAGGCTCTGGCAATATGAAGACCAAAAAAAAAAAGAAAAAAGAAAAGAAAAGAAATTGCTACAGCCCACGAAGAGCTTAAAATCTGTTGGGAGAGACCATATACATACATATAAGTATATCCAGCTAGGTGGTGCAATGCACAGAGGGCTAGGCCTGGAATTAGGAAGACCGGAGTTCAAATCTAGCCTCAGACACTTACCAGCTTTGTGACCCTGGGCACCCTGTCTGCCTCAGTTTCCTTACCTGTAAAATTAGGATACTAGCACCTACCTCCCAGGGTTATTGTGAGGAATAACTGAGATAATATTTGTAAAAAGCTTAACAGGTTTTAAAATTCTACAGAAATGCTAGTTATTATTACAAAGTAAATTTACACATATAGGAACAGCCAAGAAAATGGAGAGGGGAGACATCATCAGGTGGGGAGATCAGGAAGGCCTCGTGTAAGAGGCAGCAGGTGAGGTGACCTTTGAAAGAAATGAGGGAGTTCCAAGGATGAAGGTGGAATGTCACTAAAATGTTCTTCCCATCTTCAGCTGTCATTGAAAGGTCAGCTATTACTTCTCAACACCAGAGAATAAAAAGAAACTTACTGTGTTGTGAGCTGGGGAAAGATTTTTTTCCTGAATCTCTCAGTATCATGGAATGTTAGAGTCAGAAGAAGTCTTGGAGATCATTCATTGGAATCTCTCACTTGACATTTACAGATAAGGAAACTGAATTCTGAGAAGGGAAATGATTTACCCAAGGTCATGGGGTAGAAAGACCTGAACTTAGGACCTCTACTTCCAAATCTAATACTCTTCCCAATCTTCCAGTTTATGGGACTTTCTGACAACTGGGATGTAAACCTGGGCCCGCTATTTGATGACAATCACTAATAACAAGGGGGTGAACGCGTGATAGGTGTCTTTGTGCCTGAGAATCCCAGTTCTAACAGATTCTTGTTACTGTGGTGAGATTTTCTGCTGTGTCTCCCCCTCCTCCCCTCTCAACTTCTTTGCAACCCTAGTACTTAATACCGTGCCTGGCACATAGTAAGCACTTAATAAATGCTCATTGACTGACTATGACCATAGTAATCGTGACAGGTTCTCCCATAACACTCAGGGGCCAGGTTTTTAATGGTGGGGACTACTCATCAGTCCCAGTCTGCTCCTATTTCTGGGGTATCTGCTACAAATTCCTGGGTGGTAGCAGAAGAAAATACATTGTGGCAAGACAATGTTAGGAATTTTGGCTTTTTGTCTAAAAACATCCAACCCGCTTCTCATGGTCAGTTTACTTCCACCCTCTCTTAAAAAATTAAGAAATAAAAAATAAAAACTCCACCATGAAACCAAATAAAAATAGCAAAATGAGTTTGGAGGAATGCCCTACCAAATGTCTGTCTCGCCAAGGCCGTCTGTTTATTTCAGATGCAAACCCCAGGAGGCCAAGGCACTGTGATTCAGCTTGGTTTAGTCTGTATAATGTCGGGCCTCTAGACCAGAGCAGGGCCCCCTTATGACACAGCACGTGGACCTAAGATTTGCTCCCTTGAAACATGACAAGTACACTGCATAGAACATAACAGAACATGGTAAGTCTGTCATATCAGTGAGTAGAGTCCTGTCTGGCATAAAGAAATAGGAAGTTTTCCTCACTCTCCAATACTTTTTCTGTCCCCTTTCTCTTCTTTCAACAGCCCTTCCTTCCCTCTCCAATTTTCCAGCTAATAAGCATTGTTCAGTTTTTTATTCTGATGACTAAATTATACCTTCCTGTGAATTCAGGTAATGTCTGATACATGTACCACACCTGCCCCCCCCATACACCCCAGGAAATTTGTCTTTCAAAAGACATGGGCCAAAGGAATGAATCGCTAATGATAATATTTCAGACACTGGACAGCTAGGCACTTGGGATGCCCCTAAGTCACTCCACCTCAGTGGACAAAAGCCTGCTTAGCTTACAGATACTAAGTAGAATTTATATAGGGTTCTACGGTTGGCGAAGCATTTTATATATGCTATCTTTATGTGATCCTCACAACAACCTTGCATTCATTACTTCCATTTACAGATGTGGAAATGGAAGAATGCAGAGGTTAAGTGCCCTGGCCAGAATGACACAGCTAACAGAAATCTAAGGCAGGACTTGAATTCTTTCTGAGGTCCTTTGGATTCCATGCCCAACTCTTTATTCATGGTGGAACTTGGCCCTACACAGGGAGTACCACAGCAGATGTCTTATTTGGTGATACAGCAGATTCCAACAGGCTACAAGATTTAGAAACAAGGGTCCTCTCTGGCTCCCACCCCTCTTTTCAATGTGCAACATGTAATGATCCAGGAAACAGAGACCTGGAAAAGGTTCAAAAATTCCTATAAGGGATGGGAGCAGGGCTCTGCTCTTCTTTATTTCCTCACCACCATTGGAAACTTTATCCATTAAAACTTTTGTGACATTTATAATTTTAGCTTTCCAAGATGCTGTTTTAACTTTAAAAAAATTACATAAGTCTTGCTGCTGTTGCTGTTAACGGCTAGATCCACATGGACCAAAAAAAAAAAATCTCAAGAGATTGAAAAAAGAAGAAAAAAAAGGCATCTGAAAACAAGACTGCTTCAAACTCCTTCAGTGACTATCTTTTTCCATCTTGCCTCAGACTGCCTCAGATCTCATGTTTTCCTATTGGTTTCATAGTTCTATATTTGCCCCTGAAATGGAGAAAATACTTGGGGAGGGGAACCATACCTTAGATAAAACAGATTTGGAAATCACAGTCATATTGAAGATAGGTTTGCCTGCCTCCCCACGCCCCCAAACCAAAACCTAATGTTAACAATTTTGTTTGGATTCTATGAGAGATTTTTTTCAAATGTTTACATCTAATTGTCCTCTTGAGAATCCAACTGGGAGAGAAGGTTGGAAGCAAGTGTGTGTGCATGTATGTATGTGTATATATGTATGTATTCATATATGTATGTGGCAAGAGTGAGAGACAGAGAGAAAAAGGGAGAAAGAGACAGACAGACTGACAGAGAGACAGAGAAGGCTCATGGGGTTAAATTTTATCCTCTACACATTCCAAACTAATTTAACCACTGATTTCCTTGGTTAAAAGTTCATAGGGCCCACAAGACTCAGGGCTTCAATTTCAATTAGTTTATCACCCATGGCCCAGAACTCTGTGTTCATTTTCAGGGGTAGGGGGTCTTTTCTACAAAAAATTCTCTTTGGCTCATGTTCCTACTTAGGTTTTCCCCAGGATCATCAAATCTAGATCATTTTGTTTCGACCATAGTTTTGTCCTGAAAACTCCAGGATATTCTCCAGTTCAGTCTCTAGAGAAAAGGTAAAAGGGCCTTCAGCTCAAGCAATCAAACCTAACAATACATCAAATAAAGAGAAGGAGTTAGCTATTCCAGAAGACATGGCAGAAACAATGAGGCAGCTAGGCGGGACAGTGGATAAAATGTGGGACTTGGGGTCAGGAATTGCTGAGTACTAATCAACCCAGGTAAATCACTTAACCTGTCTGTGACAGTTTCCTCATCTGTTAAAAAAAAAAAAAGGGAGCTCCTTCAGAAAAGAGAAAAAAATTTTTTTTTAGAGAATTGACCCTACTCACTCCAACATTTTTAAAAGGAAATAAAAAACAAGATATGTATCTGTATATAAATATTTTATGAGAGTTTATTAATAATATTAAAAAAATTGGAAACAACCCAAATACCTAATGATGGAGGACTGGCTGAATAAATCATGGAATATGAACATAATGGAATATTATTGCAAAATTCAATTTAATAAGCATCTATTAAGTGTCTACTGGGTACACTGGGGCTATAAAGGTAAAATAAAATCTGTTTCCCACGTCCTTAAACATTACCGCCAGGCATTTATTAAATTCTTACTGTGAGCCAGGCACTGGGGATACAGTTTTTCATTGAAGTTTACAATCTATTAGGGGTGGGGTTGGTGGAGAAGTAACAAATATGAAGAAATAAGGAAAAACTTATGAAATGACAAAGAAGGAAGAGACCAGAGTACAAACAACAACATATGAACTGATTTTTATAAACAGGACCTGAATTTTTTTTTTAATGTAGAGCGCTCCCAGGGAGGAATTCACTTTAACAATGTCGATCAGCACCTTCTCTGCAATTTATAGAGTTGTCCCAGGGGATAAGGAAGTCAGGTGACTTCCCCATGATCACATCGCCAGTGTGTTTCAGAGGTGGTATTTGAACTCAGTGCTTCCTGACTCACAGTCAGGTCTCTTTCTACTATCCAGCTGTGTGATGTGAGGTAGCTGAGTAGTGAGGAAGACCAGAGTTCCTCAGACAGTCAGCAGTACTAGTTGCATTACCTTAGGCTTGTCACTTAACCTGTTTTTCTCAGTTTCCTCAACTGTAAAATGGTGATAAGAACAGCACCCATGAGATCATGTTTGTAAAGATCTTTGTACAGTGCTTGGCACACAGTAGGTGCCATAAACATGCTTATTCTTTTTTCTCCTTTCCTTTCCAGGCATAGGCAAGCTAGGAGGGTCAAATCTGGCCTGCCTGGCCTTTAATCTAAGAATTTTGTTTTTCATTTTAAAATATAACAAAACTTTACTTTAAAATGGAATAATGATTTTTAGCTCTCAGGCTGTACAAAAACAAGCCATAGGCTGGATTTGGCTCTCAGGGGTAGGTGGCTAAGCTCTGCTGACTCTACCAAGCTGCATTTCTTTTTACATAATTATACTCAGGTAAAAGGATAGAGCCTGGAGCTATTATTTCATTCAAATAAGGAAGGCCTGGATGAAGAAACTCCCTCTTCCTATGCAAACCGGCACCTTCCTGGCAATGTAGGAGTCTTAGAGAATTGCTTGGAGCCCATAGAAGCTATATGGTTTGCCCAGAGTAACACAATCAGTATGGATCAGGCAAGACCTTCCCAGCTCCACGGTTGGTTCTCTATCCACTACGTCACCCTG
>CM053623.1:425999776-426023519 GCA_028646595.1 Phalanger gymnotis | reverse complement strand
GGGGAGGCTGGTTCAAGTTTTTGCTGCGGTGGGGCCTAAATAAATTTCTTGTTTTCTCCTTAGAGAATCTCTCATACCTTGCGATTTCGGACCATTCAAACATATACATGATTATATTTGAGATCATAAATTCGGCCTTCCTACTACAGCTCCCTCCCTGCCCCTTCTTTTTTAAAAAATATTAAGAATCAATATTTTGCCAATCTAAAGTCCTTGGCTCCATCTGAAAGAGAAACCTTCCCTTACAGGGGAAGTGAATCAGACTTCTATGAAAACAGTGCCCCAGAGCTAAAACCCTTCAAAGACCTGCCTACATTCTTTCAGGAAGCTGGATGAAAGTTCCAAAAAGAACTCTGTTCTCCTTGACTATGGAGTTGAAGTGATGAGCAGACAAGGAGAAGAGGCCCACCTTTATTGGTCTACTCAAGAGCAGTACCTTCATTTTCTATGCCTTACCTGGATTAATGATCAGACCAGGAGAAGGAAGAAGTCCTTGATTATTTCAGTAAATGGGAGAATCTTTTGATCTCATTTTCACTTGTCCTGTAGATTCCACCTCCAAAACATTTATGATATATGCCCCTTTTCTCTTCTGAGAGAGACACTGTCACCATTCAGGTGCAGGCCCTTGTTACCTTATGCCTGACCTACTGTAATAGCCTTCTGATTGGTCTCCTTGCCCTAAGTCTCCTCATATTCCAGTCCATCCTCCGCTCAGCTGCCAAAGTGATCTTCTGAAAGCATACCGTGTCACCCCTCCCCTCACTCAACTCAATAATCTACAATGTCTCCTTATTATCTCTAGGGTAAAATGTACCATCCTCTGTTTGCCTTTTAAAGCCCTTCACAATTTGGCCCCTTCCTACCTTTCCATTCTTCTTACACTTAACTTCCTTGCCGTTGTTCACCCAAGACACTCCACCTCTAGACCCCACACCTTTACACTGTCTGTCCCCATGCCTGGAATACACTCCCTCCTTATCTCTGCCACCTATGTGCCTGGCTTCTTCAAGTCCCCAGCTCAAATCCCACCTTCTGTATGGAGCCTTTCTAGGTCCCCTTCAATGCCAGCACCTTCCCTTTGAGATTACCTCCAATTTAACTCATATTTACCTATTATACACATAGTCATTTACATGCTTTCTTCTCCATTAGAATATCTTTTTCACCTAGACAAAAGTCAAGTCAAGTCAATGAGTATTTATAATTACAGACATTGTGCTATAAATTCTGGGGATACAAAGTTAGGCAAAAAACAGTCCCTGATCTCAAGGGAAATCCTTAGAGATTCTCTTAAAGAGGGATTAAATGGATTGAGGAAAATTATTCTCTAGGGTCTGTTGACATTTTAAGTTGCTTAAAGTGTTCTCAGAGGCTGCTACCTACACTTACCTTTATACAAAGTAAACCCTTGTCTAATCTTGACTATATAGTTTTGTCTTTTGACTGAGGATATTAAAAAAAAAAATTTAAGGTCAAGGGGAAACTCTACCTGCTTTTGGACTCCTTCCCCACTCCAAAAAGAAAAAGCTTATAATTTTGATTAATAAAATTATTACTGTCAGGCTTATGCCCAAAATGGAAAGTATAGCTTTTCTTCAACATTATGTCCTACAGATTATATATTAACAGTGCCATTATTGTAGATGACCAAACATAGAAAAGTGTATATATGTCCATGTGAAAAGAACAATGAGGTGGCATATTGTTCTCCTATCAGATGCATTAGAGATTTGGCAATCCCTTGAGACTTGTTAGAGTTAAGGTCTGCTACCTACTTCTCCTAATTCACATGGCTAAAATAATAATAATAATAAAATAAAATCTGGCAATTTAGTTGGGAGTGGGGGGAGAGGGATCTCGAGGGATTGTGAAACTCTGGAGAGAATTGAAGGATGAGTTACACAAATAATGAAACACCACTATTACCAGTTGAAGAGAGAGAGTATAGAAGAGAAACCTGATAGCTGTGATCTAATACAAAGATATTAACCTGAGCTTCAAACTCAGCTATTAACTACCCAGGTGACCTTGGAAAAATTATTTAACCTCACTGAGAATCACTTTCCTCATCTGTGAAATGAGAGGTTTTGACTAGACAACCTTTAATGTTTCTCCAGGTCTAAATAACATGACTCCATGAAGTAACTAGCCTTCTAACAAGACAGTGTCAGAGAACAGCATGTGTGTTACAGTGGAAAGTCAAGAAAAACCCATTCAAATCCAGACTTTGCCTCTTACTACCTGTGTGATTCTGGGAGAGTCTCATAGTCTACGTGGATCTCAGTTACCTCATCTGTAAAATGAAGTTGTTGAATTTGGGTGAGAACTGAGGTCCTCATCTAGACCACATAATAAGACATGTTAATTATGAGCCCTTGTCCAGGAATTAAAGAAGCAGCATCATCCAGAGGAAAGATTGTTAAATTTGTGGTAAATTTTCTAGTCTAAAAGGGATTTAGATGCAAACTCTAGTTCTGCCCTGTCACCTCAGGCAAGTCAGTTTACCACTTTGGAAGTCAGTTTTTCATCTGTCAAATAAAGGAGAGTAGATGGCTTCTAAATTGGATCCTATGATCTTTTGAGGTATGTATAATGACAGTTCAGAAAACTATTCACTCGGAGAGAGAAAGACAAGTGCTCAGATATAGCTGTTCATCAAATTGGCCCACCTGAAATTAGGATGAAAGGGCCAGGTAATGTATCACATGATGACACCTGGAATTTACAAAGATCTCAATAGCCTGGATGATGGAATGAGACTAACAAGATAAAATTTGTGATATAGAGAAAACTTAAAACATTTGTTAAAATTACTATCCAGGCCATAGGAGATATTGCTAATTTTTTTTTTAGCAAAAGAACCCAAGGTTTTTAGAGCACTGCATAGTCAATATGAAATGATAGTGTGATATGGTACCCCATTAAGTTAATATAATCTTGGGCTACATAAATAGAAGCATTATGTTCAAAAGAGAGGAGCTGATGGTCCCAATTTCCTATGTCCTGGGAAAACCACATCTGGTGGCTTTCTGTATGGCTTTTTCATTCTTTGTGATCCATCTTGCTCATTTTCATTCAGGTAATTTAATTTTTATTCCTTTTTTTTTGAATAAAATTTATTTTTATTGTTTATAAATTATATTGGTCTTTAAAAACAAATAGCTTAATTTATCAATTCAATCATTATTTCATTCTTTCTACTTATTGATTTCTCTACTTAATCTCTTTCTTTGTCTCTTCTAAATATGTGTTTAGGGATATATATTTGCCTCTGAATATTCCTTTGCTGTATCTCATAAATATGAATATACTATATTTATCTTGTAATTGCATTTATAACACATTGATATTTGTTTACATGACTTAATCTTTAACCTAGATTCAAAATCATTTAAAAATGTATACTCAGGCCTGTATATTTTGATCATATTTTCATGATAAGCAGGGGAATGACCTGTAAAATTACTGCATAAAATTTATACCTTTCTGAATTCACTTGTAACTTCTCAATGATCTGATTAATGTGTATTTTAAGAAAAAGAAATGTATTTCTGGCTTTTTCCATTCAGTTCTCTCTATATAACTTGCAAATTGTTCCTTCAGCACTCTATTCATATTTATAACTTCTTTGTTTACTTGTAAAAATTTGATTTATCGTTAGTACCTATTTAACTATTACAAAATTTCTGCCTAGTTGTTTTTTGCATATCAGCTAATATTTAATTTAGAAATTTAACTGCTATAGCATTTCTTGCAGTAATAGAAAAGATGGATATGTTTTTATTATCCATGGTTTTTATCAAAGGCTGTTATCAATAACCTTTAAGAGTAATATAATTTCTTTGTTTATCTCTCAATGCTTTCTATTTTGAATTCTATTTTGAATTGGTTGGATGTAACTCTAGTGATATCCGAATATGGCCTTAGACAAGTATTGCTGTAGCTCCAGATTTTAGTAGAATTTTGCTAGAATTAATATAATGAATTATAGTCCACACCAGGGACAGGGAACCTGCAGCCTGGAGGCCTTGGTTCTTGGTTGTTTCCTTTTGATTGAGTCCAAGTTTTACAGAACAAATATTTTTATTAAGGGGATTTATTTTGTGAAGTTTGGATTCAGTCAAAGAGCCACACTTGAGGACCTAGAAGGCCACATGTGGCCTCCAGGCTGCAGATTTCCTACCCCTGCTCCAAACCATTATCTGTAATCTATGTATATATTTTTATATCATATGGTGATGTTTTGTTGTACTTTAAAATCCATCAATTGATTTTTAAAGAGGAATTTAATTCATTTGTAATCAAAGTGATATTACTGACTTTGAAATTCTCGACCATTTTTTGTCAAATTATTTAGTCAGAAAAAATTTTCTAAATTTTTTTTATTACTTCAATTTGAATTCTTTTCTGAACTTAACATAGAAAAATAAGTTTTACATATGTTGTCATGACTGAACTACTGTTATTTTAAAAATCCACCTATATTGACCACACACAATTAATCACAATTATAAAGTATTTATTATTCAAAATACTTAGCTCAGGGGTTCCCAAATCTGTTATAAAGGTTCTTCCTTTCTTTATCTCAGGCTTGTAAATCACTCAAAAACCTTTTACCTCCTTCTGTTTCTCCAAACTAAGCGTTGTTCTGACGCTGAATCTTTTGTCTAGGAACTATTCAAAATTGTCTTGATTATCAAATGTCTGTATTTTGTTTTTAAGAATGCTTAATTATGGTGGGAAATCATTCCTAAGGTCTGGTCCTATGTTTTTACTCTGTATATGGAAGAGGGAGGTGGTTTAGTTTCTTCTGTTGCTTCTTATTCCAATAGAAACATCTTAAAAGATATATAATTGCATTTTCTGGTAATTAATTGTTAAAATCATATTCACAGAGTTTTTCTTTTGACATTATCACTTTGAATGTTAATGACAACATTCCTGGCTAAGTTGAATCTTTGGGTTTTCCATGTTTGCACTTCATGGGTATTTTTTATTTGTAATTAGTCCCATGTTCTGAAAACTTGGAAGTTTTTAATATAAATCCTTAAAACATAATGGTCAGATTTCCTTTTTCACAGTTTTTCAGAAATCTAATAATTTTGAGATCCACTTCCCTTTTTCTTGTCCTCTAGAGTTATCATTTCATTCTTCTTTCCAATGTTTTTTTCCATATAATTCATTTGCTAAAGTTATTTTTCTGCATCCACCCTGAACTTCTGAACTCAGACCACAAAAGTTTGTTTCTCCTCACTCTATGCATCAAGCAATCAGCTCTATTGCAGGCATACCTGCTACCCAGGCTTATGATGAAATGGTTTAGGTTTTTATCTGGGCAAGGATACAGTTTGGGCTTTTAACCTTTTATAACAGAAAAGGCAATTTTGTCTCTCCTCACAACTTCCTTCCTTCCTTCTTTTCTTCCTTCCTACAACTTCTTTTCACATCTACTTTCTAAGGCACATGACTCTCACTTTAGCCAACCACAAATTACAACTACACTATACTCCCAGCAATAATTTGACTTGAATGGAAAATATATGATGGGGAGTACAGAAGAAGTGGAAAGATATGTGGGCATCATAGTGCAGAAGGTAATAAATACCAAGCTGAGGATTTTGTATTTTATCCTAAAGGCAATAGGACCTGACCAAATATTTCTGAGTTCAGGAACAACAAGAGCACATTTGCATTTTGGGCAGGCGTTTGGAAGATAGATTGGAGAAGAGTGGGCCTAAAAAAGGGGAAGCCAACTAGCAGGATGTTATAATAGCCCAGGAAAAGGAGAATGAGAGCTTAAACTGGGGAAGTGGGTGCATGAGTGGAAGAAAGGAACAAACATGAGAAATGGGTTGGAAATAGCAAGGGATGGGATGGGGGGGAGGAGATGAAGGAAAGTAAAGAATCATGTATGATTGCAATGTAGCAAATCTGGGTGACTAGAAAGATAGTGATACCCAGAGCAGACATTGGGAAGTCTGGAAAACTTGGGTTTGAAGGGGAATGAAGTATGAGCTCTGAGTTCCAAACTGGACATTTCAAATGCCTGTGGATCATTCTGGTGGAGATATATAACAGGTCTGAAGTTTAATAAAGAGATTAGGAATTGTCAAGTGTATCTGGTAGTCATCCGCACAGAGATGATCAATGAACCCATGAGAGTTGATGATATCACTAAGGGAGAAAAAAAATACAGCAGACGAGACAACCCAGATTTAGCTTTAATCTAAACTGTTACACTTGACATTTGTCCCTATTATAAAGTATTGTATTAGATTCAGTTCCAAATTCTAGACTTTTAAAATCTTTCTAGATCCTAATTCTGTCACATACGTTAACTAGCCCTCCTAATTTTGTGCCTAAGCATACCACCCTTGCCTGATAAAGGTTAAATAATGCAGGGCCAAGGATACATCTCTGGAGCACTCCACTAGTAACCCCCACCCAACTTGACATTGAGCCCTTAACAATGACTCTATGTGTCTAGCCATTCAACCAACCCAGAATATACCTGATTGTAGTACCATCTAGTCAACATTTCCCCACAATTATATCTGTCCATAGGGGTTGCATGAGGGATTTTGTCAAATGTCTTGCTAAAACCTAGGTAAATGATATCTACAATATTTTCCTGATCTATGAATCTAATAACCCTTGTCAAAAATGGAAATGAATTTAGTCTGGGATGATCTATTCTTGATAAAGTCATTCCTTCTTTTTCTAATTTTTACTAACCATTCCTTTATTAATGCATTTGAGAGTTTGGGAAGGAATAAAAAGCAAGATCATTGACCTACACTTTGCAGATTTCGTTCTTTTCCAATTTTCAAAAATTGGGACAAAATTGGCTAGTCTTCTATAACTCTTCCATTCTTTATGAGCTTTCAAATATCATTAACAATGGCTCATCGAAAAACATTTATAGTGCCTATTATATGCCAGGCACTGTGCTAAGCCAGTGTCTTCCCCCACTGTAATGTGAGCTCCTGGAAGACAGGGTTTGTTTTTGCCTTTTTTTATATGCCCATCTCTTCACACAGTGCCTGCTACATAGTAATACCTTACTAAATGCTAGTTGATTTGATTATGTCCAAAAGACTATGTATAATCATAATTCCAGGGACATAATGGTATGTAGCATTTTAAAATAATTCATGTAAAACATTATACACCAAAATTAAGAATGAAAAACTGTGAATGCCTTCATGACATCATCTATAGGAAAACCAAGTGAAGGACACTGACAAAATGATAACACCTAATAAATATACTCTGCTAAGCATTATACGTTTAACCTTGGCTCGTGCTCCTTTTAAAATTCATGCTATCTGATTATATCATAGAGCACAGCCCTAAGGTGTTCCTCAAACCTAGACTTCAAGGGAATGAGTAAAAGTCAAGTGTGGCTTGCTTTTCTCTGCCTCACCAATGATCTTTCATTCTATTCCATTCTATTCTCCTGGTCTTATTCTCAAGGGAGATAAGAAGTTGATGCCCAGGTTGGAATGCCAATGTCATAGTATGTAATCTGAAAGAAAGCAAATCAGGAGTTCTCTCACATGACCCAAAGCTATCTGATGACACAGCCATGTCAAAAATTCTCCAGAACAGGAGAAGGGAAGTGAGTTTTTCCATTTCTAAAACAGAAAGAATTCATCACATTTCTCATCTCTTTTGCTAGGATCTTGGAAAGATAAAATAGCTTAATAACACTGAAGTACTCTGCAAACAGTAATTATGATGTTTAGGAGACAGTGGTTTAATTGTGTCTTTGTATCTGCTTAGCATATATTTGATGTTTAATAAATGCTTATTTAATACAATTTAACTGTTTGTATATTCTGGTTACATCAAGAAGAATTCCCTCAAAAAGGAAATGAATGAAGAGAAGAAAGGACAAGCAACAGCAACAGTACTAGTTACTTTAATTCCACAAGGGAAATGCACTCAGGTATGCAGCTAGGAGGCACAGTAACTAATAATGATGATGAAAAGCATCACCATAATAATACCTAGCATCATTTATATAGCACTTCATGGTTTGCAAAGTACTTTATAAACATTATCTTATTTTATTCTCACCATAACCCTCAGAGGTAGGTGCCATTTTAATTCCCATTTTACAGATAAGTAAGATAAGTAAAAATTGAGACAGACAGACATTAAGTGACTTGCTCAGGGTCACACAAATGGATGGGATTTGAACTGAGGTCTTCTAACTCCAAATCTAACCATCTATCCATTATGTCATTTTGCTTCCTTAGAGTACCCAGAAATCACTATATAGATGTAGTTATTGTCAGTGCTATTAAAAAGACCTCCCAAGTATAGCTTTAAGTTCATTGCCCAAAGGCAGGCTTGGAGGGAGCAGAAACTAGATGTTTGCTCTGGCAAACAGAACCAATACAGGGCATTCATGGATTACCTCGTTTTCAATAAGCCTGTCAAACTTCAGCACTTGCTCTTAACTTTAAATGATTTCTTGGATTTTCTGTATTCACTTGCACAGTACAGTGGTGTGTGTGTGTGTGTGTGTGTGTGTTCAGGCATTTATAAAAATAGGCATGGGGCTTGTGGAAGAAGCATTTCAGCTGTCCAAGTATTTCAGACACTTCCAGTGTCATTTGACCACACATTCCTGATGCCCCTGGGAAGGTTGCAGGTCATCGGGCTCAGGCTTACTGGCTGTGGGTGCAGTAACTCATCCCCTTAGGGTGAGATATGGATACATATCATATATCACTGGGACTTTTGGGGGAATCTCTAAAGGATGCTTGCTACCAGGGGGATGTCTGTTCAAGTCAGTGACACATAGGTCAACTCAAGTCACTTCTAGAACATTTTTTTTCCTCCCTAAAGATACTTAAAGGCAGCTGTGGTTAAAAAGATAGAGAGTTGGCCTTGAAGCCAGCAAAACTTGGGTTCAAGCTCTGACTATGACACATACTTATAAGTGATTCAGGAAACTTTCTAAGATTATAAGGTGCTGACCTTCATTAATGGCAGAAGTTTCATCCTCCAAAAATTCCTCAAATCAAGGGAATCACAGGATAATCCAAGCTTCATCTCTGTCCTAAAGATACCGATCCTCCCTTTTCTCTAAGCCAAATGAAACCAATGGGAGTTGTTTCCCTTTCATTCATTTACCAAGTCAAAAATACTAATCATGAAATAATAGATTAGAGCTAAGAAACTGATTACCGAATACATACAAGGGCTTCCTTCAGGTCTCATGATGCTTTCTTTTTTTCGATTTTTTTCTCAAATAAATGTCTAAGAATATACATGAAAAACTACTATTGCTACCTGAAATGTCCCTCAAAGGCAGAACTGGTCATTTCATGAAGAGAATCCGCACCTTGGAAATTACTTACCTATTCCTTTCCTATACTGAAAACATGGACTGCTGGTTTCTGGGCTCTCAGATGTGGATGTTTTCACAGAGAAGACATAGCAAGATAAGACTTTAGATGACCTCTTGGTGTCTCGCATCCTTCTGATCACTGCTCTCACAGCTTTATGCGAATAATTATATATTTAGAGCTAGACTGAACACTAAGGTTCACCTAGTACAATCCCTTAATTTTACAGATGAGGAAATTGAAGCCCAGACACATTTAGGGTCACACAAGGAAATAACTGGCAGAGTTCAGATTCAAATCCAGGGCCTCACACTTCAAGTTGAACTCTCATTCATTCCAATCCAATTCAACCATGCTATGGAAGGCCATGAGGTAGTACCGTGGTTAGAGCACCAAACTTGAAGTCAAGAAGACTTATCTTCCTGAGTTCAAATCCAGCCTCATACACTTACTAGCTGTGTGACCCTGGGCAAGTCACTTAACCCTGTTTGCCTCAGTTTCCTCAATAAGCTGGAGAAGGAAATGACCAACCATTCTAATACCCTCACCAAGAAAACCCTAAATTGGGTCATGAAGAGTCAGATGCAACTGTTAAAAGGACTGAACAACAACAGCAAACCAGGCCCTCTGTTAGGTACTAGAAATACAGAGATTAAAAAGAAAGGGGTGAAGGGAAAAGAAATGGATATTTATTAAGTGCCAGGCACAAAAGTTTGCAAATCTTATCTCTGTGCCTTCTTACAACAATCCTGTGAGGTAGGTGCTATTATTATATCATCCGTATTTTGCAGTTGAGGAAACTGAGGCAGAGGGAGGCTTCATGACTTTCCTAAGCCACTTAAGTATCTGAGGTAGGATTTGAACCCAGGTCTTTCTAACTCTAGGTTCAATACTATTGGCATCACCTAGCAGTCATTGTGTTCATTTTGTTCAGTTGTTTTCAGTTGTATACAACTCTTCGTGACTCCATTTGGGGTTTTCTCGGCAAAGATATTAGAGTGGTTTGCAATTTCCTTCTCCAGCTCATTTTACGATGAAGAAACTGAGGCAAGCAGGGCAAAGTGACTTGCCCGGGGTCACACAGCTAGTAAGTGTCTGAGGCCAGATTTGAACTGAGGGAGATGAGTCTTCCTGACTCCTGGACCAGCACTCTGTCTACTCTACCACCTAGCTGCCTGCATTACCCTCAAGGAGTTTGCATTGAGTGAGGGGGGTCTGTGGGAGGAATTCTATTTTCCTCTCACTCTATCCTGAGGACTCAAAGTGAAGTGTGGCCAGTGGAACACCAACTGGGCTTCCTGGGGCTAGTCATCTGGCAGGAACAACACTTCTCCATACTGTTTAACTTAACCCCACCCTCCTCACAGTGCACCAGCTACCCCTGTTCTTAAAACATTTTCCATCACATAGAAGGAAAAACAAGACAGGGCTTTCCAGTCCAAAGGCAACTACTATCATCGGGAACAAAGCCAAGCTACTTAAACGAAGAACAATAAGAGAACAAATGCTGTTGGCTATTCCTCAGCTCAACGTTTAGCCAAGTGTACGAGAGTGCCCTTTGAGGAATTAAGCTGGTCTGCCGTGGCATAGCTCCAAGCAGCAGGTCTCCTTCCAAGCTAACAGAGATCTGCTGAATATACCATATGACAGTCAAAAAGTTGTCATGGGGACACTGAGTTTTGACCCACAAACATAAACTTATTTAAGAACCAAG
Source organism: Phalanger gymnotis (assembly GCA_028646595.1). NCBI lineage: Eukaryota > Metazoa > Chordata > Mammalia > Diprotodontia > Phalangeridae > Phalanger > Phalanger gymnotis. The sequence goes on along the minus strand of CM053623.1, from coordinate 426,012,440 downwards.
CACATGGGACTATAGGGGGTAGGGGATAGAAATAAGAAATAAGGATTCAGGTTCTGAATTAGTTCTCAGGTGTAACCAGACTGCAAACTGATGTAATAGTTATCATAAATTTATATAACACTTTAAAAAGTTTGCAAAGAGCTCTGCATATGTCACCTCATTCAAGACTCAAAACAGTCCTAAGTGGTAGGACCCTAGCAGCTCCTGCCTATGTGTATTATTATTTCTATTTTAGAGATGAGAAAATTGCAGCTTAGTCAAATAACTGCATATGACCACACACTAATGTCAGAAGCAGCATTTTAAGCCAGGGTCGTCTGACTCAAATGCATCCCTCTACTATGCTGCTCTGCTTCCCCAGATGAAACCACGCAGATGACGTCCTAATACCAAAAGCCTACTTCAAAGGATGCCAATATGTGGCATAGGTGAAGAAACTTGGCTAGTGTACTGGTCCTGATTTCTTCCATAGCCACTAAGTTAACAGCCTCATGCTTCCTATCTAAGATGCGGGAAAATTTGTTGCATGGAATCTTTGTTGGCTCCCTAAATTGGAATTCTGGGAGTGCTGAAGAGCTGGGATTAGGACCCAGTCATGTTCATTCCATGCAAATATGGAAATATTGCTGCTGTTTGGCTTTGATAGCAAAGAATCTTCCCAGAACCTTGGTCAAAAGCAAGGCTGTCCTCATGTGATCCAACTGTAGGGGCTATTAGCTTCTAACCTGACAACTAGCAAAGGCTGCTCCTATAACAGGTTTAGGTTTTGATCATTCATCAGTCAAAACTTTCTGAATGGTGTTCTGGCCATCATTAGGAAGGATTCTTGCCTTTTCAGCTAGAAGGTACTGCCATTTTAGAATGACAATAAAGACTCTGGGATTTAACCAAACAAAAAATCAGTATATTGGAAAAGGCATCTCTTCTCTTCAGTGAGTTAGCATGCCCAAATAATTTCAATGTAGCATGGCAAACATTTATTAGGTACCAATCGTGTGCCTAAAAATGACAATACAGGGACAAAAATGAAACTGTCGTTGCCGTCAAGAAATTTTACTGGGATGGTGGTCATTATGAAATAAAAACGTAATTCAAGAGGTACGCTAACGAGTTGAGGGATTTAATTGTTGCACAGCATTTCTACTCTTCAGCAAGTCTGTGTGTTTCTATGATTCCTATTTCCCCAATCTGATATTGCTGGATAAGGAAGATTTCCACGTGAGTTATTGAAAAACACACACACACACACACACACACACACACACACACACACACACACACACCATTCATTCTCACTTCCAATGGTGAGCCTACTCAAAAAGAACTGGCTAAGAAAGCAGAGGATTTGTGTTAGACCTGAAAAGACCAGAAAATCTACGAAATGAGGCCTACGGGTTGTGTTTTCATGGTCATGGAGATCCATAAAAGCTTTTGCAACTTGGACCAAAGAATCAAAGGATTTGATTACCACGGGAAGAGATTAGGACTAAGGCCCAGAGAGAATAGGTGGAGATAGTTGATGTATCTCGTTGCTCAAGAAAATGAATGAGCCAAAAGCATGTTACTAGGCAAGGGCTTACACAATTCTAAGGTGTCAACACCTATATTAAAAAGCTATGATAATAATAAATATGCAGAATTTAGTCCAAGATTCCATTGGAAGTTCCTTTTTCTATCCTATTCCAAAGGGGTTTGTTCAACTCATTAGTAAATCCATTTTCTTTCCTGCATTCTGGGAAGAGAAGGGGCTGTCAGCAAATCAGCCATGGGTGTCTGCAGAGGGGTGAGATTATGCCTCTGCTACCTAAACAACCTGGCTTGGGGCTAGGCAGGGAGGGGAAAAGAAGCAGTGGGTGGCTAATGATCCTTTTTCTCTGGCACTTTGTTATGCTCCATTTTTTTTTAAACTTCACTTTCTGCACACTTATTTTCATTTTGCAAACATAAAGACTGAAAGGTAACAACGAGTCAAGATGATAAGACCCCTACTGCTTCGATACTAACTCAGTCTCCTGTTTTATTAACAAAGATTCAGTGTGATACATCTGTTCCATCCAGTGAGAACACACATCAAGTTCATTAACTAAAGATACCAAGATTAACTCTCGATTATCCACATGTACATCATTTGCCTGGTAGATTACCTGCAGCCCCCCTTTTCTGCACAGTTTGCCAACTAGACTACTCCTAAAACAACTGGTCCCTGCAGAGAATGTACTTCTTGGAAGGTTAACTAATTATAATGGAAAGGACTTGGGGTCAGATGAGCCCCAAGTTCAAATCAGGCCTTTGACACTTAGTAGCTGTACAATCCTGGGCAAGTAATACACTATATAAACCCAGAGCTGCTAGAGAATTTAGGTGCCATTTTACACATCTTCTTTTACACATTTCACTCCAACTACTTGGAGTAAGGAAACTCAGGTCCATAAGGAAACTGTGGTCCAGAGATGTCAAGTGACTTTCCCAAGGTCACACAGTTTAAAAGCGCCAGGATTGGAGCTCAGATCCCACAACTCCAGATTCAATTGAAAAGTTCAGGACCATTTTTAGTGTGCCCCCTCTGAACCTCAGTTTCATCATCTCTTGTATGGATATAATACATGTGTTATCTGTCTTACAAGGTGTTATGAAGAACATTCTGTGATATTCTAGATAAAATGCCATTATTATTATAATATTATAATTGACAAGGCTGGTCTTAAAAAAAAAAACTCCACGCATCTGGAAGAAGTAAACTCTAAAGCCAAGTAAAATATTAGTTTATCTACCCCTGAGGACTACTGATTGATTCACCCATGCCACTACTGTCCTCCATTACTGGAAATAAGCAAGAGTTAAATCTGTGGATATTGCAGACGGTTCCATATTTTTATATCATTTTGACAGGGAAACTGCTTGCCAGACTATGAGAGCATCTTTGCTAGCTCACGGATCCAGATGGCCAAACCTTTCTCTTTGGTTTAATTCTATGCCATTCAATTTGTTACTTTTGTTTTCCTCCTTGTTTTCTACAGAATTCCATGACTAGAGGTGTGACGCCATTCCCTGGATTGGAATCCTGTGCTCAAAACAATTTCTTGGTTTTTGCTATAAGATTCTCCATCTCTTTCCTCTCCCTCCACATCTCATGCGCTGGCACTAGGTATCACTGAAAAGTGATAGGTTTTTCCTTTTTTGTACTTAAAAACAGCCAATAATCCTTAAAAATTCATTCAATAAATGATAAAATGACAGTAGTGTATATAAGCTTTAGTAGCTTAAAACTTACTAAGACTTCTTGGGATAATAGACATATATATGCATATAATATAGAGAGATACAGATGATATAGATACACACATAAATATATCCAGATATATTTGCATAAAGAATTGATACTTTTTTGGGAGCTTGGGGAGACAATGATATTTTGATTTTGAAGACTGACTTTTGCTTTAATGGAAAATGACATTTCAAAAGGTAGTTGTTGAAAATGTGGGTGCACACACACACAGAATAGAGTACAACCTTTTTGAAAAAAGGACATCATTTTCAGATGGCAGCCCCCCACTTACACACTGAAATGAGGCATGACAAATGAATCCAATTCAATTTCCAAGACAAATGAGCCCACTTCATGCAAAGACATGCTTGACATGCTTACTCTAATGGTTAAGTTAGTGATCTCCAAATTTTCTCAATTATTTATACTCCAGACAGCTGCCGGAGCACCAGTAAAAATAGCAGCCAAGATTTTCAAAGCGAAAGAAGCAATGATATATCTATATATGGATTTTCTTATGAAAGAAATGGTCATCCTCTGGATCAAAGAAAAAAAAAGAAAAGCCCCCAAGTCTAAAACTGCCCTGCAGAGAAAGTGATTTCATGGTGCAAGCTAAAAAGCAATGTCCTACAACTCTTATGTGGAAAACACTTCCATAAACAAAAACAACCAAAAAGGAAAGAGAAATTGGAGGGGATGGAGAGGATGGGTTATAATGAATTTAAATCTGAACAAACCATAACAAACAATAGACTTCATACCATGAGTCTAAAGACTGCCTATCAGATTGATGTATTTTAGAATGAAATGCATTAAATTGGATCGTATTGGAAGGAAAGACAAAAACCAACTTCATTTGGAATGCTGGCAGCAAATTAACTCCAAGTATAAAGCCTTCCCTTAAATGTACCTTGTTCCTTTTTTTAAAAATGAACAGGTATTGCTAGAGTCTTAGCCTCAAATGGAACACATTCTTTGAATATACTACTTACAAACTGTTTTGAAGGTGAAAAACTGAAGACTTAATATTATCACATTTAATCCAACTTTTTTTTTCTGAACACTAAAATCTTTACTGCTTTAATTTCAAAGGTGATCTTGTAGGGTTCATTAAAAAAATGGTTGATTTAAAACATCAATAGAAAAAAATGCAATGGAATATCTTCAAAATTCCATCAAAGCATACAATATACCACTTCTTAAGGCTTCCCTGGAAAATGTCTGCATTTTTGGTTTCTATTAATACCCCAATGTTACATTAAAACTATGTAAACTATTTGGGGTCTTTCAGGAAAAGCAAGATAGTTTATATCAGTCATAGGAGCCTTCACAAATATTTATATCCTAGTACCAAGTCAGCACAGCCAGTCTCTAAAAACCAATAGTCTACCGGGCATTTTAAGGACAAGGTTTAGCCACAAAAGTCACAGAAGCAAACTAATGTCACTGGAGAAGCCTGTTAGTTGACTATGTATTCCCCTCCCACCCCACAGCCTGTCCCCAGCATAAAAGTGGGAATAACTACATCTACTGATCACATGGGAATATTTTCAAAGTCACCTGTGTAATTTAGAGTAGGAGTATATTAAACATATTCAGCCCCTCAGTTCTTGGACTACTTACCATTTGAGATCTATTCTTTGGACAGCCATTGATGTCTTCAATTTTTTCATTTGCTGAAAAATAAAGAGAATAAACCAAGCTTCAAAAACCTAAAGTGAAACCAACAGTGGAAACTCTTAGAACAGCTATTTCCAGGGCCCTTGCTGCTGGCTGCACCTCCAGGGGCCTAAAAGTGGGGCTGTCCAAAGCAACTAAGCGTGTGAAACATTGAGATGCACCGAGCAGGCTCAGGGATTTACTCATAGGCCATTCCTCCAGGGACAGCTGGAGCAAGGCCATACTCATTTAAAAAGATGACAACTGCGGAGATGACACTCCTTAAAATGATGGTGCATCACTGAAATACTTGTCTGGGAACCTGGGAATGGAGATGCCCAAGAGCACCCAGCTTCAGCTAGAACAGGCCCTATTGGCACCAAACAAAAGGAGCTCTGAGAAAACACAGGCCCGAACTCAGTGACCACCAAACAGTCCAGGGCACGCATGATAACCCATCCTCTCCATGCTCTTCTAGGATCATTTGCCTACCTGCTCTAAGTACAGTCACAATTGAGAGAGCTTTTGTTTTGACAATATAGCTGAGAATAAAGGAGGGGGAAATTGAAGCCCCAGGAAGTCCAATGACTTGTCCAACTATTGGTCCATCTTTAAAAGGAAGTGAACAAAAAAAGGTGGCCTTCTACTAACAAGACATTCATTCTCAAATAAAAAGCTACCAAAGGGAATCTTCCCAAAATGAATGCATTTTGTCACACGAGGCAAAACACATCCCAAAACACAAGAAGACCTAACAGAGAACAATAACAAATTTTTATTTGGGGCCTTCAGACCTCTTAGAAGATTCCAGTCGTCTTGGCATCTCTCCTACCTTACTTCCATTTCATAGAAACCCTTACTTTCTTCAGATAAATTTCCTCCCCTCTCCTCTACCGCTGCTTCTTTCCTTCCTCAAATTCCTGCTGCATATGATTATATGTCAACATGTGATCTCCCCGGTAGATTGTACGGACTCCTTAAAAGCAGGAATTTTTTCATTTTTGTTTTTATATCCAGAGAACTTAGCACATAGTGGGTGCCTGATAAAAGCTTGTTGATTTATTAATTTGATTAATAAATATTCAGTGAGGCCCAGATGAAGAAAATATTTCTTAAACCAGAATGTCCTATTCCCCAAACATTCCAATTAAGGTTTTTACCATATGCATTTTGAGAAGGTTTCGTGTCTTTTCATTATAAATGAAAAAGTAAAAAAAAATGTAAAATCAATAATAATTGATATGAACCAAGACAGAAAAGCAAATTCAACCAATGGCCAGGAACTTATGGGCAAGGATGATTCAATGGCCTTGGTTTTGATATCGTAATTAAAAATAAATTTGGTTTCCTAAATTCAAAGTTACTGGTATATTTTCCCATAACCCATTCATGATGCTCAAGTTTAGAAGTAATCCATTTCTGATTAATAGTACTCATTTAATTTAAAAAAAGGAAACAAAACAAAACATTTACATTCACGGTTCAGGGCCTTCATCCTGGAAATACTCTAAGTTCTTTAAATTCCATCTGGAGACACTAAGCACTAATAGGCAGTGCATGTAGGCTTACCAAGTAGTCTAAATTTTTAGCATTTCTAATACCTAGAGCCCAAATCAAGAATCCAAGACCTCGGGGAAAATGAAGGGGGTAGGAAATGAGATGATGCCCTAGAGAGTCTTCTAGACTATGAATATGGTTAGGGGGGACATGGGGAGAAGGATGGTAACTCATGCTAACCATAGGCATAGTTATGGTGGGGGTGGGGAGGGAAAAGAAGAGGGGAATAGCCCATCCCTGTTCCTTTTCTCTCCTCTGAAACTTGTAAGGCCAGTGACTCCCCATCCTACCCCACCTCCCCCCACACACATAGTTCCTTTGTCTCTCCCAGATCATCTCCCTACTACCCTTAAACGCTTATGAAGATTCAAATCAGAGTACTGAGAGATGTAGGGATAATAGTGGGGGACCCTATGGGGAAGAAGTGTGAGCCTTCAATGCCGGCCAGTGGGTCAAAGCCCCAATGGTCTCCTCCTAGTTACAACTTTGCGAATAAATGCATCTTTACTTATTCCTTCATTTAACATAGAGCCTGAAACATTGATTTCAGCATTGGTTTATGACATTCAAAACTAGCCCATTAAGTAAACCTAATTGTAGAATTCTCATAAAATATGAAGGTATAGAAAATAACAGTATTAGCAGAACCTCATCACGTTGATATACACAGACCTCGGGCCTCATGGATTCTAATTTCATGATATTTAAACACTGAATTAATTATAATTGTCCGGAATCAGGCTACATTTTCAAATGCTGGATTTGGTTCTGCTGTCAAAAAAGCAGTAAATAAATAACTCTAGTTTTAAGAAAGAAATTAATTTCTTCAGACAAACATCTTTCATAGAATTTCAGTTATTAGAATGGCTTTGTCATCATCTAGCCCAACCCACATTTGACCATGGCCTTATCTCCACAGCATCCTTCTCTTTTTTATTTGATGGCTTCCAGTGGTGGCAGGGCGGGGCGGGGAGGGGGGGGGCAGGAAACCTGCTACCTCCTACAGATCTGCTTTGGGAGAGCTCCAACCAACAGGAAGTTGTTCCTTCCTTCTAGCCAAAATCTGCCTCTGATATTTTCACCTACTGTTTCTAGGTTCTGCACTGCATGCCAAACAAAACAACTTGAATTCCCTCCTCCATGACAGCTCTTCAAATTGTTGAACCCACCCCCTGCTTCTCTCCAGGCTAAACATCCCCAGTTCATGGATCTCATGAATCTACTGAAAGACCTGGAACTCCAGGATATTTACCTCATCTGCTTTGGAGATCCCTTCAGATTGTTTAGGAAACTGAAGAACATGGTTAGGGTGGGGGGTGGGGTGGGGGGAAATGACCTGACACCTATGTTAGTTAACCTACAATAAATAATAAGGAAAAGAAAAATCCAGCCTTACACTTATTTGCATGCTGTTTTTTTACTTTTCCCAGTGCTCAGGGGTTCACTTCCCAGCTCTGATTCTTAATATCTGTGTAACCTTAGACAAATGACTTTATCTTCTTGTGCCTCAATTTATCCATTTGAAGAATGAAGGTATTGGATTACATAAGCTCTGAGGTTCTTCTAGCTCTAAATCTGTATTTCGTAATCCTCACTACACCACTCTGAATCAGTAACATCATGCATTATAATTCCCTTTTTACAGATGAGAGTATAGAGGCAAGGAGAATTTTTGGTTTTGTTTTTAAGCTATGCCAAGGTTATATGGCTAGGCAATTGTGGAACTTGGACCAAAACTTAGATTTCCTGACTTTTAGGCTAATAGGATTTCACTGTGACACCTCAAACTTCATGCAAGGAATGGTACCATAGACAATCATATGACTGGTCCCTCTTTCAAAAGGACAGGTATTGCTTTCTGGGTCACTTGCTTGTTAGCTCTATCATGGTAGATGTTGTGCCAAGAAAGAGCCTTTTCATGGGAAGAGAAGGAGTCTTTTCCTTTTGGCCCATTCACATGAGGAATAAATGAAACTTTTGGCCTCAAGATACCATCTGAGGGTTTGAGAGAAACACTTGTCTATATGGATTATGATTTCCATATTCATCTCAAAACCCTGTACCTTCTCTATCAACCTTTTCTAGGTAGGACCCATCCAACACACAAAGAGAGGTCATATCCAATATTTTTGGGCCCCAGCAATGGATATCTTCTGCTTGCAGACTCTGAGTTATTTTTTCTCCCATTGCCAGAAGCTTTTTTGCATACGATATCATTTCCTCCATCAGGGACAATGGTCTAATTCTTCCTCACTGGCCTCCTTTGTCTTCTAGCTTGCTTAAAGCCTTTTGGTAGAAGGTGACAGGATAGGCCCATCACTAAAAGAATGGCAAAGAATATGGCAAGAGATTGAGGGCCAAAGATGACCAATCTCAGTGCATCTTTTCATCAGATTAACATCCTTCGTCTCTTTGGGGCAAAGATAGATCTGGTTTCACCTTTTCCTTCCTCTTCTATCTCCATTCCCTCCATGCTTTAAAACTAGAGATCATCCTTTTTCCTAGCTGCAGTTTGATTCTTAAACTCCAGTTGAAGTTGGAAGGATTAGTTTAGCACTAGGCTGCCTGAGAGAAATAATTCTAGACTATTCCACCAAAATTAAAAGCACTGGAAAAATAGCAAGCCAAAGGAAGGAAAACAAGTGAGCATTTGCTTCTTTCTTGTTTCAATGCTCCATTTTTAAGATGCTGTTACTGAATTAATAATCTTATCAGTGTCAGGAAAATCTTATATTTTACCTTAGCTCATAGCTGAATAAAAATAAATTTCAATATATGAGATTGAAACCTGATTTTATCCTTGAGGATCTTGATATAGGACTCCTGATCCTCCCTTCTAACTGACTGAAAAGGGCAGAAAAGTTTGGTGCCTGGTTCCAATGTCACATACAGAAGACAACACAAAATTGCAGACTTACCTACAACCTGGATGATCTCAGCCAATAAGACGCCATCGGTTACATCTTGCTGGAGATCCTTGATTAAACGTTTATGACCCGATTTTGCTAAGTAATGATTGGCCCAGTCTGTGTAGATCTGCAATTAAAAAAAAAGAAACACTTGGCTTTAGGTTCCCAACTAAATTCCCCAATCGGATTTCATGACTTAGCACATAGCAATCCTTGGGTCCTAGGTTTCAGTCTTGTTTCTGTCTGAGGCCAGTTAGCATCATTAACATTCAGAGCATTGTACTGATGAAGCATTCAGCTTACTATGGTTTAGCTGTACCCTATTGAGAGATCTGACATCAGAGCTTGGGGAAAACTAAAGACAGCTTCAAAACATGTGAAGGCCTGAATGGAACAGCAGACACGGAACTAAAACAGTCAGCCATGGGTTGGCAAAGAGAAACCAAAGCCCTATTTTCGCCCTGAGAATCTTTCTCTTTTATTGAGAAAACATTAGGGGGAAATCACTGCCCAAAAGGATGCCTTTTAATGGGCCATTTCAGGTTAATGAGTGAATTTAACGAAATTTTCAGGCTTCTATGTCCCTTTAAAGGAGCAAAATGTTAAAGCATCAACACTTCAATTCCTTTTGTAGGAGCTGAATCACTTACAGCCTTATGTTTACCAGAACAAACAAAAAATGAAATCAGTTTAATTTGAAAGTCAAACCTCATGCTAATTGTTGGGATTCTTAAGACAAAAGACTAGGGGCAAACTCCACAGACTACATTTGTATGACAAATATCCCAGAAGAGAAAGGAGTGTGGTTGAGGCTACCAGGTGGTTGGATGACAGAGTTCTGGAGTTTGAGTCTGTAAGACCTGAGTTGGGATCCTACCTAGGATGCTTACTATGTGACCTCGGCAAGTCATTTAAATTCTCTCAGTTTCCATATCTGTAAAAAATGGAGACGATAATTGCACCTACCTCCCAGTATTGTTGTGACAGATATAAAGTGCTCTGCAAACCTTAATTCACTAGTGATTATTATTAATTATAATTATAATAATTATTAATTTTCTTCTAGGATTATAAAAGTTGGCATCCATGACAAATGAATTAGACCTATACTTCTTAGACATGGAACTTGAGAAGTGGTAGAAAATCATCAGAGTCCACAGCCCAATTTTCAGCTTTTTCCTTCCTTTAATATTAAAAATGCTGCTAAGTGGCATAGTGTATAGAACTCTGGACCTGGAATCAGGAAGACTCAAACCTGACCTCAGATACTTACTAGCTGTGTGACTCTGGGCAAGTCACTTAACCCTGTTTGCCTCAATTTCCTCATCTGTAAAATGAGGGGGTTGGATTAGATGGTCTCTAAGGTCCTTTCTAGCTGAAAATAAAGGATTCTTAGCCTAAGATCCATGAACTTATTTTAACAATATTTTGATAACTATATTTCAATAGAATGGCTTCTTGTCACTCAGTATGGTTTATTTTATTTTATTTTTTTTTAGTATGGTTTATTTTATACATTTGAAAGTTATTCCTAGAAGGGGTCCATAGGCTTCCCCAGACTGCCAAAAGGGTTCATGACCCAAAATAAGTTAAGAACCCCTATTCTAAATTTATCAATTATTGGGGCTTTAGTGGAGGTTATTATTTTTTTTCCCAACTCACAAAAGCTAGAGAAATCCAATTCCACCAATTGTGCACGTATTAAATTTATCTCGGCTTAAGAACCAGAGGAAGAATTAGGCAGCCAGGTTACATCCATTTGACAGTTCAGTCAGGCCTCAGTAACCAATTCTGTCCATTGTTCTTATGAGCCTATTCCTAGCTAACCAATCACCAGAGGTTCCAACATGCAGTAAGGGCATCTTTTCCCTCTAGATTAGAAGGGCTAACACCAGGTATGCCAAAAATAGATTTTCCCCTTCCATGGAGGGAATCCAAAATAGACTTGCAGAAACACTGAACTCTTCAAGGTTCCACAATCCAATCCTTGTTACTGAAGCCAGTCAATTAGAGAGTTATTCTTGACTGAATAGTTTGGAGAGGGCTTGGTAGCTGGAAGCCTCTCTCTAGCCTTTCCCATCTTTTCATTTGTAGTGTTGTATCCCTCAGAAATGAAGGACTTTCTTTTTAAAATGTTATTTAATGGCAGAGTAGTCACAAGAAAATTTTCCAGTACCAGAGTCTGACCTGAATATTCCCAAGTGGAAAATGCTTTCCCACCTTTTACATCCAACTTGATGAGGCACAGGGCAGCTAGGTGGTACACAGAGGACTGGGCCTGGAGTCAGGAAGATTCCTTTTCCTGAGTTCAAACCAGGTCTTAGATTCTTACTAGCTGTGTAACCCTCAGCAAGTCACTTAACCCTGTTTGCCTCAGTTTCTTCATCTGTAAAATGAGCTGGAGAACAAAATGGTAAACCATTCCAGTAGCTTTGCCAAGAAAACCCCAAATGGGGTCATGAAGGGTAAGATATAACTGAAAAATGACTGAATAAATGTTGGGGTACAACTACAATGACTTTGATGAGTCCCTATTATGCTTAAATTGGGGAAGTCTTTAAAATGAAAATGGGGAAAAAAGAGATTGTGGAAACCAGTATTATTGTACTCAGAGGCATCGATCAATCCATAAGCATTTATTAAGCAGCTTTGTGGTACAGTGTGTGGGTTGTTGGACCTGGAGTCAGGAATATCTGAATTCAATTCCTGCCTCAAATACTTTTTATGTATGTGACTGGGAAAGTCACTTAACCTCTCTCAGTCTCAGTTTCCACATCCGTGAAGTGGGGAAAATAACAGCACCTATCTCCTAAAGTTGTTGTTAGGATCAAATGAGATAATAAATGTAAAACCCCTTTCAAAACATAAAGAAGTATATATGTGTCAAAGATGATAATGATGATGATGACTACAACAATGATAACTAGGTACCAAAGCACTGTCCTAGGTGCTGGGAATTCAAAGTCTTGCCCACTTGCTGGCTGTGAGGTAGAACCTCAGATATGTTTTGATCTGCCTTTCTCTTATTACATATATCTTATTATATACTATAAAAAACAATGTTGCATATGTTATTTAATAGTTTGGAATTCTTCCTGTGAGAACTCTTCTTTGTATTCTTTGATGACTTATCTGTTGGGGAATGGCTTTTGCTCTTAAAGATTTCTGTCAGCTGCTTGAGCATGCTGAATATCATATACGGTTATTTCTAAAATACGTTTTCTGCCAGTTTTATTAAGCCCACACTCTTGCACTAAGTCCTAAAGCTAATGGG
>CM053623.1:425976125-425999276 GCA_028646595.1 Phalanger gymnotis | reverse complement strand
AGAGATTTATCTTGCCCTACAAGAAAGGAAGGGAAAGGGGGATGGGAGGGGAATGGGGTGATGGAGGGGAGGGCAGACTGGGGAACAGGGCAACCAGAGTGCACGCCATCTTGGAGTGGGGGGGTGGAAATGGGGAGAAAATTTGTAATTCAAACGCATGTGAAAATCAATGCTGAAAACTAAACATATTAAAAATAATAAAAAAAAAAAAAGAATTGGACCCTGGAGAAGGACACACCTCCAAGAGGACTTGGACACTCTGTTTAGATTAAGGGGATTGTAATCTACTGTGACCTAGGGGTGGAGTTTAAGGGAAGACCCTGGCCTGGGGATGTGATTGTATAAACAAGTATTTTGGGACAGTATTTTATATATTAAATTGTATGTTATATATTGAATGATATGTTTGTTTAAGGCCATGTGACCCCCTTAGTAAGAAGTTGTTACGTTGCTATGAATGTTATGTTTTAGTTTCTTAAATAAGGTTTAGTTTTGAGTAAATAGAGAGTTCATTATACTGTGCTACTCAACCTTAAATAAATATATATCAGCAGCAAAAAAAAAAATCCACTTCTGGTGGATTTTAATATATTACTTACTTCTGTTTTATGCATTTAATTCTGATGTTAATGATGATAATTTCTGGAAGGGGGTGGTGATTTCACGCTATCAATTTAGTCATTAAAAGTTCCTTAAAAACAAACAAAAAAAAGTTGCCCAAGTTGGCATTGGGGCAGCAAGATGGTTCCGTGGATAGAGTGCTGGGCTTGGAGTCAGGAAAAGCTGAGTTCAAATCTGACTCTGACACTTACTAACTGTGTGACCCTGGGCAAGTCGCTTAACCTTGTTTGCCTCAGTTTCCTCATCTGTAAAATTAGCTGGAGAAGGAAATGGCAAACCATTCTGGTATTTTTGCCAAGAAAACCTCAAATGGGGTCACAAAGAGTTGGATATGAATGAAATAACTAAACAACAACAAATCTTTGCCAAGAAAACCCCATGAAAAATATGGTCCATGGGTAACAAACAGTCAGACACAACTGAACAACAAGATTGTTTTGCACTATTGCCTATTGCACTATTGGCTTACTATTGTCACTCCTGGCATTTCTTTAACACTTGAAGACTTGCAAAGCAGTTGATATATATTATCTCTTTTGATCATCATGACAATCCTATGAGGTCAGTATAACAGGTATTACTCTCTCCACTTTTCAGATGATAGAGTCTTAGAGAGATTAAGAAACTTGCCTATGGTCGCACACTTTTAAGTCTCAGAGATGGGATTTGCACACAGGGTCATTCTTGACTCCCAGGTCCAATACTGTTTCCACAATACTGTAACTGATACACTAAGCTTGCAATCCACAAAAACTCTCAAAACATTTTTTCAGGCAAATAGCCATTAAGTGATACTTTCTCCAATTTATATTTGTGAAGATGCTTCCTGAACCCAAATAGAAGATAATATTCATCTCATTTAAATTTATGTTATTAGATTTAGTTCAGTTATTAGATTCACTCTGTTGAATTTTCTTTGGATCCTGATTGGAATACACTCTTGTTACCTAGCACTCCTAGCTTTGTACCACTTAAAAATTTGACAAATAATCCATTTATTTTTCTGAGTCACTGAGAAAAAAATGTTATCTGGAACTATTCTAAGTACAGATTCCTAAGGTGCTTCACTAAAGACATCCCTTCAGGCTGACGTGATTTCCTGAGCACTATGCTTTTGGCTATCCCCATTTAGCAAACCCATATAGCTAATTGTATCTCTTCATGTCTCTTCATCTTATCTATGAGAATGTTATGGGAAACTTTCTCAGATTCTTTGCTGAAATTAGGTAAACTCTATCTCCTGCATTCCCTTGATCAGTCTAGCAATCCTGTCAAAAATGAAATGAGGCTATGCCAGTACAGCTACGGTTTTTGACGAATCAAAAGGAAAGAAAAATGACACAGCAGGATGGGTCATCTATGGTTTTAACAGGAAGATTAAGGTGGTGGGATGTTTTCAGGCTTCCTTAAAAAGAAGTATGATAATATTTCTCTTCATTTTGCTCCTAGACTCAAGCATAATTCCTAGTGATTTTTAATGACTGATAGTTATTTCATTGCACTACATTGTGGAAGTAACAGAAATCAAAGCGAAGGGTCCCCAAATCATGTAGGGACCCAGCATATCACTTAAGTTATACTGTTATCAGAGGCTGCCATTCCATCTGGGCAGTCACCCAAGACCTAGAAAGGACTCTGCTGATCCATCTTTCACATTTGGGAAAGTTGATAGGCTGAAGATTTCGGGAAAGAGATGTGAGGGAGGAAGGAAACTCTGAGTCAGGTTTTCTTGGGGTCAAGCTTTTTCCCCCACCAGGAGATAAATTTGTTTCCAAATAAATGTAATTTTTAACAATTAAGAATTGGAAATAGAGATGTTTTGCTCTGAGTACTAGGGTCAATCTCTGGCCCTGTTGTTGGGGGTCTTTCAGACTAAGGCAAGGAGTGGTGGTCCCTGGGTTTTCTTAATAGACTCTCAAGGAGGAAACAACTAAGCCCTGAAGGATTAATCACACAGATGACTAGCTGACATCCAGTAAAGAACTGGATTTTCTCCCACCCAAGGGAAAGCCTAGACAGGAGCACAGTGAGCCAAATATTGTTTTAAAAAAACCTATCTGGAAAGATTAATTTGATCTGTTCCCGACAATCTCCAATAACACCCCATCCTGGTCACTCTGATGAGTGTGAGGAGGAGAAAAATGAGCAAAGGTAAGGCTCTCATCCTGCCCCAAGGGAAATTAAGAACAATTTATAGGACCCATTCAGTTCTCTGATTCAAATATGAGGGGTTTTGAGTAGAGAATTCTGAAGATCCATCTCAACTAAAGATTTATGATCTTCTGTGAATCTCCACTATTTTTTGGTGGCTGTGGGCAAACCTGAGATCAGATGATACACAGCAGCTTCTTTTTATTTCTCTCTCAAAGGAGAATACTGCCATTGCCATTGGGCTGTAGGCTGCCTGAATTTATTTTAAAGTTCTTTAAAACTTGAGCTGAGTAGGGTTAGAATCAGTTAAAAATTAATTTGAAGAAAAAAAGCATAAGTTCTAATACATAGCTTTGATTTTGCAAAATATGTAAGTGGGACAACCCTCTTTCAGAGCAGAAACAAGGTAAACAATCAGATGGTTACAGATAGAAACCAATTATATATTCAGCTAGTGTGGTTCACAGGTGCCCTGGGATGCACATTTTACCTCTTAGCAGCATGCAAATAGGAAAGGCCTAATCCTTCAAGAACATGGTGCCTTGCATAGAGCAGAAAATCCAGAAATAGCTCATGAATCAATGAATAAATCACTGTGGAGCCTAGAATACCTTAGTTTTCTTTTTTACTTTTTAAACAACATAGACCATTGACTCAGGAATGCCATATTGGTCAACGTACATTTTGTAGGATTGACTCATCACTTCACTTTTAGGGTTACTAACTTTCTCAAATGGCTAACCTTGTTCCCTTTAAATCATATGAAATTTTTAATTTATAATTAATATTTCCAATTGTATAAGCACCAAGGTCACCCACTAAATACTGTAATCATTAAACAATTACTACATGCTCTTATGTCGAGAATACTCTGCTTTACAATGTACTTGCCAAAGACTGCAATAGGGATTTGTGTGCCAGTTTATACCATGCCCACTTGTGGTTTCGTTCTTTAAAAACAAAACAAACAATAAAAACTACATGTTTCTTTTGAAAAGAATAACCAAAAGAGGTTCTTTTCCTAACATAAAATGTTCTTTAGTCAATATAATCTGTATCCTAATAAAAACTATTCTTACTGTTAGATCAGAGTTGTTCTCAGGGTAACCCTACCATTAGTTCCTGGTCATGGGTAGATATTTAATGTTTAACTGGGTACAGTCTACCACATGGAACAAGGCTAGCATATCTTCACTTTCCTCTATGAAAGCAAGCTTCAGAATAAATTCTTAGCCATGACAAGGGGGCCCAAGGCAACCTAAGCCACTGAGTCCTTCTGGTATTCCCAAATGGTAAACTTTTGTTCCTGTATATTCTGGAAGACTCCCAATCTACATTTGTATCCCCTCTAGTGCTAATTTATGTGAAAACAGCTCCTTTATCTCCCTTTCCCAAGTTCTTTCCAATGCCATCTTCTTTTAACACCTCTAACCACTAAGAGTTCAAAACAAGGGGCTCACCAGCTTGCCATGCTTATGGGAAGTTATTTAAAACTGACCATCCTGATTACATTTCCCCATTCTTTCTCTCCCCATCAACCTTGTCCCTTGAGAAGCAAAATTGATTCGTTCTGGCTGCCAACTATTTCAGGACAAATTTCTTCCACTAGATGTAAAAACGTTATGACTTTTTCTTCATTTTGTCCATAACACATACAAAAAAACCAACCAACCAAACGACAACAAAAACAAAACAAAAAAAGGTGCATCGGCTCCTACATACAATGCAAAAAATAAAGGTCTGTTGGAAGGATTAGCAAGGACACACTAAAAAAGAAAAGAAATTGGAAACAGTTCAAACAGAACTCAAACCAAACCAAGCTATAGCCAAACCAGGCTGAAATGAGCCCTCCCCACCGTGATCCTGCCAGAGTCAAGAATGACCCACTTACTGTTTTGGAACAGTCATGCTGGCCAGCATTGGCAGAGCCAGCCTTCCAAGACCAAGAATCCTACGGCAGCATTCTTATCCCTGTCGGTGGGCAGCCAGTTAAAACAGCTACATGGGCTCACAAAGCCTTGATGGTTAATTTTAGCTGAAGTTATGCATGTGCTGTGGCTAGATCTTCTTTCACAAGTTAAACTACTGGACAAATGTCAACCTTCATTCCCTAATGCACTGGACCACAGTTCACCCAGTTTCTTGGACTCCTACATAGTTTGGTTCTCTCATCTCTCCTCAAACTCTTTTTATCTAATGCAAAATCATGAAATAGCTTCCTTTAATTTATGAGATGAATATGAAATAAATCACAGACTGTTTGCCAGCAAATGAGGGGCCACCTTCAGTACCAGTCATTCTACTCTGAATCTCGTGCTTGGCACAGATTGAGCTGGGGGTGGGTGGCAGGGTAGGACTCTCAGGACTAAGGAGGAGGGTTGCTATGTTTATCACAAGGGGAGGCCACACAAGACCAAATGTTTAATACATGGTCATCTTCTACTGCTGAATTTTGACAACTTTAGTCCAAACAGTCATATGGTGCCTTTGTCTGTTAGGTCCCCTGGCATAACACCTAATTCATCTTTCAACCCTGTGATACTGAACGTCAAAGAAAGAAGCCACTTGGCCCTGGAGATTACATGCTATGGGACTTCTCTGTGATCTAAAATACAGATCAAGGAGATGAACTAGCACTTTTTACTTGAAGCTCCTAATACTACATCCGCAGTGCTAAACAATATGTGAATACTGGTTCAGTTATGGTGTCCATAGGACATTAACGGTCAGACTTAAAAATGGGATTGTAAGTTCTTAGATTTAGAGCTAGAAGAGATCAAAGGAATCTTTGGGATCTACCCTATCATTTTACAGATAGAGAAACTGGGGTTTAGAACAGTTAAGTGACTAATACCGGGTCAAAGGTGATAAAAGTGGCAGAGCCAAGGAAGGCTCCCAGATTTATTTCAAGTCTCAAACTCACTCCCCAATGATGTTCATTTCAAGGTAGACTGACAGAATCCGAGAGTTTTATAGCTTTCTTCAAAAATAAGCACATATCTCACATGTTAAACTAGCAATTCTGTACAAGGTGAGACCTGCCAGATGGAAATCTACATCCATTCCTAGGACTGTCACCTTCCAAATCTATCAGTCCAGTAGGTAGTAATGATGGAAAGTTGTTTTCTTTTTGTTTTTATGTATGTTTGTTTTGGTTTTGGTTTGTGTGTATATATGTGCATGCGTGTGTGTGTGCATGCATGTGTGTGTGCACGTGTGTGTGTGCGCACGCGCGTGAATATGTGTAGGGAGGAGTACACAAAAATGAAACAATTGTGAAGAGTTGTGCCCATTTCCAAACACGACTGACAGTAGATATCTTTATAGTTAAGATCAACACTTGTAACCAATACCCATGGTTTAAAAAAAGCCCAGGGCCAACAGCCATTAACTTTCAAAGGGATGAGGTAGTCACTACATTTGGACAGGTTAAGTGAAATGCTGTGTGTGTGCTTACTTGATTGAGCCCTAGGAGCTTTGATAGACATCGAGAAGGTATAATGTGCACCAAATTTTCTACACAGTACAGCCAAGAACCACGTCAAACAGCCATATTGGAAAGCCCCAATCTGATATGGGGGAAATTTTCTGAAATGCCAGAAATGCTTAGCTGCTAAGAACGATGATCCTTTGTCTAATGAAACTTGGCATCACAGAGATAGCAATTAGATTGCCTCCAAAAGGCTAAATGACCTGGCCTTCTGTTTCCTGGCTCCCAAACAATGTAAGAAAGCCATTAGCAAGCGGCAGGCTGGGACAATCATTTAATTGATCTTTTCCACTCAAGAAGCCATCCTTTCACTACTCGCAGTGACTGGCTTGTAAATGTGTGTCACTTTCACTATGGGCAAGAAAAGGAAGGCAAAATAACCTAACACTAAACTAGATTGGAAAAACTGCTTTTCTTTGTAACTGGGTAAGAAACTTCATGGGGTGCTTTCTTCTCTTCCTCCCATTATCCTGGGCCACCCACAGAGCTTCTCTCTCCTACCAGTGACAGCTTGAAGGGGTATTCTGGTCACAAAATGCTTGAATGACTCCTCTTCTTCAAAATAATGGTAGGGTTGGAGACCATGTGGTGTCCTGGATAGAGCAATGCAAGTAAGAGGCAAAAGAACTGGGTTCAAATCCTGTTTTTCATTTAGCCATAAACTTAGAAATTTATAGATTTAGGATTAGAAGACATTGTAAGGGTGATTCTAGTACAACCTCCCCCCCATTTTACAGATGAAGAAACTGAAGTCTAAGGAGGTTAAGTGATAACAAAGGCACAGGGCCTGGAATATAGTAGATACTTAATAAATATTTATTAAACTGAATGGAATGGAACACGTGTAGTAAGTAACAAAGTTAAGCTTCAACCAATGTCATCTAACTATAATTTCAGTGTTTTTTCTACTCTACTCTACTATATAAAGGGCAGCTAGGTGTTATAGAATATAGAGCACTGGGTTTGGAATCAGGAAGACTCATCTGCCTGAGTTCAAATCTGGCCTCAGACACTTATTGGCCATATGACCCTGGGCAAGTCACTCAACCCTGTTGCCTCAGTTTGCTCATCTGTAAAATGAGCTGGAGAAGGAAATGGCAAACCACTCCAGTATCTATGCCCAGAAAACTCCAAATAGGGTCACGAAGAGTTGGACACAACTGAAAGACGACTCAACAACAAGAAAATGTTGTATAATGATTAAATGTACAATGTACGTACAATGTTTAAATATACAATGTATATATGTTTAAATGTACAATGTTATATACAATGATTAAACTTTAATTATTCAAGGATCTATGATTTTGGTACTGCGGGTATTCCTTCCACCAACATAGGGTGCACTCTACATGTTGGAATATGGTCTGACCTAATCAGCTCAAAGAAACAGAAATTATACTACCATACTGGTATTTATCTGATACCTGCTGCTCCCCTCCCCAGCCCCCATTTCACTGTTAAGGAAGGCAGGAGCGATCCAGAGAGCAGTTTATAGGGGTATGAATAAGCCTGGTTTCCATGGAAGCTAATGAACACAACGGTAGTACAAGCGATTCCCAAACTGATGCAACTTTGGACATGTGGGCTAGCTAGTGTTTGATGCTGCTCCAAATTCGTATGCACCTGTGCAGTCGCAAGCGGGTCAAATGGTATTCTCATTCTTTGCCTAGCTGTCCCCCCCACCCCCATACTTCTCTCCCTACATCTATCTCCAAATGCTTACAGTTTTTAAAAAGTGGACTTTGCTTCTCACCGTCTCATCTCTCAGGTTTTGTGGTGAATTTTTAATTTTGACCTTCCTTCCATTTCTGACATCCCTGGTTTCCAGCTGGTTTACCTGCCTTCATGTACATTTGTACCTTATCCCAAAACAGAAACAACTGCTATTTACATTCACTCTTAGCCCATTGGGTTCAAACAATGACCAAGTGGGGCTTGGGCTGGGAGCTATTGTTGGTCAATCAATGGGAGCCAGAGTTATTTGGGATTAAGGTATGCTACTTAAAAAAGAAACCTAGCCAGTAAACCCCAGGATATCTTAGGAGGTCTCAGTGATCAAAATTTACATTCCTTTGGGCAGGGTACTTGCAGATAAGGGTACCCTATATGAACAGAGGGAAGGGAAAGGGGAGAAAGGGAGAAAGACAGAGAGACAGAGAGAAGGAGAGGGAGAGGGAGAGGGAGAAGGAAAGGGAGAGGGAGAGGGAGATAAGAAAGGGCTCTGCTGCCTAATGGGCCAGAACCAATTGGGCCCCCAGTGGAGTAACTACTACTACTCCTCACAGAGGTTGTCCCGATCTATATGTTGCCACTGGACCTAGATGGCTCCGGAAGAGAAAGTGAGGCTGGTGACTTTGCACAGTCTTTCCTCACTTAAATCCAATCCACTTGCATGTCATGGCATAACCTCCCTGATGTCATGGTCCTCTCTGAGAATGAAGGACAGACAACAGTAACAACATTATCTTGAGTTCATGTTCCATGAGTTCAGCCTCTTCTCACCTTCCCCTGCCCTCACCCAGGGGCTGGTTCATATGGAACAATAAGATTGTGTTATAGACAAGAAGCAGATAAATAAATACTGCTGGTTGAGGCTCAAGGTGCTGGAATCTTTTTTTGAAGAGCACTTATAAAAACAATCACACCTTTTAACCACCTAACCACATTATCAGGAATATATTCTAAGAAACACATATTGCAGAATTTCAGAATAGGAAGACACCTGTGCAGCCATCTAGTTCAGTCTATGCACCTAAAAAAGAATGTCTTCTATAAAAGACAGGATAAACTTTTTCTAGCTTTTGCTTGAAGATTTTCAAGGAAGAACAATCTACTTTCTTCTGATGTAGTTGGTTCTACCTTTGGACAATTCTAATTATTTTTTAAGCAGTCATTGAGTAAGTAATTTATTCCTGTACACATGTTATGCCACACATTAAAAAAGTTTGCATTAATAAAACGGAATTCAGTAGTTTAATGTGTAACCACTGTTATAATTTACTGGGAGGCTGATATTTAAACCTTTTCAGAAGGCAAAGCATTATACAAGATCATTATTTGGACACTTTACATTTCACCTCAGCACCACATTTTCCAAAATACTACCATTCCATGTTGCTGGCAAAATGGCAAAATTCTCTTATTGGTGATCATACTCTCCATTGCAGAAGTTTTCTCTGACGCTACTAGCTCCAACCAGAAAAGATCCAGAACTTCCAGACCTCTAAAGCTCAAAAAGTCCCCTTCAATCTTGGACACATCCATTTCAGGATTGGTACTCATTTGCCTAAGATCTGGAAAGAATAAATCCAATGAACAGCTGTAATTGTTAAGTAGTGCCTCCTTACCTCAAAATCCTGAATTTACCTCCTTGCAAGTGCCACCCCCTGGTTCTTGGTTATACACCCTGGAGCCAAACAGGAAGAACTGAATCCCCAGTCCAAGTAAGAGCATTTCATGTTATTGTACATGGCTATCATGCCCCTCCCAAAACTTTTCCAAGCTAACCATACTCATTTCTTCAATTAAATCTCACGTCATGGACTCGAGGGCCTTTGCCATCCTTGTAGTTCTCCTCTGGACACTCCTCCTGCATGTGAATGTGTTTCCTGAAATATGGCATCCAGAACAGAGCACAATACTCCATATGTGAGCTGACCAGGAAAAAATACAGTAAGATGGTCACTTCCCTTTATTTCCAGAAGCTATGCTTCCCTTATGGCAGCCCAACACTGTCAGAAAGAAATAATGAGCTATCTAATCAAGATATTTATAGCAGCATTTTTTGTGATCATGAAAAACAAACTGGAAACAACCTAAATGTCCAGTAATTGGAGAAGAGCTAAACAAATAATCTGCCCGAAAGTGAAATAATTGGATAGAGTGGGTTTCAACCCATTTTTAAATATGGCACCTACAATGTGCCAGGCACTGTGCTAAGCACTTTAAATGTTATTTCATCTGATCCTCACAACAACTCTGCAGGGTAGGTGCTATTATTATCCCTATTTTATCTTTAAGAAAACTGAGGCTGGCAGAGGTTAAGTGACTTGCTCAGGGTCACATAGCTCACAAGGGTCTAAAGCTGGATTTGGACCCAGAACTTACTGACTCCAGGCTCAGCGCTCTATCCGTAGCTCCAGAGAAAAGTAAAATTTGAATAACTCTACTGGAATGTTGGGGATGAGATTCTTGGTTGAACTAGATGGCTGTTGTGCTATTCTAACTCTGTCATTATGTACAACTGGGATGTACCCATGTTAACAGAATGGTGAGAACCTTTCCTTTCACTGGTTGAGGGAAATCCCTTTAAAGAAACTCTATCTACCAAAATACGTCAACAACTGTTCTATGCAGACTGAGAGAATTGGCTGGGGCAAGGGTGGGGAACCTGCGGCCAGGAGGCCATGTGTGGCCCTTTAGGTCCTCAAGTGTGGTCCTTTGACTGACTCCAAACTTCAAAGGACCACACTTGAGGACCTAGAGGGCCACATATGGCCTTGAGGCTGCAAGTTCCCCACCCCTGACCTGGGGCATTGAGAGTTTATGCAACTTGGCCAGAGTACCTCAGCTAGTATACTGCTAAAGTGAGATTGGGGTGCAGGTCCTTCTTACTTGGGATGCTGGGTCCCTGTTCACTATACCAAGAGGTCACAACTTTTTCTGCATCATGGACCCCTTTGGCAATCTGGTGAAGTCTACAGACACCTCCTCAGAATAATGTTTTTAGAGAATTTAAGGAAATGCTAAATTTTAGTTAGAGGTTGGTGGGAGAAAAAAAAAAGATGCATTTTCCCCCATCCAAGTTCATGAACCTCCTGAAATCTATCCACAGAATCTTTTGCAGGGGGCGGGGATCTGGGGATCCCAGGTTAGGAACCTCTGCATTACACCATGTTGCTTAGTAGTGTAACACTAAAATGTGATTGAGACTGACCACTGGGGAAGATATATAATTAAACATATTATTAGAAAGAATACAAAGAAAAGAAATCAGGATCAGATGCTCACTATAAACATGTCTGTGACTGTACTTCAAAAATCATTCATTTCATCAGCATCGACTCCCTCTACCAACAAAGATTGCAACCCCTCTACAACAAGATAGATGTCATCAAAGTTGTCATTGCCCTATAGCCATCTGGGCAATAAACTTCTCCAAACCTAGCTGGTCCTTAGATATTTGACAGAGAGATAACCTAAGATTAGGGTCCACGTTCAAAGCCTGGAAACTTGGTAGGGCAGGCCAGAGCTCACACTAAGCTATCACACCTTTTGGAAATCCAGGATCACTACCAGGCTATGGTGAAACACATGTGTAGTACTTCAATGGCATGGCTACAAGTAAATGAAAATATGTACACTGACATATGTATATATATATGTGTATATATGTATATATATGTGTATATATGTATATATGTGTGTATATATGTATATATATGTGTATATATGTATATATATACACATATATATGTAAATGATCAAGACAAGAGAAAGGAACATGGGGAAGCAATGACTAATTTATAAGCTGCTATAGGCACCTCTTTGAAAATATTAAATCTGAATCATCATAAATGGCCAACATTCAAGGGCTAATAACATGTTACTCACAATCCTTGTAAGTAAGGCCTACAGGTATTTTAGCTACATTTTACAGATGAAGAAGCAAAGGCTCAGAAACGTTAAATGATTTTTTCATGGTCTCGGAATAAGCATGTGACAGAAACTAAATTTGCAGCAGGTCTTCATTTTTGATTCCAAAACAAACACTATTTCCACTTCACCACATTGTTCCTTTAGTAAATTATTACCAGATATCAGAACTTACTATGATTATCAGAATTAAGAGGTATCTAATGCTAGATAACAGGAATGGCTTTAAAAACTCATATATATATATTATGTATATACATACATCTATGTATAAATACACATACACATATGTATACACACATGTGTATATGTATGTACATACGTGTAGATCCATAAGTTGCAGGTTCTTGGTCAGAAAACAAGAGGATAAAATGTATGTAAAGTGGAAAGTACAGGCCAGCACTCATCAATAGGTGGCAGCATTTTTGCTCTCTAGGCCCGCATATTAAAGAACTGTTTGCACCCAATATTAATGAGCAATTAGATGACCTGTTTTCTCTAAGGTCCTAATGTGTCCCATGTTTTACATTAAAGGACAAGCTCTTTCTATAAATCATTTCTGTCAGGGAGTTAACAAAATCACTTTAAAAAAAACACAACAAAGTGATGAATTAATTTCCCCAAACATAATAAATCTAATCTCATCATCTGGGGTGGCCATCTGTTTCTTAGATGCAAATCTAACTTCATCATCTACTGCCTGATAGCTTTCTCAAAATTAAATTAGCTCCAACAGCTCTGCTTTCTGGGCCTCTCACTGAAGGATTTTCCCAACATATTCAGGACAAGGAGAAAAAGGTGCTAAAGAGACGGAGGGTTCCATATGAGCAGGTGGTTATGGAGTGGTCAGCTTGTCCATCTGGTCTAAGACCAATTGAAGAAGTTCTAATTGGGATGACTAAGATGGCTAGAGATACAGCTAGACTAGTAAACAATAGCAACTCCTACCAATGAGCTTTATTGCCCCCTAGAGAAAGGGGGCCTGCTCAGGGTATTTCATTAGCATCTGACTTCTCTTCAAAGTTTTAAAAAATCCATATTAGAGGTACTGGAGGAGGGGAGGGTTGGAGAATGGCTAAAATGTGTCATATAAGGCAAAACATCATTGAGGGGTACCTCTCAACAGTAAGTTGGCAAGCTGATGACAAGATTAAAATAACCTCAAAGAATATGAGAATAAATATGTCTCTGCTCAAACAAGCAAGACCTTATGGCACAATGTGCTTTCTAGAGATAATGTTGCCCGAGTCTTGGTCTTATTCTATATCTAATAGTTCATATTCATATAGCCCTTAAGCTTTGCAAAGTGCTATACATAAATTGATTTCTCTCTCTGTATAAATGAATATCTACATACATATATACACACATGTGTGTCTATATACACATATACAGACATACGTATATCTATATACATATACGCATACATATATGTATACCTAGATACATATATACACATATATGTATATCTACATATATGCATATATCCACATATGTATGCACACATGTGTATATATGCACATATGTGTATATATGTGTGCAATCTTATTTAATCATATATATGTATGTATATACACACACCAACCTCCCCCTACATTTACACATAAAACTTCCTCCCTCCCCATTCTCTGATTATAGGAAACACCTGAAACTGCTTCTTTTTCTCTGTCTAGCTGTCACAAATAAATGAGGAAAATACATTGGGTATTAAAAGACAAGCCCTAATTCTTTTCCCTCAGTCATATTGTTCATTGGAGACCTCATCAATCAGGCAACTTGTGGATTCATTTCCATTTGGAAACAGTTACCACAGGAATATGTCACTTTAGAAATATCACTGGCCTAACTTCAGAATAAGAAACTGAGAGAGAGCCATCTGAAGACTTCCTGGGAAGTACCAGGTATAAAAGGGGGGAAGGCACAGGGAGGAGAGAGGAGTAAATGGGTTTGCTTTAGAAAGCCAAGCAGAAACCAGAAAGCTAAGAAACCTGAACCACCTGGACAGTTTATATAAGAGAGCACCTGCCTGAGAGGTCAAAGGCAAGGGTGGAGAGAGAAACTGAAGGAGATTTTCCCTAGAAAGATAGTTTCAAAAGAACTAGGTATAGGAGTTCAACACAATAGCTTCAAAGACCAAATGCTCTGAAAAATAAAATGCCTGTAACAGAGGAGGGTTATTAACAAGAGATAGGGAGTATTGTTGTAGGGAGAGAAAAGAAGGACCATCTGCCCCTTGAGTTAGCCATTTTCGAATCTTCTGGGTTAAAAAAAAACAATAAGAAATGCTAAAATGAAAGGAGATCAACGTATTACTGGGCAGCTCAGCAGGTTCCATTTTATCCTTTTCAATGATGCTCTAAAAATAGATGACTGAGATGAAGAAGACTGATGAGGTCATCTACTATATCTCTTGCCAATATCCAGTCATTTCCTAAAGCAGGGGATGCTAGCAGTCTCCACAGTCAATCAACGAACAAATGCTTGTTAAGCACCGACTATGTGCCATAAAATTTTATACAGAGAAACTTAGAGTATTAGCCAATAAAAAATAAAGTTATCACCTACAAAGCAATACTCTTTCAGTAGAAGGAAATTCAAAGGTTCTTATTTTATCTCTTTGAATATTTCATTAACGTTCTTTTAAAAAAAAAACCCAATAAACTGCCCTTGTTCCTGTCTGCATGATACGGTGGATATAGAGTCGGCCTCCCAGCCAGGAAGACCTGGGTTCATGTGCCATCACAGACACATACCAAGCAAGTTACTTAATCCCTTAGCATTCTAGACAACTGAGGATTAGAAGGTACAGGGAAGATGCTGGACTACATTGGTAAAAGGAGTTCCCCATACCAATGAAATTGAAGATTGGTCCTGGCCTCTGTCCTGTCACTTTCCAAGATTCTTCCCTTCCCATTCCCCACAGAGTCATCCCTCATAACCAATAACTATAGTCTAAGCCCCCAGTGACTCTTGGGAGCTCCTGACACCCTTTCAAGGAGTAGGAGAGGTCAAAACTATTTTCATAGTAAGTTTTATTATAGTTAACATGTTTTACTTTCTAAATGTCAATAGATATAATCTACATAAACAAAAACTCTTTGAGGTCCTCAATAATTTTTAAGAGTATAAAGGGGTCCTGAGACCGGAAGGTTAGATACCAGCATAAGCAAAACACATAAATAATACTAGCTAGCAAATATGTAGCATTTTAATGTTTGCAAAATGATTTATAAACAATATCTCATTTTATCCTCATGAGGTTGGTGCTAACATTATCCCTATTTCAGTGATTTGCTCAGAGTCACCAGCCAGTAAATACCTGAGCCAGACCTGAGCCAAGGTCTTCCTCACTTCCAGTCCAGCACACTCTCCACTGCACCAACTAGCGCTGCCATCGATGTATTGCTGATGTTTGAAAATGCATGCACCCTTTCATACATAAGTCCACCACCTCTCTACTCAGAAGTACGTGGTTTCCACTGTAGTCCTATGAAGTCACTATTAGTCAATGCATTGATCAGGGTTGTGATATCTTTCTACGTTGTTTCATTTTACACTTTCGTGGCCATTGTGTAAAATGCAGATGATGTTCTAAGAAAGAACACTGAAGTACAGTCTTGGGTATTTGTCATTTCAGAAGTGCATGCTAGGACTCTGTTGATTTTCTTTATAAGGATGCAAAAGGAAGCCCTATATAGACAAAATATAGCAAAGAAACATTGTGTTATAAATTAGCATCTCTGGTCTGATTTACCAAGCCAATCCCCTATCCAATCCCACCCTCCTCCAAAAAGATCCCTGTTCTAAAATTCCAAGTTCAGACAAAGTAGGAAAGAACTAAGTGAATATAGAACTCTTAAATACATGTAAAGAAATAACCTGACTTCTCGAAGTAGTTTACAGCACATGAAAATTTAATGTCTCGAGAGCAGTTCAAGTTTGGTCCAGGTCAATAAGAACCATAAATAGTTGTTGTCTAATGATTATGTCCTCTTGAAAATGGGTTATTTGTCTGAGCCTAGCTCCCTGAGGACAGCTGTCCACATAGCAAATGCCATCAATACTGGCATTAAGTGACAGCCTTCTTTATAGCCAAGAGACAAAATCCAAAGATAGAATAGGTCATCAAGCCTGAACTCTTCTCTCTGAACTCTTATATTCCTAGAGGACTCAAAAAATGCAGTTCATAAATAGGTCATGCAGGAATGCCTGAAAATAGTAATGGTGGGGCGGGGTATGGAGGAAGGGAGAAAAGGCAACAAGCAGGAGAAAATCTGAAAAGTAAAAAGAAGAAAGAAAAAAGCACCCAGAAATAGAATGATGTAGGGTTGTGTTTGCCCAGCATTGTTAACCCAGACATTATTTACTATTAAGTTATCCTATCACTTGGGTAGCATCTAACCCATAAAACGCTTCCAGAGTTGTCACAGTATATCAATTCCCACTGATATTTTAGTTTGGGTCAAAAGGTGCATCCTTAGTCACAGCTAATGCGGATTTAATATTGAAGAATCTAGATACCTCATCGAATGGAATCAGTATGGTCAAAGAAGGGGATGATCTCATAGTTAATACAACATTCTTATGAAGAGAGAATAAGGACACCATCTATGGATCAACTGCATTCAGAGAATTAGGAAAACAAACAGAGCCATGATGAACAAAATGATTTTTGGGTAATGATTTAGAAGGCTCTGGCTTTTGAAGGCTTTTGAAATATCTTGGGGTCATCATTAGGAGCATTAATTAATTCATATGTACTGTACATATGTGGAAATATCAATTAATAAGGGCATCTTGACATAAAATGGCAGGTCATTTTTTTTTAGAAAACTACAAATGAAAATGCTCTCCCATCTTTTCTATCTCAGTAGAATCCTATGATAGAGTTAATATGGTCCAGTGGGAGGAGTATTGTGAATTTATAGCAAGAAAATCTAAATTCAAATCCTCCCTCTAACATAGCTTTGTGACCAGTTGCTTAAGTTCTCCAAGCCTCAGTTTCCTTGTCTGAAAAGTGACAGTTGGACGAGGTAATGTCTGAGGTCCCTCTCAGTTCTAGATCTATGATCCTATGATCCCTAAAATGAGGATCATAGAACTTCAAGTACACACACTCCCAGGATTGTTGCGAGGGTCAAATAAGATCATGTATGTTTTGCACCCTACAAAATCTAAAGCACTATTATTATTATTAAAGTCCAATAAGGCCAATATAAAGACTACAGTGCTCAAATTGAGAAGGGTTCCAAATAAGCGCATATTCATTTAACGAACTGATCAAATGCCTTTGATTTACTGTCCTAAGCACTGGGGACCAGATGAAGGTAAAACCCTCAAGGAACTTACTGTCACCATGGATGGAAGATCACATCTACCTGGGAGGATCAAAGATGGTTTCCTTGAAGCAGATTGGAAGACCCTATCAACAGCACCAGATTTGGAGATTAGGCTAACTGGGCTATCTTGAAGTCAGAATACAAATGGTAAAACCACTGAAAACTGGTCCCACTTGACACTTGCCAACTCTTCTTCCACAAACTTTCCACAGAGCTAATCATTTCCTAGTTCTCTAATTAGTGAGGTGGGGCTAGGGAAATACATCAGAACAGTCATGTGATCAATTTTTTCCTTTTCTTAAATTTGGCTCCCTTGTGCTCATCAGAGAAATCGGCTCTGATTATGAACATACTGTTTAATTACAATAAAAAGCCAGATCACGTGTCAGGGGAAGCGAAGAACAACATGACAAGGGCATTTGGAACTGAAGGGACTTTCCTCTCCTCCTTCCCTCCTCCCCCCATTCACTTTTCATTTATTTTGTATATGTTTACGCATCCATCTGTTGGCTTTCTCAATAGAATGTAAGCCCCTTGAGGGCAAGGACTATTTCATTTTTGTCCCTTTATTCCCAGTGCCTACCACAGTGCCTGGTAAATCACAGACAATAAGTGTTTGATTAATTGATTCCCCGCCCCACACACACACCCCAAACACTTTCACTCCAGTGGATGCTTTCATAGAGTTGTAGCATTTTCTGTCTGCAAACGCTCCTTCTACTTTTATCTTTGCCATAAATAAAATGGTTGCAGAAGTTTCTGCAACACGAGCAGTATGTTACCTGCCAGAAATACACATGAAAGGGTACCTTTTATTCACCTGGTGAGAGCTCCCAGGCTTGGGGAAGTGATGGGATGCAGACACGTTCGGAGTGGTTGCGATGTGGCAGAGTTAAAAGGCACTTTTGTTATTGCAATGTATGTTTTTTGATACACAACACTAGGCAAAACCTGCCCACCTGGGAAATACATACTTGCCAGGAAGGAACATAAAGGAGTACAGTGTAGAAAAACAATGTTGGCAACACACTGCAACAATAAGACATTTGAAGACATTTTAACAAAAACTTAAAAAGATGGAAATATTGATATCACTTGAAATAAAAGCATTAAGACACTAAGGTCTCTCTTTCAAGTAAATGAGAGAGAGTGAGTAAAAGATGTACTTTCTCTAGCTGTACTTAGGCATTTCTTCAAAGACTTTTTTAACAGAGAGATCTTTAAGCCTTCCTGGTCTCTGTGGTCTCCCTCAGTGAATGAATGAAT
This sequence comes from Phalanger gymnotis, assembly GCA_028646595.1. NCBI lineage: Eukaryota > Metazoa > Chordata > Mammalia > Diprotodontia > Phalangeridae > Phalanger > Phalanger gymnotis. The sequence goes on along the minus strand of CM053623.1, from coordinate 425,980,751 downwards.
GAATGAATGAATGAATGAAGCATTAAGTGATCTGTGGAAAGCCTTGTGCTAAGTGCTAGAGATGACAGAGAGAAAAAGTAAAATAGTCCTTACTCTCAAGGAGCTCACATCCTAATTGGGGTTTGGAGGGAATAATCCATATGGAAGATGTCAGCAGCCTGCCCCATGGAAAGATCCCATGGTCCTTAGGGTATAGCAGTAAAAAAAGAGAAGGTAACAATTTACTTTATGTCATTCCCACTGACAAAATTTTATCAGTGTTGTCAAAGACCCTGAGAAACACCTCATATTGACTTCCCACAAAGATAGCTCCCAGGAATGAAGGGGAAGGGTGACACTAATTCTTGATGGGACACCAACATGGTGCTTTTTAAACAATTAAATATCATAGCCAATTCTTCATTCATGTTAATTTAATAGTCATTTATTAAGTACCTACTATGTGTAAGGTACTGTTCAAGGCACTAGGGCTCCATAGACAAAATGCTTTAGGGAGGTTCCATGCCATCGGAAAATATGTTTGAGTGGAACATTGTTATTATTGTTGTTCATTCTTCATTCTTGAAGAGACCAATGATGTCTTGGCTTGTGCATGAATAGTATTTGAGTGGAATATATGCATATCTTGTTGATATTGCCAGTAATATTATAAAAGAAAAGCCCATATGCTGTCCAGAGGGCCCTCACAGATGACATGTTGAGAACTGTTGGGCTAATTCATGATTTTCCCCCTACTTTCTACCTGCTTCTCATTTATTCATTCAATCTATTTAAGAGCCACATATAAAAATGTTCCATTAGACACAAGGGGATAATTAAAAAAGATAATTAAGACATGACCTCTATGCTCATGGAATTTACTGTCTAGCTGAGGGTCTTTTTAGGAGAAAGGTCAAAATCTAGACCATGTGAAGCAATGGCCAGGAACCTAAAGCAGAATGATATACTGGGTACCTGAGGAGAAGAAGGCTTGGGACGAGAGCCTCTACTACAATAGGATCATGGCCAAATGGTCATGTAACAGTTTTGAGTGGTCATGGTCAAAATGCATGTAACAGTTTTCAGAAGGGCTGGCTCTGGAGAGAAAAATGACTCAATTGATAAATATTGATTAAGCGCCTACTATAGTGCTAGGCCCCAGGCTAAGTGCTGGAAGTAATGTTGGAATATGAGGATCGTTTCAATAAGATATCTGCCCAAAATGAGCATGCTACCTCTAAAAGGATCCAGAGAAGAAGACATTTTGGAACCAAGGGGTAAGTCATCCTATATTAGAGACGGCTTCTGGCTCCATCATTTTCAGCTCTATAAGCAAGAGCTCCTTTTGTTGCCAAAGTGGTTGTCCTTAGATACAGTTAGAAAAATGAACCATCTGACACTACCTTCACTTATCAAAGGTGAATCACTTGAAAAGCAAACTGTCAGTCACTTGGAAGATTATAATAAGTGTCAGAGGTAGAGATAAACTATGAGGTGCTTTGAGAGGTTAAAAAAATATAGCCTCTGAAAAGGGTATCTTTAATGCTTCAGAAACTCTTAAAACTAAGGTCACTGCATAGGAGTTTGTTTGATATTAGTTGGTGAATAATTGTCAGTACTTTTCATGTATAAGCTTATTCTTTATTCATCCTCATTGTTTTTCTGCCCTTGGGGACATCTGTTGAAAGAAGGAACTTAGGTAAGCCATCCGTATTTAGTGAAGTGGTCAGGCCATGTTTAGCACCTTAGTTCTCTAGTTGAGGCTACTGACGATACTCATTTGAATCCCTAATTGCAAATGTAAGAGCACAAAGGAAGGAAGATGTTTTAGTAGAAACAGACACTCAAAGCCACTGGGAATGTCATGGAGGCATGTACAGAATAGAGAGCTGAAACTGCATTTAGGCTAACAATTGGAAAAACTTGATTAAGGATGAGGCTGAACGGGACTGAATTTTCTGAACTTATTTTTATCAAGGATCAGAGATGGAGCCCAACTCATTTTATCCCTATTTCTCCAACAGAACTGTCCATCCCCTGTCTCCATCACTTCCATGACATTCTCCAATGCTTTAAATGCATTTCCACATATCAACCTCATAGAATCACTCTCTTCCTTTCAAGATGCAGCTCAAGCAACCTTTTTATGAAGCCTTTCCCCATCCCCTTCCCTCTCCTGACTGCTGCTTATATCCACTCTCCTAAACTAACTTGTATTGAACTACGTTGTATTTATTTACATTTATTCCCCTTACATTTATTCTGAATATACTTATATATTTACTTGTCTCTATTGTTAGGATGTAATATCCTTGAGAGTAGAGATTATTTTAATCTTTTTATTCCCAGCAGTTAACACAAGTGCCTGGCACATAGTAGGCATAAATGCTTGCTAAATGATGAGGGATATAAGAGAAGGTCTAAATATAAATGGGAAGGCAAAATTATTTAAAAACATAGTAGTTTGGAACTAGGAAGAAAAATGACTGTTTCTCTGAGTTTCAAACACATGGGCTTTGTAACTATAAACAAGATTGGAGAAACCTCAGTAGCCAACAGACAACTTGGCTCCTAGGAAGCAGACTACATTTGACCCAATTAAGCCTCATTCCCTTTGTCCTTTTAAATGGCTCTTGTATAACGCTGAGCGTGTGTCACAAGTATCCCAAAGGCCACACAATACCCAGGCTTGTCTAATCTGGGCCATAGCCACTCTCCCTCCGTATAACTGCCTCTGATGATGGCACAGTTTGCACAAACTATGTTTTCATTGTGAGTAAATTTTGCCCATGAGGAATTTCAATCCAGCTCTCAGGGGAGTTATAAACACAGTCACTTATTCTCACCCTAGGCATTTCTGTTCAATAAAACAGCGTGTGTCAATTTGCTAGAAGATCAGGTCCTCCCAATAGGCTTCTGGAAAGTTGCCAGTGAGGGCTGAGTGTTCAGGTTGGGGACCTTAAATTGTCATATAGCTGAAATAATTTGTCCACCAAGTCAGGCTTGTAAAAGAGCATATTTGGAACTCGTCTTGAATACTAAAAGTAATTTGGGGCACATATCTTTCAGTGGTCTGTCTCCTTCCCCAATATTTTTGCAATAAAGAAAGAGGGAAACAAAAAAAGAGCATTTGAAATGAACCTTGACACCTGCTCTCTCTGGAAACTGCTTCTATTTTATTCTCCCAATTATTCACAGATGCGCACCTCCAAAGAATAAAAACATACGAGTCTAAATTCTGGTTCTGATTGACCAATTGAGATGACAGACCTTTAAAAAAGGGTTCATTGGTGGTCGCTTCTGGCTGCCTCTCTTGGGGGATTACCCAGAATTAACATCATTCTCTGCTAAACAAGTACAGCAGCTGTATCAGCCAGCAATAAAGCAGTGCAGTTTTAAGGTAATCTTAAAATCTATACAATATCTCTCAATATTTGGAAACACCTACTTCACATACATACATACTTTTCTCTGAATGTAATGCTATTGATTTTGACACTCATATCTCTGGCAATTGGGTATTGCTTCACAGCAAAAAGGTTTGGGGACAGGGGAAAGCCACTCAGTTACTGCTGAATTAATCCAGGGAAGATTTGTAGCTGATAGCTGTCCTGGATAAATTCATTTTAGTCCTTAGTTACATCACTCTCAAATTCACTGATCGACGCCTTCTACTCTGTCCATTGTAGCCTGATCCATTGGAATGAGAGCCATAAACAGGACAAAAAACCCTTCTATTCTAAGTTTTGGTTACATGAACTTCAGAAGATTAGCTTCCAGGAGTCGAAAGCCGATTCAGTCACTCACTACTTCAGAAGAAGTGTTTGGTTTTTTTAAAAAAAGCATCAGCTCTTGTCATTTTAGACTTTGGTGAAGGTATCAGCATTCTACAGGACAGATTTTTCACTTTTATTGTTTCCTTGCACATATTTTATACTGATTTTTACAAGTCCTCCTCTCACACCATTTTGAAATGATTTTCTCATAGACTATTAGACATACTTGAAATTCAGGTTTATTAAAACACACACACAATTAGGAAAAATTAAAAGCCCTTAAAATAGGATGGACCACATAGTTTGGGAATGCCAAATGCTTTTCTAATTGGAAAGGAAGAGTAATAACACTTAAAGCGTTAATTAAGATCATAGGATCATAGAGTTAGAAGGGACCTTAGAGGTCATTTAATTTACTTTACAGATAAAGAAACTCAGGTCTATGGAAGTCATTTTACTTGCCCAGGATCAGGCAGCTATTAAGTGACAAGAATGGGAATTGGACTCAAATTTGACCCTAAACCCACCAATCTTTGTGTCCTCCACTGCCTCCGGTCTAGATGATTTCTGTGTGTAGAAAATGGATTTAAATAAAAACAGAATAAGCAGTAGGTTGATGAAACAAAAAAAGGGAGGAGGGGGAGATGTTAAGAGATTTAAGTTGGCAGGGATGGATATTTGAGTCAAGAAGAGAAGTGCCACTCCTATATGAGGGTGATGCTTAGAGATTTTTCTTGAGCCAAGCATGTCCTTGACCTGCTTTCCCAGGATGGCTTATGAATTGCTTCCAATCCATTGAACTATGGTTAGGAGATCAGTCCATGGCCAAAGAGGAAAAGAAGACTTATGAGATAGCTAACTGTAGAAAGAA
>CM053623.1:425957257-425975625 GCA_028646595.1 Phalanger gymnotis | reverse complement strand
GCACAAAGAGGGGGACTTAAACCCACGTGGTCTAAGAGCCTCTGCTGTCCCAGACATGTAAACTAGGCCCTCCCTGGAGTTAGCCCCACCTTGGGCCTCACCTTAGTTGCCAATTCACACCCACATAGGTTTTACACCTAATAGGGGTTTGGACCTGGGGCTTAGCACCTAGTAAGGTTCAATGAAATACACTGAATTACTCAAAGCAAACAAAAGCCAGACTCTTCAAGGGCACTTGTTGAACTGAGTGCTAAGAGCCCATTTTGCTTACCAACACACTCTTGACATTTTATATGTATCAGTGGCCCATTAGGGCTATCTGTGAGTCGTTCTCTTGCTTTCACTACCTGACTTACCGTTCTATCATTCATCAAGACTCCTACGCTATTTGTCATTGGTGACGTGGTGCAGCCTACTCACACCCACCGTGCATCTCTCCATTGCACTTTGAGAAGCCTGATTTTAATTCTTTGTACACTGCCATATCCCTCCACTTGTAGCAATTAATATATATTGACATACCAGCCCTATGGACTGTGCATGCAGTTACATGTAATGGTCTGGAGAATAGGCATTCTTCATTGACTTCATTTTTCCTGTGTGGATAGATAGGTAGAACTTTTAAAAGTGGTTTTAGATGATGTTGAATAAATGAAACATGCAGTTTAATCAGCACAATACCATTCACCAATAGGAGCACCCGGAAGACCTCACCACTTCAGTTGGAACTCCTTGGCTGGACATCCTCCATGACAGTGACTAATTAGCATCTTTGGCATCTTTTTGATGCCTCATTTGATATTTACAATCATTGAACAAAGTCATCTCTGGTGTTAGGTCTTTTGAGGAATTTTGAAAACTATTTTAATACAATATATGCATAATCGATACTTTGTTGGACAATAACCATTAAGGTGATGTTTATTCTTTTTGTTCAGTTGCTTTTCAGTTGTGTCTGACTCTTTGTGACCCCATTTGGGGTTTTCTTGACAAAGATACTGGAGTACTTTGCCATTTCCTTCTCCAGCTCATTTTACAGATGAGGAAACTGAGGCAAACAGGGTTAAGTGACTTGCCCATAGCTAGTTAAGTGTCTAAGGCTATATTTGAACTCTGGAAGAGGAGTCTTCCTGACTCCAGGCCTGGCTCTCTATCCACTGCACCATTTAGGTCCCCATATTTCATTCTACCAAATGAAGAAGCAAAGAGACTGGACTACTGATTTCTCTGGTGTGGAGAACTCTTAATCAATCAACCAGTATGTATTAATTACCCACTGTTATTTGCCAGTCACTGTGCTAGGTGCTGGCAATATGTGTACAAACAATGAAACAATCTGTGCACACATTTGAATGGGGTACATAACATATATGTTGACATATACAGCAGAGAAAGAGACAGAGAGAATGAAAGGGGGTGAGGAGAGAGGAAGAGAGAGACAGAGACCGAGAGAGAGAGAGAAAGTGAAAGAGAAAGAATAAAGATATATATACAAAGTAGTCAAATACAAGATACCAAGATACTTTGGTTGGAAACTCCCTCCAGTATTGCAGGTCAACACCTTCTCTGCAGCTGAAAATCTTAAGAGACTTTCAAGGAGCACTGAGGGAAGGGAAAGACACTAGCCCAGGTTCACTCAGCCATTATATATGAGATGACCCAGGATGTAAACCCAGGTCTTTCTGGCTTCAAGGCCAGCTCTCTTGAAACTATGCCATGCTTCCTCTCCTACAAAATGAATTTTCTTTCAACCAGTGGAGTCTTGTATTCTGTGTACCTTTCAGTCAGTTGTATAACTATAAAGATATGGTCTGCTATAAAAATCGTTCGTGGAAGCCTTTCTCATGTATTCCTTAAGGACACCCTTGATGAATGTATAAACTACACTCATAAAGATTTTGTAAAGAGAGAAAGTAGGCCTTGGTTATTTTTTTAAGAGTATAATAACATTTGGGACTTTTTTCAAAGTATTCGGCATCCTATTTTCACATAGATATCTTGAGAATCAATGCCATTAAATGCATATTCCATCCATTGCAGACTTTCCTTGTGTGTTTAATCCAGTCCAGGTTCTCTTTCTAACCTTGTTTTCTTTAGGACCATTTCCACTTTAACATATAGTATGAAATCAGGAACTATTATGTTAGAGTCCATATGTGATGGCTCCACTGTCATTGATGGAGAAATGATTTTGTTAAAGTTTTGATGTATCTTTTCCACTTCTTGTCTCTTATTCTCCTTCCAGTTTTGCCTTCCACCACCCTGAGGATTATCTGGCTTGACTGGGTCTCTTGCCAAGATTTCTATAAACTTCTTTTTCTTTCCCCTGTTTATGTTTTAGAAGGCACTACTGCTCATAACTTTTTATCTTCCTTCCATTTTTTTACAAATGTTTTTTCCTAGGCGTACATGGTTCTCGGCTGCCATATTTCTCTAATTTGTGAAAGCATCAATATTTGTTTGGTTAAGCTGTTTCTGAACTCTTCTATCTTCTCCTTATGGTAACTGATTTGCATTGATTAAACTTCCTTAGCAAATTATATGCTGATATCAGTTCTTTCATACACTTCCTGTTTTTCAGTCTCTGTAGGTGATTTAAATAGGTGAGATTGGAGTCATATCAATTGCCATTTCACGTCTTCTCATTTTTACTTTTTCTTCCTATTGACATTGACTTTTATCTTTGCTGTAACAAGTCAATGTATGACTATACATTCACAGCTAATTTGGAAGTGATTTCTGCATCAATAAACAGCTGCACCTTGAGTGTTAAAATATAAACAGTTTCACTTCTTTTATGTTACTTGGTGCTCACTATGTCCAGCATTTCCAAAATTCTTTCTAGAATGAAATTTTCATAAGTGCAAATATTATTATCCCTAACAAAAGATGACCAACCCAGAGCTCAGGGAAGAAAAAATGGCTTTTCCTCAAAGTCACCTACAGAATAAGAAGTCTATAAGAATCAGAGTCTAGAATTGAATAAAAGTTTCTCTTGACTCTGGGCCTGGGACTCTTTCCATTGACTCTTGCAACCAGAAAGAAAGTCTGGGACATCAGATGGAATGCTTTAGTTATTATAACAATTTTTAAAATAAAATAACTTAAAGGGAACATTTTTGCTAGATTTTAATAATTTATTTTATTATTGTAATTTAAACATTTCTCTCCAGACCAACTCATGGTCATATTTCTAATGTCAGTACCTCTTAAAGGATAGAGAAAAGCCACTGCAGACCTGGGTTCAAGCCCTGGTGCTGTGCATCCTTTGGAGATTTGGGTAAATCGTTTATTTAACTTCTTTATGCCTTGGTATCTTTCTTGGGGAAGCAGTATTGTGCAATAGGAAGAGCACTGAACTAGGAATCATGGGATCTTGCATTCAACCAGGCTTATACTTCCTTTCATGACTATGGGCAAGTCCTCATAAATAAAATAAGAGGCTCAAGTAGAGAACCTCTTGGTTCCTATGAGCTCTAGATCTGGGATACAATAGGCTACTTCACTTGGTGCATAGGGTAGTTGAGAAAATGAGGTAATAAATGTGAAAATTATTTCAAAACTTAAAAAGAGCTCTGTAAACACAAAGTGTTGTTTTTAATTTTATAAGTAGAGGGAATGGAAGTCATTCTAGAAGCATTCTAGTATAGGTGCTCTGGGTCTTGGGTAATAATTGCAACTGAAAATGCTGTATGATCAACAGCAAAGCTAATTAAAGCAAATGAAATTTCATGGGCCTGCACAAATGCTAGAAAGCAAGTCATTAGTGTGTGGAGTTTTTCTTCAACAAACAATGGATTACTGCTTAATGGATTTCACTGGGCTTTTCTTAGGTACCTAATGGAGAGAGAGTTACCCATGTTACCTTCCCACTTAGGCCTCAAACATCTGTTTCCTCCTGTTTACCCTAATTTCATGCCTTGTGTACAACCATGAAGAATAATTTCTGCTCAGGGCAGCACATGCTAAAGTCTGTATGTACACGGCTGCCGTATGTTGGTAAAGGCTCTCCCTGAACAAGGAGTGGATTGTTTCAAAGGCTGATGGGCCCATTTAGATGCCTGTCATGGCTGTCTACAATGCTCTTCAAGGCTGATTAGTATCACTAAGTGAGTTGGAATTGGTTTAACCGGTGCTGTTGTCATCTGCTGGTAGCCATTTAAGTTCGAAGGGTAATGTCTGAGGAACCTCATCAGATGATGATGTTTTTTTTTAATCCTCAGTGTACATGTGTATCTCACTTTTAAGAATGAAGTAAATGTAAAAAGTTCTTCGAAAAGTTACTGCATTTCCCCAAGGAAGAATACTAGTGAGCAGCCCAAAGTTCATAGACAGCTCCCAGAAAGTCTTGACATCAGCCCTGAAGGGATGACCTTTAGAGAGCCATCTTTAATAACCTTCAATAGGGAATGAAAGATGATTCTAATAGAGAAAATAAAATAAATACTGCCCTTTGGCCTCCTCATCCTGCCAAGAGTAATATTCATATGTACATAGAGCTTTAACATTTTAAAAAGCATTTTCTTATAACAACTATCAGATAATGTAAGTATTATCATCTCTGTTTTACAGATGAGGAGATAAGAGATTTTAAATGACTCGTCCAAGATTATACTTCTAAGTATTGGTTCTGGGATTTGAACCCTGGCCCCTCCTGACTCCAGATCTGATATTCTTTAAACAATACCATTCTGAATTCAGAAAGAAAAAAAAATTAGTTCAGAGCACAGTTCTTTTCCCAGTTTGTTCCCCCTCCCCCCAAATCCAACCTTTAAATGTCCTGAACCTATAGAATTAATAGCCAGAAACCATTTACCTTTCTAAATTGCAGTGTGATCCTAACAGTTTTCTTTAGTGAGATCCCGTGAAAAAATAGTATTGGGTTTCTCTGAGTTAATGTGCATCGTCAGCTACCTCAATATTATAGCAAGACAGGGCTTGAGGGTTCTGAGAAATTCAGCTTTTTCAGTGCTCCAGAGTAAGTCTTTTGGATTTTCACTCTCTCTCATAGCCTTTAATCTGGGCTGGGGTCAAAGCTGGACGTGACACTGTACTTCAGAGGCCTGGGCACCCGCTGAGGGGGCCATTTGGAGAACAAGAGAAAAGGCCAGAGGTCATTGGGGGATTTCACAGATTTCTACTTCTAGTGTTATCTGCCTCACTCTGAAAATGGGAGTAGAGGAAGGAGGAAGAATCTCTGGGCCCAGACCATCTAATAGAACAAATAACCACAGGCACACCTGGCAAAGCCTTGGATTAGAGGCTAAGGATGACTGTTTGCTCTGAGAATTGAAGATGAGTCTTGATTTTGTTGGGACCAATTCAGTTACCTTTCTTATAGCAACAGTCATCAATCCAAAGGGATTTAAGGCGAATGGTCTGAGGAAAGCTTGAAGCTTCTAGATTCATAGCACCTCAGGGACATTGCAATGAAGGGGGTACCTGGTTTACTTTCCTGATTTATCAAATCAACTGGAGATGACTTCTATTTGAGGATTTTTGTAGCCCTTACACACACACACACACACACACACACACACACACACACACCCTTTGTTCTTCCTACATTACCCAGGTGGGCAGTAAAGTATATTGTGTTTGCACTAGGTACGATGCTGGGTAGGGACTAGGCTCTGGGCCAAGGTCAGAGACCTGAACCATAGATTGTTTTTGTGTGTAGGGGTTATGTAGACAATACAAATTAAACTCCATTAAGGGAAGGAAGTAAAGTCAATGATACTTTCAGTGTATAATCATAAAGGTCTTTATTCTTGATTAAGAAGGAAAAGTTAAGGAAAAAAGAAATAGGAAAGAGGGGAAGAAAGAGAAAAAAGGGAAGGAAGGAAAGAAGAAGGAAGGAAGGAGAAAGGAAGGAAGGGAGGGAGGACGGAAGGAAGGAAGGAGAAAGGAAGGAAGGGAGGGAGGACGGAAAGAAGGAAGGAGAAAGGAAGGAAGGGAGGGAGGATGGAAGGAAGGAAAGAAGAAAGGAAGGAAGGGAGGGAGAACGGAAGGAAGGAAAGAAGAAAGGAAGGAAGGGAGGGAGGACGGAAGGAAGGAAGGAGAAAGAGAGATAGAGAGAACCCTTTGGCTTTACAGCCAAGATCTTCTCTTGAAGTGTATTTATTCATTCATCCATTCATTCATTCATGGGCTTGTCAGTAGGTTATTGTGTCTGTCATTGGCCTTCCCAAAAACCATACATCTTACTTTCAAACCCTCCACAGCTTATGAACCCCTGCAAGGCCTGCTGTTCTCTGTTCGACCTTTCACCAAGGGTCTCACTCCTCTAGCAGACCCTCTGAGAAGATCTGGCTTTATCATGACTCAGGTCTCCATTGTCAGTAGGCTCAGGAATGAGAGTTCTTTCTTCTCCCAGAAGGATTACAATTTTACTTTGTAAATTTGACTATAATTGGCTGAAAACCTTTCAGGTCATGCACATCACTGAGTCTCTTTATGTCCCTCTTCCCTGAATTCAAGCATGCTGGAAAGGTAGCTACTATCAACTTCCTACAAGTAAAAATCTCCATGATTCTCATTATCTAGATATGAGACAAAGGCAGGTATGCACATTGGATGAGATTTCCTTTTTTAAAAAACTTGAAAAATAAAGGTAGACAGGGTTTTTAAAAATTGTTTGCTTTTTTTTAAAACCATATAGGCTGAGGAAAAAAAGACTGGATTTTTCCACTGGGAAATAAAAGCAAAAAGTTGTTTAGGTACTCTTATTGACTTTGTTTTTCAGTATTACCTTTTTCCCTTGGGAGCTATACCATTTCCCCTGTATTTATGTCCACTATATTACTAGTATCTAGAGCCCACATTCTCAGATGGGCAGCTACAGGCTTGTTTTTTCTGAGTGGTACAAAAGACTTTTCTGCCCCCAGATTCCCCTGATGTAGTATTTCTCCAATACTTGAAATTCATACCAATTAGTTATTCTATTTACTTGAGATACTGAAAAGCCCTGTGAAAAAACAGAACGACTGTTTATATGTATATATATATATATACATATGTATATATATACATACATATAATTATATTTTCCAATTATTTTCACCTTGACTCAAATTAATTTCTCCAATAAGTTTATCTAGAGGAAGAGGGTCCCAGAAGTGTAGGGCACAGAACAGTTAAGTTTGATTTGTGGGGTGGAGGTCTCAAAGAGGACACTATCTCTGAGGAATTAGATGCAATTATGGCATCTCAGCTACCAATAAACCCAGTCCCAACCATCCTCTGGGTACTGAGAGTTCTAGTAACAAAAGTATGGCAAGCACTCAATCAATAAACATTTATTAAGTGCCTACTGTGTGCCAGGCATAATGAACCAGTAAATCGACAAATGTTTATAAGTACCTGCTGCATGCCAGACAGTGGGCTAAATGTTGAAGATTCATATACAAATAAGAGACAATCCTTGCTCTGAAGGAGTTTCCATTAACACAGTCCGATCTTACTGCCTTACTTTGTACCAAATGGCTTCATTGAAGATCTGGAGAGAGAGGGGGCAGTTTGAGGGTTGGATTAGCAAGAAGGCACTAAAGAAAGCAGCCTGGCGGGAGGTGTCTTCTCTATAGATTATAGGAAGTCAGAGGGGTGGAAAGGGGCCATTACCCTATAAAGATTTGCCCAGTCCTTGATGGTATTTGTGTAATAGTAAATATACTCCACAACCACTAGTGGTGCTACTGTTACTAAGTAGGTTTTTCCATCATTAACCAGCAGCTGATCTGATCTTGCATCTCACAGATAAATACATATATACGTACATGCATATATGTATATACATATATGTATTTATATATGCATTATATGTAATGCGTTGTGTATATATGTATTATATGTAATAAATATATTATGTGTAATACATGTATATATTATATATATATATACATATATATATATACACACGTATACCCTCTCTGACTTTGTCTAGGAGTTCTTAACCTATAGTCCATGAACTTGTTTTTCCTTAGTTCTATCTTTATAACTGTATTTCCATATAATTGGTTTCCTTTGCAATCCTCCATATTTTGTTTTATGAATTAAAAACCGTGATTCTGAGAAGGGGTCTGTAGCTTTCACCAGATTGCCAAAGAGATGCGTTATATAAAAAATGATTTAAGAACTCTCTTCTAGAAAATGAGCCCTTTCTAATTCTTTTCCTTTCTATTCTCCTGACCCCCATTTGGCTAAATTCTGCTTGAAGTCTTGTAGCCCAAATGGGGGTCCTAGGTACCAGGATCAGTTGCAAACCTACTAGTTTGGAATAAGATTCATCTCTGGCTAAAGGCTAAAGTATGATCAACAAGTGGCTTTTTCCAGGGAAGTCATGGAGGCAGCATGGCATAGTAGATAGAGAGTTGGCTTCACAGCCAGCAAGACCTGAATTCAAGTCTTGCTTTTGACACATGCTGGCAGTGTGATTCTGGCCAAGTCCCTGAACCTCTCAGTGACCCAAGCAATTTTCTATAATTCTGAATTGCAGATCAGTTTAGTTGATGTGCAAGTGTTGAGAGAGTTGCCTCTCTGTGAATTTACCCAAATGAAATAACAGGTTCAGCAAAAAATAAAAGAAAATTAGAATAGTGAAGAAAAAAGACCTGTAAGAGAAATTAAAAGGAAAATCCAAAGTGAGAGTGGAGAATGAGGAACTGACCAGTCTATTTTCTCTCATCACAAATGGGCTTGGCTGTTTTGTTTAGTGTTTTGAGAGAGTAAACTCAGCCTAATCACCATGTCTGCAATTGCATTGTCCAAGAACAAGTGGTGTATTGTGTCCCTTCGACTGCAGTGTGGGCAGGTGGGTTTGAAAACACCACACATAGTCCACTGACCCTACTTCTTGCACATGTCCTGAAATATCTGGGGTGAGGTGGGGGGGGTGGAGTGGCACCTGTGTGCATGGGGGTGTTTAGGTAATGGGAGGGGTTAGGTGATGGGAGGTTTAGGGGGAGCCCAGGAGGAAAGGGAATGGGGGCAGAGGGGTGCGGTGGGGAGCATATGTCTACAACACATGAAATCAAGTCACACATGCAATTTCAAACACACAAATGGATAAGCGCTAAGAGCATATTCTCCTGGATTGGCCCTTTTCTGACTGCAGCTGTCAATCATTTCAAGTGTCCAAGAAAAACAGCTATATATGCCGAACCGTTTTATCCGGGAAGAAAAAATCCAAATGAGTTAGGGTTGGGGTGAGTTGAGTGAACGTTAATATACCCTTACCCTCATCTTACTTTCCATGGGCAGAGCACATTTAGGAAGAAGTGTGGGTTTCTACCTGAGGCCAGATGGCTATTAAAATAGTCCCTGCTCCCTTGCTCCCTGGACCTTTCCGGCCAGCTGATTCCCCTAAACCGCCAGTGTGGCCAGAATCCATACCCGAAATGGTTAACTGTGATTCTTTCCTGAAATGATGAACGGCCCCATTGAGCTAGGAATGCCCAATCTTTGGAGTGCTTGTGGTTGCTGGGGAGGGGAGAAGGAGAGAGGGGAGGGAAGAGGAGGGGAGCGGAGGGGAGGGGAGATGTTGCTTGTCCTGAGCTCACTGCTGCTGGAGCCCCAGCTGCCTCCTCCCAGAACTGCTTTTCAGGAGTTGTTTGATTTGGCCTTGGGAGGGAGAGTGAGTGATATCTAAAGCAAAGAGCCACCCAATGTGGTTTCCCCTCTTTCCTGAAGAAACCTGGCTGTCAGGATCAACCCGAAAAATGAACTGGCCTAAACAGGAGCGGGGGGAGTTGTCCCACCGATACCTGGATTACAATGAGTGAGATGGATCTGTAGCATTCCTGGCCGCTGGTCCTCCTCCGGCAGGTGCTTTCATTTCTTTCTCTTTTTGCCTGGAGGAAATAAAATGAATGTGATGCTGTGGCGCTGGGAACAGAATAATACCACCATGAAGCTGGTAAGGATTTCAGATTGCACGGGGTACTTACTTCTTCACAAGGAGATTTCTCTTGGGAAGGAAAACCCTGAAGTGCTTTTGACGGTCTGGTATTTCCTCTGGTGTTCGTTTTCAAAGAGAAAACAAAAACAAAAATAGAGTTTTAACCAAGAAAGTGTGTGTGTGTGTGTGTGTGTGTGTGTGTGTGTGTGTGTGTGTGTGTGTGTGTGTGTGTGTGTGTGTGTGTGTGTAAGAGAAGGGATTAGGTTAAATGCTCTCTCAGGTCCCTTCCAAGCCTAACATTTTATATTCTGTGTAGTTTGCAGGTGCTGAGGTCTGTTTTCTTCAAGTAGCTTCATGTATTATCAACTGAATCCAGTTTCAACTTGATCTCATTCAGTTCATCCTTCTGTACATTTAAAATTACTATACACGTTGACTTTGATTTCTGTTTACTGTTCACCTTGTCTGAGAGCAAAAAAAAACAGGAACCCTCACAGCAGAAACAACTTCTCTTCTGTCTTCTGCTTGATTCTCACAATTGTTTGTTTTTTTTTTTCATTTAGCCTCACAAAAACAGTCCAGTCTGAGGTACTTGTATGTTGAGAACGTGTGCTTAAAGCAACATCCCGGTATTCCATCCCACAGGGACAACAGAAATCACTCTTGTTTCCAAACAGAAAGTCTACAGCTTTTCAAGCTCCAGAAATAAATGGAGCTAGAGAAGGCTTTTCTATCTCTATCTGCTAGCTGATCAGAATTGTTGGGACATATTTTAGGGGATATGAAAGATGAAACTGGAACCCAAATTTAGAGGGGCTGGGATGAACAGTTTACTTTTTGTTTTGTTTCTAAGGAGATGCTATCTTTGCTTCATTAAATATGGAGGTGTTGCATCTTCCTAATAGTTCTTAACTTCTTTTTCTTGTAAAATAAATAACTTTTTTAAAAGATAATTTTCACACTTTTTTGTTCTCACATCAGGGATTTTTCACCGAAGAGTAATTGTGTTTAATTTGATTGAAAATGAATTAAGAAAAGTTTTAGAAAACTGACAATGATAATAAATGGGCAGTTTTACTTGCTTGAAACGGAGGAGAACATAGGATTTTGTAAGGACGCCAGTTCCTTAATCCTTTCCCAGAATCCTTAGTGCACCAGGCGGGGCTTTTAAACTTCTTTACAAAGACGGTTTGGGACATCTTTTGAGGATGGTGCATTCAGAGAGGAAGCTTTGCCATGCCTAGGACCAGATAGTTTTGCCACAGCCCCCCTGAATTCCCAGGAACGAAGGTGCTGTTTTACAATGGTGATCCCTACCCTTTGTGTAGTTCATACAGGTATGCTATAGTAAGGGTTTCCGTGTAAACATCTCTTCCTTTTGCCTGCTGATTTAGCCTGTGGAGGGAGTTTTCTACCAAGCTGTGTGTGAGTTCTTTGGGGGTGGGGAGGTGTCAGTCTTTGATCCTAAAGATTTTCGGTGGCTTTGTCCTTTTTGAATGAGCTACTAGGATTCTTGGAACTCATGAAAATCCCCCAAATGCAGCCACCTTTTGAAAGAAAAGGCAGGAGGAAATTTAGACAGATTCAATATACTAGGCAAAGTCGTTTATAAACTTTGCACACCTGTCTGCTCACCAAGGAAAGGAAAGAGCTCCTTTGCCACAATCAGGCACCATCTTTATTCAAGGCAAGGACTCAGCTTTATTGCAAAATGATAAAATCCACCGATGTTCTCATGGAAAGACACCACAAAGCTTTATTAATAAGATGTTGTTGGAAGAATTGCTTTGGGCTCTTAGCAGGCTTAGGGGAAAGCAACCCATTTGGGCACTGAAAACTTTGGTGACCCTCATTATGAAGGAGTTCATAGGCAGTTCTCCACAGAAATCTGTTGTGCATGAATGACCATCACAGAATAGAGCTCAGGGTAAGAGGTGGGAACTCCAACTTTTGTTGCTGGAGCAGCTGGATAAATGCTAAGTCTTTCTAACTTTAAACTTTGGAACTTCATTGTTCCAGGCAAATTTTGGAACCAAAGTTTTGTCTCACATACTATTTATTTTAAGGATGACTGGATCAAAGTAAGGCAAATTCTAATTAGATGACAAATATTGCCTATTCATTTGGCATGTGTCTTCCTAGAGTGTTTTGTACATTTATGATTGTGACTAGATGAAAAGGCAAATACATTTTTCTCCAGTTAAAAAAAGCCACAGTAGGTTGGGGGTGGAGGGGTGTCTCTGTATTTGGTGATCCAAATGAATTGAGGGGAACCTATAGGCTTAAATCACCTGTTGGGCTCTTAATCAGCCTTCTTGGACTAGAGGTAAAGGAGAACAATAAAACTGGGGTAGTTTTTTTTCTTTTTTTTCTCCCAGCACAGGCCACCATCCTAGACCCTTTGAGCTTTAGCAGGAAGAAGAGAAAGGGGGAAATCATGAAAAGGACATTCTGAACAGTTATCTGAGAGCAGTTTACATCATCTTAGAAATTGCTGTGGGAGTACAATAAGGATTGTCGGTACAAAAGAAATAAAAACACTGCTGCCTCTCCCTCCTTCTTTCTCTTTGCTCTTCAAATTCACTCTCTCTTTAGGGTGGGGGGGCACCCTCAGCTAACACAGCTTGTAGACCAACTTTGCTGCTGGGGATCAACAAGAAGCTGAGGATTGCTCCAAAGATAGTTAAGCGTGCTAAAAGAAAACATGGGCTCCTGGAATTACCCCATTACTTTCACTTCTAGTCAGGTGTGTAGTTCAGGGGTTAGAGTGAAGGAAGGAGAAAAGAGAGGTTGAATTAGTTGATCTTTCCATCCTACCCAAGAGAACTCAGAGCAGGGTCTTTCCTGAAAGAGGGGAGAGCAGCATGGAGAATAATTGAAAATAATGACCATGATGAGAGTATGTACATCTGACCTTTGCCCCTTCCCAAGAGGACCATCCATCAAAACTTCAGTCTAGGGTCTAGCTCACAGCTGGCCTAAGAAGCTGATTAAAATGGGTCAGCATGTCAAAGGTCTCCAGATTTTTTCTCAGTATATTTTTCCACAGTCACACTGTTGTCTTCCAAAAGACATGGGTAGGGTGTTGCCAGTACTGAGCTTGAAATCCTCAAGATTATGGTTTATAAATTGAGCTTTGGTCATTCTTAATTTTTCTAGTGTGGCTAAAATTTCTTTTTTTAACTGCTTTTTGACTAAAGGTTCATGATCAGCTCTTGGCAGGAGGTCATACTACCTTCTGTAGGGGGAAATACAGTCCCTTCTCGGCTGTTCTATTGATGTTCACCAACTATACAAGGGATGGATTTTTCTGTCCTCCAAGGGCTGGAATAATATTTTTCCTGACACTTCCAAGAATCTCAGAGATAGAATGATTTTTCTTTGCAGAAAGAACAAAGTTGAAATTCTCAAGAACTTTCCTCACATAAATTTCTGTTTTCTGTAACAGACCATTACAGCTTTTAAATATCTTTCAGAATTTGAAACCAAAGAATGTGATGTAGCTTTCAACCACAACAATTTGGGGGGGGGGGGTAGTGGCAAGAAGAAGGAAACCAGCATTTAAAAATCATTAAAATTTAGATGGTATTTTTTAAAACCAATGTCTAGTTCTTTTTGTGTCAATAGACACGTAGAATTGTAATTGGTCCCTTTGGCAACAAAATAGTACCTACTACATTACTTATGCAATTGTTTTTGTGTGGAGTCTGTGAAAATTTAGTTTTTAGTTTCTGGTTTTTGTCACATCACACCAACTACCCAGAAGACACGAAGCCAAACCTTTCCGTCACATGGTCCATGGTACTCCATGGTGGGCCCTGAGAACAAGAGCCCACGTGTCGAAATGGGCTGACTCTTTAGGGACTATCCCTTCTGTAACCATTCCCCCCAAAGATTTTCCTTTTGACCCAGATTTGTTGCAGGTGTGCTGGGCTGCTGATTTTTTTTTTCCAATGGACTAGCAGGAAGGTGGGGGTGGGGTGGGATAGTGGGTGGCAAGGACCAGACCTACAGCAGTTAGTGGAAATGGAGCAGGGTGGGGGGAAGGAAAATTCATTCAACTCATTAATGAGAATGTGTTAGAAGTTGTGCAAGTAGTACAGTGAAAAACTGGTCCTTCCATAGATCTACGTGAGGCTTATGAGGTAGCATGGAATTGTGTTTTTACTTAGCAAATAAACTAGAACCCCACAATAACCCTAGAAGAACCAGGGGAATAATAATAATATTTGACATCCGTACGGTGCTTTCAGGTTTGCAAAGCTCCTAACATACATTGTCATGTGGCTCCCTACTTGGAGAAGGTAGTCATCCAATCAATATTCTTTTCTCCGGTGAATTCTAGTTGAACCTAGCAAGACTTTTCTTTCCATTGTTCCCTGAATCCACCTTGTGCATTACAGCCTTATGCTGAGCCTACGCACATTTCACACTTTCTTCCCCACCATTGTGCCTGTCCTTCATCATCCTCATCCAATGCCGGTACTATTTATTTGCTTCCTAGATGTCATGTTGACATGCAAACTTTTCTGTCTGTGCATCTTGGTTTCACAACTAGTTTGCAAACTCCTTAGGAGTAGGAACCCTCAAAATCGACTTGTGCACCTTATAGTATCAAGTATGTCAATATCTAACAAATACTTTTCAATTATTGTTGAAAGTCATGGTCCAGTTTCAGAAGACCTTCCTGGGAACCTAGTAACATTGAACTGATAATAGTTTGCCAGCTCCAACTTCCAGACAATTGGCAGGTTCATGAAAGTGCAATTTGCCAAACTGATATAAGAAGAATGAGTAGAGTAAGCCATTATTAGTTAGAATTCTACCTAGAAAAATCATGTATCATGGAAAATGAGACATAGCTTCTCATGGCAAGAATGGACTTCATCCACATCTCCATCTGTTGTAGGAAGAGAATGATTTCAAAGTCCAGTCAGATTCCACTTCCACAGTGATATTTTTTCCCATATCCCCATCACTCCTTAAAGCTCTGCTTTGGAATGTAAAAGTATTTGTTAAACACTTACTATGTGCCTCGAACATAGTAGGCACTTAAATGTTGGTTGATTTATTGATTAACTGATTGCCAAGCCCTATGCTAACAGAAAACGAGAGCTGTGGGTCTCAAGGAGCTCACATTCTAATTGGAGGAGACAACTGATAAAGGGGAGGCCCATGTTTATATTTGTTCTTGGCAGATGGAAAAGCCAAGTAAGGCTTCAGTTCTAGAGGGCAGATGGAAAGGCCAGGAAGACCTTGGGGAACAATGATAGGGCAAATTCAAAGGTCACTGTGGAGTGGGGTTTGCAGATGCCTACTCCATAGGTGGAGATGTGGGGGCCAGCATCCAGTTGAAAGCGAGTATCCTTTACCAGGTGGTACCTAGGCAATAGAGATTGGGTTGAGGAAAGGTCAGCAGCCCAAGGACAGATGGTATTGGTCCTTATTCTAGCTGCCTGTTGGTGCCTGTTGGACTGAAGGTGGGAAGGGGGAGGTCCCTAAGTCCCTGCCATGGCAGCTGGTGGTGCTGGCTGCTTCCATTGGTCAATTTTCTGTGTTCTTATGGTATCCATCTACCAGAATATAAGCTCTTTAGGACAGAGACAATGCATATTTTTCTTTTCTATATCCTTAGAGCATAGCATAGTGCCTTTCACATAGTAGGTATTTAAAAATCGCTTGTTTGCACTGGACTAAGTAGGTGATGTAATTCTTGGTATCTTATTACCCAGTGTTTTGTTAATTTTTTTTTCTGGAAAACTTGTTTTTGTGAAATTTGAAACTGGAAAAGCAGAATAGAGTATATTACTTTTCATTCATGTAATGCCTCTAGGACATGGGGCCAACATTTAATCCTAAGAGTAAGTTGATATTTCCTGAAATAGCAATGAGTTAATATTTTCCAATTAAATGTACTAAATTTAGTGCTTCAACCGTTTTTTTTTTCTAAACACTAATCAAACTAGTAATCTTCTTTCCCACAAAATAATGTCCGGCAGCTGCTGATAAAGAGCATGGGCTGTGAGGCCGTGTGAACTTGAGTATTTAGGAGAGGGGACACAGGTACTTAGCAAATGCTTGCTTAT
The DNA here is from genome assembly GCA_028646595.1 of Phalanger gymnotis. NCBI lineage: Eukaryota > Metazoa > Chordata > Mammalia > Diprotodontia > Phalangeridae > Phalanger > Phalanger gymnotis. The sequence goes on along the minus strand of CM053623.1, from coordinate 425,959,644 downwards.
TTGCAGGGCCCTGCATCCCCATCTGTACTATGAGGTTCATGTTCTGTTTTATAAAACTATATTTAAAAAATAGAAGGCCTCTGACTGATGTCACCTCATTGGCACACAACAGTGAACCAAACTGAACCATCTCAGGTCATCTTTGGAAATAGCCAGGTGCTATTCTCAAGGGGTTATTTGTGGCAGGTGAGTAGAAGAAGTAAAGATGGCCTTCATTTTTGATCCCTGTGCCTCTATGGAGACCAGGCTGTTCAAAAAATAGTATGTAGGTTGATGCAGACTGGTTATTTAGTATTTAGCTTTTTACTTACTCTGGCTCTTATCATTTTGTTCCTAGGATTTCTTTTTGTCAAAGGATTCTGGGTACCAGCATGCAAATGAAGAAACTGAATATACAGATGATATTTTAAAGGAAATATTCCAAAATATTCAGTTTCGGTTCTAAGTGCTTCTATTGTTAGCAGTGGAAAGTTTGTTGTAAAGTCCGAATTATTAGCAGGTGTAATCTCAAGCTTCAGCAAAATGAAGCTGCATTTTATTCACTGTTTCTATTCCATAACCTGTGGCTGGTTTGGTTATTCCTGTCATCTATATCTTTGCACAGAATAAAGGAAAGCTGATTTTTTTTTTTGCTTTTCCTGCTGAGATGATGAGAAGTTTAGATGGCCAACTCTGCTCTTCCTCTTTCTCTTCCTTTTCTACTTCGAGATAAGAGAAATAATGAAAATAGTATATGATATAATAGGTAAAGGGCTGGATTTGGAGTTAAAAGAGGTCTTAGCTTTAAATCCTGGCTGTGTCATTTATTAGCTGTGTGACCTTGGTCAAGTAACTTAACCTCTCCTGGCTATAGTTCACCCAAATGTCAAATAAAGGAGTTGGACCATATGTTCTATAAAGTCAATTCCAACTGTGCGATTAGACCCCTAAGTGAAAGTTACAAAGGAAATTTGGACTTCTAGTTCCACTGTGTTCTGGGAAAAGAAACTTTGAAGGAGGTTAATAAAGAAAAGCTCTTCAGTTAATTATAAATTGTTAATTCTTAAAATTGTTAGTTATAAAAATTGTTAATTATAAAAATCAGTCTATAAATGTTCATTGAACATTTCCGTACTTAGTGCTGTGCTAGTGGAGGGGAGGATACCAATGAAATACAGACAAAGTTTGCACTAAAGAAGTTAATTGTATAGGTGCAGAGGTAAGACTAATTAACAAACATGAAATGATTAAGGAAGAATATGAGAGAATATATTTAATTGTCAGATGGTATGGGCCATTCTCTAAATACTACAGGGAGAACAGAGATAAAATAAAGTAATGATGAGGAAGAAAGAAATAACAAATGGTCAGAGTTATATCACAGTTTAAGGTTTCCTTTGCAAATATTATCTCAACTGATCCTTTCAAAAACTCTGGGAGGTATGTGCTATTATTATCCCCATTTTACGGATGAAGAAACTGAGGTTGAGAGAACTTAAGTGTCTTGCCTAGAGTTACGCAGCTATTAAGTGTCTGAGGCCAAATTTGAACTGGAGTCTTCCTGACTCTGTTCACCGTGCCCCCTAGCGTCCTCTAAGCAGACAATCGTGTTCTCCATTAAAACGTAAGTTCATTGAGAGTCGTGATTGTTTCATTCTTTGTTCTTGTATCCTCAACCTAAGCCCAGTTGAGTCATGTCCAACTTTTCGTGACCTCAAGAGCCATACTGTCCATGAGGCTTTGCCTACTGGATTGGTTTGCCATTTCCTTCTCCCCTGGATTATGGTAAACAGAGGTTAAGTGACTTGTCCAAGGTCACAGAGCAAGCAAGTATCCGAGGTCAGATTTGAACTCTCATCTTTCTGACTCCAGGCAAATAATTGCCACTTAATAAATATTCGTTGATTGATCTACTCCAACCCCCTTATTTTACATATGAAGAAAAATCAAGGCCCAGAGTAGCAATTTGCCCAAGATCGCACAGGTACAAAAAGGCATAATCAGGATTTGAAATCGAAATCTAGGACCCTTTCCTATATACCACACTATCCCTTATGAGGAATACAATAAATTCTAAATTTGGTCAATGAGAGCCAAAGAATTAAATTGGGGGAGGGTGGTAAATTAATGCTATTTGCCTCAGTTTCCTTATCTGTAAAATGAGCTGGAGAAAGAAATGGTGTCTTTGACAAGAAAACCCCACCTAGAGTCATGAAGAGTCAGACATGACTGAAGGGACAGAACAACAACAGTGCTACAAAGAGGAACCCTTGACCATCCCAACGCCTTCATCAAAGATGCTAGGTGGCACTATTTTAAGCTTATACAATCTGACTCTACTGTAGTTTGCAGAGAAAGGAAAACTGTGTCCTCTGTTTTCTCAAAACATAGAAAACACTTAAAAAAAA
>CM053623.1:425935487-425956757 GCA_028646595.1 Phalanger gymnotis | reverse complement strand
TGTGTGTGTGTGTGTGTGTGTGTGTGTGTGCTATAGACCCCTTTGGCAGACTGATAAAACCTATGGGTCCCCTTCAAAGAAGATTGTCTTTAAATAATTGAAGGAAATGCTAAATTTAAGTTAGAATTTAGTGAAAATAATAACTGTTGTTTCCCATCCAAGTTCATGGACCTTCTGAAATCTATCCATGGATCCCTTGGGCAGCTGATGGTACAATGGATAGAATGCTTGACCTTGTCAGGGAGACGTGCATTTGAGACCTTAGACATTTTAGATTTCTGTGACCCTGAACAAGTCATTTAACAAATTTCTGACTCAGTTTTCTCTTCTGTAAAATGAGCTTAATAAATGGCCTTCCCAGGGTTATAAGGAAAAAATGAGCTAACATTTGTACAGCACTTTGCAAACCCTAAATGATATATACTGCTAGTTCTGCTCAGCTTTCCAGGAAGAGACCTTATGATATCAAATCCAGGATTTTCCCATTTTAGTTATTTTCACACACACAGCTACAGGGCTCTTCTTATCTGCAGAACTATGCCTGAGGGACTCTTTGTCTGCCCTACCCCTAAGTAAATACAATTTTAGAGATAAACAGGGCACCATGCCTCCAAGGGAAGAGTCGGAATCCCAGCTGCTACTCTCTGTTCTACAGGATCAAAGTTCAACATTAAAAGATGAGATGACCATACTCTCTTCTTCCTATCTGTCCAAGACTACTGTTCCCACAAACCAGCCATAGTAGATTCATCCCCAAATCAAGCTAGGAGCCCAGCAGCACAATCCTAAATCTAATTATTTAATAATAATTTAATAATTATACAAATAAATAAATAAATAAATAATTTAATAATTAAATAATATTTAATAATAAATCTAATCTATTACTAAGTCACTAGAGGTTCTTTATTGTGGCTTGACTTGGCTTGGGATCCAGGCAGAGAAACAGGTAATTGGTTATAGTTATAGTTCATTGTGGCTCCTGGGAGAGGAGGGGGGAATCAGAGTGGACCGCGATCACTTCAAAGTCATGGTAAATACAGAAAATAACCATTGATCCAGAATCCACAGAAAGAAAGCTCACATAATGGAAATATCCCCCCAATTATATGCAGTCATTATTGCTATTCTCTTTTTGGTCTCTTATTCCCAGTGCCTCTATCTCAGCATCTTATGTAGAGCAAGTACTTTAATAAATGTTAGTTAAATGGAATTCATAATGATGACCCTGAAGCACTGCCTTCTCAATCAATACTTGAAAACATCAGTGATTTTCTTGGTGAGGCCACTCCTTCTATCCATATGGCTATAAGCCCCTCCACAGTTCAGTTCTCCTAGCAGAGCCATAACCAAGACTTTTTACCCCTGAGGCAAATAACACAGTAGAAGTCCTCGGTCAGTTCAGGGTAGCAGAGGGTAAAGGGAGATACCGCCTGTGAGGGAGAGACAGAGACCCTAGAACAGTGATGTGTAGCTGCTACTGGCAAAGGGTGCAGAGAGCAGGACAGAGTAGAGAAGGAGCGCCACCTAACATACCAAAAAGTCTGCAAACGATGTTAGCACTCTCTAAATTTAGTGCCCCAGAAAAAAAGCCCCAGTCACTCACTACAGCTCAGTTAAGGATTTATCCTATGGTTTTTTCTTCTACAAAGTTGGATCAAGAGGATACTTAATCTACTCTTGGGAAGGGGTCATGACTTGCTCTAGGAGGAGGGAGTGAGGAACTCATACCATAAGAATGAAGAGTGAGATTAACCCAGAGAAAGAGCTCCTTGACCTTCCCGGTAACTTAACTTCCTGATCCTACATAGACCTTGGTTTCAAATCTCTGCTCCTGTACCCAGCGTCTCAAATCCATCTGAGAATTTTGGATTATGGGTGCGTTAGAGAAGCCTTGGCTCCCTCTATGACACTATCTTCGCTATTTACTTCCTTGGACTCTGATTCAGACCATATTCCTTTTTTCCCCAGGAGGGAATTGTGCCGTCAGGCTTAATGATAGCCCCAATCATCAGACTGATTGGCCTCAATATAAGAGATAGGAGGGTATTTTTTACACCAACCAAACACAGTGCCTTTGGCCAACAATAGTGAAGTTGCTTGCTTTTCTAATTAAGCACTCAAAGTAGAGGGCTCCAGAAACCAAGAAGCTGCTGCAATGGTCGGCACAGACTTATCATAGGACCATGAATTTAGGAGTAGAATGGACTTTAGGTGACTTACCAAGAGTTTTATAGCTACGGACCTGGAAATGCCGAGGTCCCTTTGCCACCTTGAAAAAGTCAATTTCAAAGCAGCTGGCATCAGCTCTTCTGCCCTAGATAGCCCATGGAGTTTCCCAGGCTTTCCCACAGGTGGTCAAAGGGCCACACAAGGTTCTTGGCACACTGTATGTAATTTATGGGCTTTCACTTCCCCTGGGGACTGCCCATGACAAAAGTCTAGGTACTATCTGTTATGTCCTGCCTAGGAGGGCAGATTACTTATAGGACCACACCCTAGCCCTTGGAAAATAGTCCTCTGTTGGACAGTATGGAGGAGGTGTTTTCTTTCCAAGGCTCCGGACATCTTCCTCAGAGCCGAGTGTTTATCAGTAGATTCACCAGCTCCAGTAGGGACGAGGGACCACAACAATCCTGCTAAGAAGTGACATGTAGAAAGTGCTTTAAAGTTTGCAGATTGTCACTTGAGGCTCATATTGTGAAGCAGGTACCTCGGATAATAGTATTTATCCCTGTTTTGTAAATGAAGAAACTGAGCCTTAGAAAGGTTAAGTCCCTGGATGGGAAGGACTGAAACTGGGATTTGAACCCAGTTCTTCCTGCCTCCAAGTGCCATTCTAGTCTTCAAGCCTGCCAGCTCCTTTTCTCTCTACACTCTCATCCTGATAACCTCATCAGCTCTCACGTGTATATTGGTGAATAATAATAATGATGATAACAATATAGGTAACGTTTCTGCAGTTATTTAAGGTTGGCAAGGTGATATGTGTGTGTATAAACATATAAACATATGAGTATAATATCAATATAAAATATAAATTATATGTGTATATGTATGCATATACACACATACATATATACATACACACATATGTAATACATATAGTTTACAAGATGATATATGTGTATATAAACATAATATATATGAGTATATCAATATATAGTATAAATTATATATGTACATATGCATATGTATACACGCACACGCACACACATATAGGTAATAATATAGTTTGCAAGGTGATATATGTGCATGCAATATACACATATGTATATATACATATGTACACATCTACATATACATACCTAAACAGACAACATAAATATAATATCAACATGCATGTTTGTATACACACATATATGTACACATGTACATATACATGCACACATGTATGTATGTATGTATAATTTGATCCTCTAAACAACCCTGTGGGGTAGGTGATATCATTCTCTAGTGAAGAAACCAAGTATGATAAAGATAAAATGACTTGCCCAGAGGCAAACAACTACTATGTGTCTGAGGTAGTGGGTTCCCCCTCATCAGAGGTCTCGCAGCAAAGACCAGATAACCAGTTGTTGGGACTGTTGTAGAAGGGTGGGTTAAAGCCTCCCAATGTCTTCTGAGATCCGTGCTAAGATTCTATATCATGAGGTGCTGACAACAAAAGGGCAGGGTTTTGAGTGAATAGATTGCATCAGATGGCCATCTTACTCTCCCTACCATTTGCCCTCCTGATCCTGGCTGAATGTCTTCACAACCACCCTTAGCTTCTCACTTCTGTATTAGTCCCTTGGTGCATAGGAATTTGAGAAGGGCCCTCATTTCTGAGTCAGCCTGACTCTTGTTTTAGATTTACTCACTTGAATCCCCATTTGGAGCCACACTCTTTATCCAAGAAAGGATTGCCATTTTCCCCATGTGCTCCACCAAGCCCCAGCCTTGGCAGCTGTGTTATCACTGAGAGGCAGTGTAGGGTAGTGGAAGTGTCTTGTATTTATCATCCAGAGGCCTTGGTTTTGAATACCAGCTCTGTTAATAATACTACTTATCGGTGTGCACTGGATTAGTCCCAGTTCAGTTCCTTGGTTTCCTCCACTCTAAAATTAGGAAGCTAGGTTAAATGATACTATTTACTAGCTCTGTGACTATGTGGGCAAGTCAGAGGTTAAAGAAGCCCCTCTTGGCTTCAGTTTCCAAATCTATAAAATTAGAAGGTTGGACTTGATGACCTCTCAGTTCCCTTCCAGCTCTAATTCTATGATCTCTATTTAATTATTATGTTATATTATATCATATCACATTATATCATATCATGTTATATTATATATCATATCATATCATGTATTCTATTCTGTATTTTATATAATCCTTTGATCTCTAAGGTCCCTTCCAGCTCCTCATCCTACAAACCAGAAATCATCGATCCCTAAGTGGGGGACACCACAGATTCTAAAATTTAAGATTCAAGCCTTGGAAAATGTTTTATACATAAGATCACAGATCTGCACCCAGAAGAGACCTCAGAGGTCATCTAGTTCAAGCCCCTTATTTTATATATGTGGAAAGTGAGACTGGGGACACACTTAAGCAAGATTAAATGTCTTGCCCGATGTCATACATTGAGTAGGCTCTTTCCACGGTAGTGCACAGCTACTCTACTCTGAGCGTTGGCTGTGGTTAAAAAAAAAGAAAATAACACCACCTGATGGCCAAACTCTTGGTGATGAGCTTCTCAAGTTTAGCTTGGATGGCAGGCCTTGTTGGGCCAATCCAAGTTGGGTACATGCTCAAAGCCTTCCCATTTTGGTAGGACTTACCAGGTAGAGGTTGTGCTCTGTTGGCATAGGACTCACTGTGATGACGGGGCATCAGAGATAGCTGCTATGTTGTACAATGGGTGAGAGCGCTAGACCAGGAGTCAGGAAGAACTTAATTTCAAACTGGATCTCAGCCATCTACTATCTGACAGACCCTGGATTAATCACTTAACCTCTTTTTGCCTCAGTTTCTTCAACTGTAAAATGGGCATAACAGTAGCAATTACCTCCTAGGGTAGTTAGGAGGAAAAATGAGACAATATTCTAAAGCACTTTGCAAATCTTGAAGCATGCTATAAAGGCTAGTTATTACTATTGTTACTACTATTACTATTTTATTAATGTTTTTAAGTTTTTGTGACAAATATATTACTATATTTCAAATCTCTGAAATTGAGTTATAATCTGTTTAGTAACTATCATTCACGATGGTTGACCAATTAGAACTCCGGTCCCCAGGCATTGGGGAGAAGTGACAATTTACTATATGTTCTCTTCATTTTCTTTGTTATCTAATATCTCTCTCATTTCTACCCTAAACAGGGAAGGAATAGCTCCTCATCAAGCTCTCATTAATAAAGTATTAGGAAATAAAGACAATTAGGCTGCTTTGTGTCACCGTGCTCTGTGCCTGACCCTGAAGTCCTGAATAGTACCCAGAGGAAAAGAAGATGTAGACTTCTTTCTCTTCATGAGAACATGGAAAACAACAGCCTGCCCTTTGGAGATTATATCGAAATCTCTACTTTCTCATGGAAAAGTCCTTCTGAAGTCTTTTCAACCTGCTGAGATTAATCACTATTCTGGGTGGGACAGCATTATTTGATACTGTGATGATCCCGATGGGACCTGCTACCTAGTTATGGGAACCTGTGTGGGACAGAGCCCTGCATAATGGTGGGGCAGACCCCACACATTTCACTGCTAAATTGCTTCCTTTGATGGGCCTACTCTGAGAAACGATGGGGATTTGATGTCATAGTTGGATGTATTTGACTCGGAACTTGTAAACAAAAGCTCTATGTCAAAGCCTCAAGTCTCCCTGTGTTGGGCAATGATTAAGCACATCTGAAAGAAAGAGATATACTTGGTTTTGTTCTCACCCTATTTATCAGACACAAGACTGACTCACAATTATCTTTCCAGAAGCAATCCAACATGGACAGGGTTGGGAGGTTGGAATGACGGCATTCTATTTTCTTTGTTATGCTGGGAAACTTTGGAAAAGATTCAGTATATCCCTGATTGCCAATAAGTCATTCCTTAGTGATTTTAAAGGGACAAATGTGAGCACTTAATATCTCCAGCAGGAATCACATATTTACAATCCATAAGACATTTGTACAAATTTGCAGATGAGAGCCATTCTCCAGTGGATAAGTGGTCAAAGTGTATGAATGAATGAATCAATCAAATATACTAAGCAATCCCCAAAGGAAGAAATATGAATCATCACTAACTACATGAAAAAGTTTTTTAGTCTCTAAAATCAGAAATTTCAACTAAAACAACTATGAGTTTACATTTATACCCATCAAATTGTGAAAGCTAGTGAAAGTTGTTAAAAATTAAATGCTGATATAGCTGTTCAGAAACAAGGCACAGTGTTAAACATTGGTGTGAACTAGTTCAATTATTTTGGAAAGTAATGTGAAATTACTGGTTACAAAAAGTTCATACTCTTTGACTAATGATACCATAAGGATTCTACCCAAAGGTACTTACTGATGAGAGAAAAAAAGGACCAAACTGTACAAAATACATTTTTTTAGCAGCACCATTTGTAATATATTAAAATAGTGGAAACACACTGTGTATCCAAAAATTAAGGAATGGTAACAAATTATAGCCTGTGAATATAATGGAATGTTATTGGCGCCATGAGAAATGGTGAATATGAAGAATAAAAATAAACATGGAAAAAACCATATGAAGTGATACAGGTCAATGAAAACAGAACCAATAAAAACAACATACACACTTGTCTACAATTATGCAAATTAAGATAACAATAACAGCACCAAAGCTTTGATAAACATACAGAAAATAAGTCCAGAGGGGGTCATGGAAACAAGCAAGATAATTTGGTTGAAATTAACATACATATTTTTGCTTTCATATATATGCATATATAAAGTCAATTTGCATATAATGATTTCATGGGTACATTACATGTATAATTATAATCAGCTTTTGTTTTGTTTATTTTTAATTTTTCCTTTCTTTAATGGAATGTCTAATTTTTAAAATAAGACATTTTATAGAATTATACTAGGAGCACTTAATAAAAAAATACTTTATATTTATATAGAGAGACTTATACTCTTTAAATCCCTTTCATAGGAGTTTGACATTTCATACTTATTACTGCCCATTGAAGTAGGTCGGGAAGTACAATTATTCATATTTTGCAAATGAAGAAACAGAGGCCAGGAAATTTAAGTGACTTTGTAAGAACATAAAGCCAGTTAATAGTAGAATAAAATCTAAAACCCAAGATTTTTTACTTCCATCCTTAGGTTTTAATAGACTCATAAAAACACAGATTCAAGTTGAAATGGGCTTTATAATTCAACCCCTTCATTTTACAGATGAGCAAAGTAAGAGCCAGGTAGGTAAAGTGCTATGTCCAAAGTCATACAAGTTATAAGTGGCAGAGACAGACTTTAAATATAAGTTTTCAGACTCAGTTCAGTATTTTTCCATTACACCAGAGAATTCAGAATGATCGGATCATATTTCACATCTTAAGGTTTCATTTTTTTTTTTGCCAAATATAACATGTAAATTTTATTTTATATGTCTAAGTAGTCAAGTTGGTGGGGCATGCTCATCTGTCCAATTTGGACAGTAATATCCTTATTCTGGGCAGCAAAAATAAACAATGAGCAGCTTCCTTGAACCTTCACTTTCTCTTCCTTTTTCTGATGGTCTTCACGCTAAGAATTTGACTCAAAAAAGATAATTAATGGATTCAAACATTTATTTGCCCTTGACTTGGCTCAGATCCCCTTAACCTAGAACTAATTTTTCAATGGCTTTACCATGTTCCCATATAACAATGGGAACAAAAATAATCTAGTTTCTCCAGATGCTTCCAGAAACGGTTTAAGCCCAATTTGGTACCTCTGATGTTACTACAGATGAGATCCTGGGCCAACGTCAACATGGGCTGGGGATTAAGCAGTTCCTTGAAAGTAGGAAAAGGCAATCTGTATTTCAAACTGAAGAGCCAAGGTTCAAGTTAAAGCAGAGCAAAGATAAAGCAAAAAGCGAGGCCAGGCTGATAGCAGGATGTCTGCTTCTCCTCTCTAATGGTGAGCACTAGCCAGAACACCAGTTGTCAAGCAGAAATTCAGAGTCAAAGGAGCCCATGTAAAGTTAGGAAATTGATGAAAACATAAAGAATGTGTAGGACACAATTGTTTTCTGAGTCGGATTCCCAAAGCTTTGATCTTTTTATCGTTATGGCTTGTGTTTCTCATCCACAGTTGGTGCTAGTGTGACCAAGTAGAGGTCACACTATTTGGGGTCACAATATTGATGAGGTCAAGGTAAGTGTCCTTCTGATTCTACCACCCCATCATACTATATGAACACACCTCCAACTGCTGACCAGAACCAATTGAGCCCTTGGGAGTTATGATGCTCTTTGCACACTGCAAAAGGACCCCTTTAAAGGTAGAGAGGCTGATTTTGACGTCAGACCAGACTATTGGTTCTTTCCTACAAGAACTATAGCTCTCAATAGAAGAAAAAATTTTTCCATGCTGTCCTATCCATGGTTTTTCCTCAGTTCAATAGGACTATTCCAGAATATTTTTTCTCCTGATTGGTTTACAGGGTCTGGACTATATATGAGTGTGAGGGGGCTTGGGAATATATTATTTAGTATATTATCATCTCTAACACTGAGCATTCCCTCCTCACAATGAGATTTTAAATCAATGATTTTTATCTTGCTGAGATCCTTGGAATAACATCAGCATTCTGAGGGTTGGACAGTTCCATTCATTTCAAACGGATGGGCTTATTTCTTCCTTTCTCCTCCATCATTTCAATTGCATTACTCCAAATCATGAGGAAAGACAAGAGCTGGCAACTGACTGGATATACAGTCTGAGAGAGTGTGAGGAGTCCAAGATAAGGCCAAGATTATGAATCTGAAATACTGTTGAGTGTTAATCCCATGGAGTGGACTGACAGCCGTTTGACAGAAATAGAGAAGCACCAAACATTTGACTGAGCAGTCCGGTTAGGAATAAAAGAGAAAGGCAGGCTACCTTCTGCAGAAATAGAAACTAAAGGAAAAGATGCTGGCATAAAATGCCAGTATTTGAGGTTTAAAAATACACAGTATAAACAAAATACACAGTGAGCCCAATGAACCTATGTGGTGCAGTGGAAAGATGATAAATTTCAAATCAATCAACCTGTGTTTAATTCCCATCTCTGCCACTTATTATCTGAGTGACCCTGGACAGGTGCTTTCCTCTCATTGCTGTATCTTAGCTTCCTTACCAATAGAATGAGGAGTCAGACAGATGACTGCTAAGATTCCTTCTGGCTCTAGCTATGATTCTATGAAATGGAATAAAAGCAAGTGAAATGGTATGGGATAGGATTGAGAAGACTTGACATGATCACAATCTTAACAAAAAGATTTTTTGAAAAAGAATCTTCACTTATTATACCACATAAGCCAGTATAGAAAATAAAATCTGATTAAATATTGGTTAATATCCCCAAGAAATTGTTGTATTTATGATTCTGAATTTCAGGGTACTATGTATCTGTTGTATATCCCTTAACTGTACATATAAGGCTTTCTTGCTGCAGTAAAATTACTTGAAAAAATGGTTATTATAAAAATTGAAAAGAAATCTGATTATACTTGCCTCTTTATTGCCATTTCCATTTTAATCTATTACACTTCCCACTGTTTAGCTTATATTTCCCATCTCTTTTCATATTGTTTTATATCATTAAAACCTGGCTTTATCTTCTAGCCATTTCTGTTTCCATAATATCTGTCTTATGCCTTTCATTTTCATCCTTTTCTACAAACATAGTCCCTCACATGGTTTAAAATGTGGTGTTTAGGGTTTGTTTTCTGAAACGGTTCGAAAATTTATCAAGACACTGAATAAAACGGTGCTTTATTCATTCATTTCCACATTGACTCAAGGGAAATGTTTCCATTTCTTAGCTACGATAATCCTCATGAGGTTTTTTCCTAACCTTTTTTCACCTAATTATTATTTGAGCTCATCCCTGGGCCTTACTATTTAAAATGAGCTTAAAGTACTTCCCCTAGTACACAAGCCTTGGCCACCTCTCAGTGTCTCACACATCATTGTTGTGATAACTGAATGCATGAATAGACTTCTAAAGCAAGTTGTCATCTGCCAAATCCATTGCTTAGTAAATATGTTTCAGAAGCATTATCAGCTAGGGGCATCAAACACTGATTCCATCATCAAATACTTTAAGCTGTAATGGATAGGAAAGCTGAGCAGAAAATCTAGCAAGACACCTCTGCCCCAATTAAAAGACATATAGAACCTTCCAGTTAGAAAGGACATTTAAGAGAAGAGGGAAAGGGAATAAATATTCATTAAGTACCAACTATGTGCCAGCAAGTGCTTTACAATATGATCTCATTTGATCCCAACAAGAGCCTGAGAGGGTATTATTATCTCCATTGTGCAGCTGAGGAGACTGAGGCTGTGAGAGGTTAAGTGACTTATCCAGGGTCACACAGCTAGTAAGTGGCTGGGGTCACATTTGAACTCTGGCCCAGCTCTCTATCCACTGTACCACACAGCTGCATCCAAATTCCTGTCCAATACAGAATCTCTTTTGCAGTCATCCCTGATACACACTTATCTAAACTTTGTTGTCATTTTCAGTGACAAGGGAAGTACTTTTTCAGTATAAATCCAAGGCATTATCATTATCAGTCATGACAGAGTCAGGGATCAGACCTGTGATTTTATTAACATAAGGAATTCTTAGATGAGAAAATTCCTTCTCTCAGCTATTTGTAATCTTAGAGCATCCATTGCCTACGGCACCAAAAGGCTAAGAAGTGAGTTGCCTGACTAGTGTGTTCTACAGTTAGTGTGTGTCAGAAGGGCAGAATTTGCCCCTAGCTTTAGAACTCCTGGCTCCAAGGCCAGTTCTCTGGCCACTGTACCATCTTGCATCTCCTGTCCTAATTAGCTGAAATGAAAGCATAATGGTCCTGGAAAAATACTAAAGTGAGTCTCTGCTTAGGTAAAACATTGTCTATTCAAGACAACAATCAAGGTGCCTCAAGTTAAGAGGAACTGGATGAAAAAAGAGTTGACACATTCTGCTGTTTTTTTGCTGATTTTCCTGCTGATCAATTTCAACCCCAGTGACATGGAAAGCATTTAGACAACATGAAACCAGCCTCCAACAGAAATCTGCACCAAACTTACCCTTTCACCTGAGCACAGAGTATGGGGGTGTGTGTGAAAGATTTCCAAGAAATCACTGTTCCTCAGTGGTTTTCTTTCCTTTTTCCTTTTTAAATTTAAACTATCCATAGAGAAGACCATAAGTACAACTTAGAGTAGTGATAGCTCCCCACATTTTCTCAGATAGGATTCTGTAGTAAAGAAATAGTGTGGAGTTGTGGAGAGGAACTGGGCTCAGATCCTGCTTCGGACACTTACTCTCTGTGGGATTATTGCCTCCTCAGTCCCAATGATGATCTGTAGCTGCTCCAAGGTGATGAAATCACACATCTTTTGCATTTACTCCCAAGGACAGAATAAATAGGGGAATATAGGTACAATTATTTATCCAAATGTCTCACAAATTGATATTTTCTATGCTGTACATTTTAATATATATGTATGTGTGTGTGTGTGTGTGTGTGTGTGTGTATCTCCTTTTGTTCAGTTGTTTTATGTCACTTGGGGTTTTCTTGGCAGAGACACTGCAAGAGTTTGCAATTTCCTCCTCCAACTCATTTTACAGAGGAGGCAAACATGGTGAAGTGACTTACCCAGGGTCTCATAGTTAGCAAATGTCTGAGGCCAGATTTGAACTCAGGAAGATAAGTTTTCCTGATTCCAGGCCTGGAACTCTATCCACTGTGCCACCTAGCTGCCCTAATATACTATATACTATACAATATATACCTGCATACTATATGTCCTATATACTTCCTAATTAACCCTAAATATCATAAGACCAGGTTTAGAAAGGCAAGCCATTTTGACATTGTCTAGAGTGTAACCTTCTCATTTTACAAAGGAAAATACTGAGGAAGCCCAGGTAGAGGAAGATATTTGTCACAAAGATAGTAAAGTGGATGAACTGGGATTACAGCTCATGCTTTGAGTCCAAATCCAGACCATTTACCACAATCTCATTCCACCTCCCCAGCATTGGTAGCCTTGAGATAGAACTGAATGGACAGGTTTTGGAATCATGATGGCCTCTTCTCTAGACCTAGTAACAAGGTCATAAGTCACAGACTCTAGAATTAGAGATGATCTAGTCCAAATGATTCATTTTACAAAGGAAGAAATTCAGAACCACAAAAGGGAAAAGATATGTTCTGACAGTCATGCATTTAACTCTATGGATCAGTGTAGATAATAATTCATCCTTTAGTTAAACTCTTAGATGAAATTCCAGGTGTTTTCCTCCCTGCCTCGCCCCCCCCCCATAAAGGCCTTCTCAAAAAAGGCTCTATATTCTTTTAATTTAAGAACGCAATTTAAAATTAACAAATAATATTATTTTGAATTTTGTTTTAACTTGAAAGCTTGGGTAGTAATCTGTAGAAAGAAAGAGAAAAGACATATTGAGGATTCAGTCTGGTTTGGTCACTGTTCAGCTATTATCTAACAGTCAATTTCCAAGCTTTTTCTACTGCTCCTTTGTTTCCCTTCAAAATACTTGTTTTATGGGACCCAAACCAAGAGAAAAATTGATTAATGCTGGAGCTAGCTAGTACCATTATGATTTCAACCGGAGTTTACACCGTAGGACTCTTTCAAGGACAAGAGCCCTAAAGAGAACACTAACCCTTAAGGTTAGAGCCACAGACTCTGGTTCTGGTGAACAAAGCTAACACCTATTTTATAGCTTAATTGTGTTAGATGAGGTTATTCTTCAGTGGAGAATTAAAGGGATAGCATTCGCTACATGGTGCATTTGAATTCCCATAATAACAAGCTTTTAGCAAAGCAAAGGCTTTATTTTTCTGGCCTTGTTTGTCCAACAACAGCATGAATAATAATAATATTTCTGCTTTGCTTCCAGTTAACCTGGGAATTTATCCGAGATACTCCGTTCCCTAAACATTCAAATTAACAGGAATATGCAGTTTTTAATTATCAAGGAAAAAAATAAGCCATATTTCTTTAGAGAGGTATATTAACTCTTTATGGCCAGTAGAGTTTTGGCTAAAATTATTAGAAGTATTTGTTATTTTGTTCTTTTTGAAATTTGTCCCACGGTGGCAGGAAAGAATTCAAATACCTCTGCAAAGTCATTTCTTCTCTTTCATATCTATATAGACGCATTCACCTCAGCATCTAATAAATTTGCTAGACTACATACATATTCATGTTAAAAATAAATAAACAGAAGCGCCTCTGTACACACTGAGGAGCCAAATGTATCTTTTCCAAACACCCTCTCTCATAGGCCAATCAAGGGTTTGGCCAGGCAACAAAGGCAGAGCCTGTGGCTTCAACTGCCAAAACAGACCCAAAGTTTCAGTGTGCTCTCTGCTCCAAGAAAAGATCTTAATGTTTGCAGGGATGTATCTCAGATCAGCATGTTCAAGCAATTCACTGGATTTTTTTTCAGACTCCCCAACTGGCAGGGAGTCATTCCATGGCACTGCAATCCTTAGCTTTCCTAATGGAGTAAACAGCCACCCATTCCTCTGATGCCCTAAGCCTCCCCTAGAGCCCCACCTTCTAAATTCCACTTCAGGCTTTTCAGAGGGGCTGGATGTCAGGCCTCAGGTCCCTGCTGTCACAATGCAGAAGGGGAACTTGTGTGTTGGTCTGAGAAGTCCAGGCGGCTGCATGTAAATGAAGCAGGCCAAATCTGTCTTGCTAATGAAGGACTGGCACCCCAATCAGTGTTCTCAATTCACAGCAGGAGTTAGGTTTGTTGTGACTGAGGCATCAATCTGTAAAGAGTTTAGCTCGGCATACTGATTAGTCTGAGGCAAAACAAAGTTAAGTGCAGAGTTTCCAAAAAGGACCAAAAAAAAAAATGTTGCCGCTTATAGAAAACTCCCAGGGAAAATGACTGAAACCAGTTGAACTGTGCCAGTGTTTATGGACCTACATGCCAGATTTTAATAGCATAATGAAAGATAGGAACTAATAAAAACAAGTTGGACATTTTTCTAGAGAAATGTTCAATTTGAGACTATAAAATGCACATTTAAAATCAAGGGCCATTTGTGCCCAATCCTGTAGATCTAAGGGGGCAGTTCTAAGTTGATGATCCCATGATCAAGGACCACTTGATTTCATCAGCTTGAGGACTCCCTCTCTACCCCTTACCCCTTCACCATATGCAGATTCAACTCTTTAAAAAAAGCCTACTTTTAAATAAAAGTGACCTTTCGTGTAAGTTTCACATAAATGAAAGTCTATGGATAAATAGATTACTGGATACTAAATGGTCATTAAGCACAGGTACTAAGGACATAGCATTTAAGCACAGCTACTAAGGACATAGCTAGGAAGCATAGCTACTAAGGACATAGCTAGGAAGCATAGTTACTAAGGACATAGCTAGGAAGCATAGCTACTAAGGACATAGCTAGGAAGTATACCTACTAAGGACATAGCTATGAAGTATATCTAGTAAGGACATATCTACTAAGGATGTACCTATTAAGCATAACTACTAAGTTAAATGTTGGAGCCAGGATTTGAGCACTGGTCTTCCTGACTCCAAGTTCTGGATTCTATTCATCCTTCCATGCTGCCTTTCACATATTGCTTTCTACACACTGTATATTTCCCTTACTTTGTCCCCCAATAAGGGGAGATTGCTTTCCATCCAAAGCTCCTTCTTCCTTCATCTGACAGACTAGAAGAGGCTCTCTGGCCCTTTGACTTTGGGTTTGCTTTCAGGTGACAGACCTTCATTCGTTGACCAATAAATGTTGAATTCTAGCAATACCCCCATTGAAACACAGTTCATTAGTACATGGATTCTCATTAACAAATTATGGCCTTTCCAATATAATCTCACTGCACTGGAAAAAACATGGCTCAAGTGACCCGGTTCACCTACAAGGCAGGTGTTGGTCTTATGTCCCCTAGGCACTCCCCCAACGGCACTGGAAAAACCCTGTTCCTCTCCCTTATGGTCTAGAGATTATCAGGAGGAAGCAAGTGTTTTATTAACCTGGGCAGTCTTTGAAAGGTAGAATCATGCTGAAATGTGTAAGAGCTCAGAATAAATGATACAACAAAAGGTGGGGGGGGGAGTGAGAGCTAAGCACTAGAGATCAAAGGAGCCCACAGGTGCTCTTCAAATATTTTTCTTTAGATGTCAGGGTGGGGGAAAAATCATTGGATTCTTCAGAGAGAATGAGTTTTAAAACAGGAGCCACTTCTGGGCCTTGATGCCCAAGCGTTCTCTCTGACTGGCTCCATGGTTTTGTCATTCTGGAAGAAAGATGGTCCCCCATTTTAGGGGCATTTGCTGGGAACCCTCAGGAGCCTCGGAGGTGTTAATGACCAAGATGGACAACCCACTGAACATGCTCCAGAAATGGCCATTAACTTCAAAGGCCCAGGGACACTCAAATGCTAAAATGGACCCACAAAAGGAGTATTTAATGGGTTCTCTGAAAACCTCAAAGCAGGAACTAGCTTTTCCCTCAGTCCCCCAATAAGGGGAGATTGCTTTCTATTCATGGCTACTTCTTCCTTCACCTGATGAAGTAGAAGAAGCTTGGTGGCCTTTTCACCTTGGGTTTGCTTTAGGTGTCAGACTTGCATTCAATAATATTAAGGAAAGGCAAGGCCACCAACCTAGAAAACTTCAGAGATACACCTCCTCCAGGAAGCCGTCTCAGATGAAGCCTACTTGGATCTGATTATTGCATTCACTTGAACACTCAAATCAATTAAATTCAGTGTTTTTTTATTAACTATCTTCAATTTGATTAAATATCTTCTCTCTGTGCAACTAGGTGTCACAGTGAACAGAGTGCCGGGTCTGGAGTCAAGAAGACTCTTCTTTGCGAGTTCAAATCTGGCCTCATACACTTACTACAAATCACTGAACCTCGTTTGCCTCAGTTTCTACCTGTAAAATGAGCTGGAGAAGGAAATGGCAAATCATTCCACTATCTTTACCAAGAAAACCCTATACAAGGTCGTGGAGAGTCAGACACGATTGAAATAACTGAACAAAAACAACAACCTACTTTGTGTTAGGCATTACAGTAAGCACTGGACACAGGGAAGGGAGCAGGGCCTAACGTGGTGTTAACAGAGTGTAAGAAGGCTTACGTTCTACTGAAGGAATAAATATGTATGCAAAAACATGTATACAAAGAAATACGAAATTATTTAGAGGGCGAACGTTGATAACTGAGAGATCAGGGAAAGTTTCTTATAGCAGTTGGCCCTTGAGCTGAATTTAAAGAGAGGCATGTTATGAGGGAATACCTTCCAGGCATGAGGGGCAATCTATCCAAAAGCCAAGAAAAGGGGCGTTACTAAGTATATCAAGAAGACTGGGTTTGGGTTGAATGAAAAGTACCTGGATGAGAATAATCCACAAACATTTCACTATATAAAAGAGGCAGAGATGATTGTCTAAGAAACTGTGAACTTCCAGACTCTGTGGGGAAGGATCTTCCTCCAAACCTCTGATATTTTACCTGAACTCATTCCTCAATGGTTAACTTACCCTTGTCCCTCCCCACAGTACTCTCCCCATTCCTGTGATTCTGAATTCCCAGTTGCCAGAGTATAAATCCTGATCCTCCCCTTGCTCTACTACTCCTACAATTCAATTAAACCACAATAACAAATGATTAAGCATCTCTTACTTTATGCCCAGGAGGTGTTCTGGACCCTAGGGACACAAAGCAAAAGAATGGACCAAGAGAGAAAATGGGTTGGGAGTTGATTCCAGTCATGGGAGATAATCTGTACAAGGAAATGAGATAGAAGATGGAATTTCGGTGCAGGGATTAACGAATGAATCAGTTTGGTTAAACAAAGGTGGAAGAAGAAGAGGAAGCAGGAAGAAGAGATGGAGTAGGAGGAGGAGGAGGAGAAGAAAAAGATTTGAAAAGGTAAATTCGAGCTAGACAGTGGAGGACTTGAACTGCCAGGTTGAAGAATTTGTGTTTTATTGTAAAGGTAATAAAGGAACCACAGAAAATATTTAAATAGAGGAATGATGTGGTCCGATTTGTTTTTTAGGAAGATTCTTTTCAAGAGCTGTGAGGAGGACCAATTGGAAAGGAGAGGACCAGAAAGGTAAGACCAATCAGGAGACTTGTTCAGGTGATAAGACGCTGAACTATGAGAGCAGACATGAAAGTAGAGAGGGTGGATGGGAGAGACACAGATGTAGAATAGACAAATCTTGGCAATTGGTGCCAAGGCTGCAAACTTAGATGATTGAAAGGATGTCATTGATCTCAGAAATGGAGAACTTTAGGGGAGGGTTAGGTTGGGGGTGGGGAGAAGAAAATTGATTCTCCTATTGGAATGGAAGCTCCTTGAGGGCAGGAACTGACTTGTTTTTTCTATGTATATTCCCAACATTTATCACAGTTTCTGACACATAGTAGGTGCTTGATAAATTTTTTTCACTTATTCATCTTGAACATGATAAGTTTGAGATGCCATTGTACATTTAGGTGTAGGTGTCCCATAAAAAGTTGTTGATGAGGTACTGGAGTTCAAGCATTACTGATATTATCAGATACGACAAGGTCATAGAAACAAAGTCAGTGTACACTCCTCAGTTCAGAAATGTGAGGGGAAAAACACAAAACTTGAAGAGGCAACCACATTTTCGCATGGAATGTTTTTCAGTGGACCAATGTACTATGTCCTGTCAAAGATATGTCTGACAAGATCCCTTTAAATAGCTAGTTCAAATTATATATACTTGGGTACATTAAAAGACCAAGGTGGAAAAGCAATCAGCTTTTAAGGTTGAGATCAATTTCTTTTATTTTTAATCAATCATTTGGTGATAAATTATCACTGACATTTCCTTAACTGTAGACCTGTTTTCCAGAGAAATAACAGGAAGACAGGTGCTCTGTAGCAGAGAGAATAGAGTTGCACCAGGCATGGAATCAAATAATCAAAAAAAAAAACAAAACCAAACCAAGAGGAGACTAAGAGTAATCACCAGTCAGATCTTTTCTTTTTAGAAAGATAAACCAGGGATCGGTAACAGGCCTGTGCATTGTATCTTAAGACGTCAGAGACTTGTTGAGTCCAACCTCCTTGTTTTGCAAAGAAGGAAGGAAGCTGTCCCAGGAAGGAGAAGAAATTTGCCCAAAGGTCACATCATGGTGGAACTAAGAATAGGATCTAGGAATCCTGCCTTCCGGGCCAATGTTTTTAAAAATGACTTTTGGGAAACCCCTTTAGGGCATGAAAAGGCCTATCAAAGGAAGCTGAATAGGTTACAGGCCTCCAGCATAAGGGTCACAAAAATTTAGGCAAAATGATCTCCATCCTTGGAAAGGTCACAAACCACCTGAGCCAGACATGCCTAGGTACTAAGTTGGGTCTCACTGGATCATAAACTTAGAACCAAGAGGGATCTTAGAGATCATTCGGTTTGATCCCTTCATTTTACAGATGAAGAAAAAGAGGCTCACAGATGTCAAGGGATTTGCCCCAAAGCATGCAGATAATAAGGAGCAGAACAAAGGATTTGAATATAGGTCCTTTGAGTCTAAACTGAAGGCTGTTTTCACTACACTACCCCATCTCTGAAGCGCTGTGTTCTGTTCTGGGTGCTATCAATCAGTAATAATAAAGCTAGGCTCAAGGGCATCCAGAGGAGGAAAGGGAGGAGATGAGGAAGTGAGAGGACTTGAAACCACTCCAGACAAAGATGATTAAAGGAATAGAAATGTTTGTCCCAGAGTGGAGAAGAGTTAACTGGGAGTAGGAAGAAGGTAGTTAGCTGTCTTCATGTGAATGAAGGGCTATCACATGGAAGAGGAATTAGGCTTATTTTCCTTGTCCCCAAAGGGGGATGGGTAGAAAGTGAAGATATGAAATTTCAGATCTCTCACATGAGGAAAAACTTCCTAAATATCACAGTTGTCTAAATGTGAGAATATGTAGGCTTGGAGGTAGGTCATAGGGTCATATATTTAGAGCTAAAAGGGACCTCAGAGGCCATCTTATCCAACCTCCTCATTTTACAGATGAAGAAACTGAGGCACAGGGTCTAAGGTAACAAGGACTGTCAAAATCAGGATTCGAGCCCAGGTCCTTTAACTTAAAATCCAATACTTTTTACCCTTCCAGATATATTGTTCCTGCTGTACATATAGGGAAATAGACATGGAAATCAAGCAACATGTCTTAGTTCACATAGCTGGTAATCAGAGTCTTCAAGTAAACGTCAGATTACCACTTGTCAGGGTGTTGCTAAGAGGAATTCCGTTCAGGAAACTAGGCGGTCTAATGGATAGAGTGCCAAACTTGGAGTCAGGAAGACTCAAATTCAAATCCTGCCTCAGACACTAGCTGTGTGACTCTAGATAAGTCACTTAAGCTCTGTCTCCCTCAGTTTCCTCAACTATAAACATGGGGATATTAATAGCACTTAAAGGGTTGTTGTAATGAGATAACACGTATAAAGCATTTTTTTTTTTGCAAACCTTAAAGTGCTTACGTAAATGTTGGCTATTATTATCATGCTCCAATTTGGGCTAGACCAGAGGACCACTAGTCTCCTTTCCACTCAGATTTTATGATTATATGGTATGAGAAGGGGACATTGAGAGAAGTTAAGGTAAGAAGTGTTGAGGGAAAATGCAAAGTGAAGTTCTGCTGCTTATAACACCGTCACATAGAACAGTAGGAAAAGCTAAATAATTTTGGTGATGTTTAAGTGAGTTGAAAACATGAATAGAAAACGAATTATTTATGTCCCAAGTCTTTCTTGTGGTCCCATCAACTCACGCAAGACTAATTCCTGGATATAGAACAGAACGTCTCATAGGCTTCCACTCGTGTGGCCTACCATTGAAAACAAAGGATCTAATCTAATTCCCTAAAAGCTAAAGATTCATAGAAAGCCTTCTAGGAAGTTATGTCAGGGGACACTTGAAAGATTTCTGAGGACTTCATATTTCGACTCACAAAAATCAACAAGCTTGAAAAACTGAGTAGAGCCTGTCTGTATGCATTGGCTGTAGAACTATTTCCAATAGGCAAGATGGCTGGGAACCTTGTTTTCTCTACAAATGAAGGCTTTTACAATACAACATGAGAGGGTGCTCTTCAGTGAAGTTATGCCAAAGAGATAAGTTGACTGGATAAGGAGATCATTTTCCATCTTGCTAAGCCCCTTTCTAACACATTTAGGTCAGATATTGTTCCCATAAGAAGCTTAATTCATACAGTTTGACTGCTAGGGGAATGAAAGGGAGGCAAGGTTATAGAAATGTATTTCAGTCTGACTTGAGCAACTAATGTGACAGGCAAGCTTAATTACCTTCATATTCTACCTCTCTTAATCAAAATGCTTATATTGGAAAAAATAAAATAGTTATTTTTAAAATGATGTCATCTAGGCAAACTCCAACCTAAACAGTGTGGACTAGTTTTGAGAATACTAAATAAGATATCAAAAGAAGTGAGGTCAATTTTTGGTTTTGCCAAGAAGGAGTCTTTATTACCTATAAGAAATCTTACCTTTAGAAGATGAAAGGGGGGCAGAGCCAAGATAGTGGCTAGAAAGCAGGGACTAGCATGAGCTCCCTGTAAACTCCCTCCAAAAATCTAAAGAAAATGGCTCTGAACCAATTCTAGAACTGCTAAACCTACAAAACAGCAGATGGAAGCAGGGCTCCAGCCCAGGACAGCCTGGATGGTCTCTGGATAAGGTCTAACCCTCATGGAGCTGGGAGAGGAGGGGAGCAGAGCCCCGCGTGGGCAGTGCGGACCAACCAGACCAGGAGCCGGGCGGAGCGTGCCCTAGCACCCTGAATCAGTGAGCTGTGGCAGTTACCAGACTTCTCAACCCACAAACACCAAAGACAACAGAGAAGGTTAGTGGGAAAAGCTGCTGGGGACAGGGCGTTTGCGGTTCAGCCACCTCCCTGGGGGCAGGGAAGGTGGGGCAGCTACAGAACTACAGCTGCAGTTGCTTCTGGCCCCAGGCCCACCTGGTGGGAGGAATTAAGTGGTCGATCAGA
>CM053623.1:425882808-425934987 GCA_028646595.1 Phalanger gymnotis | reverse complement strand
GATAGTTTAGGAAGAAGCAAAATATAGTTAGTCTTTCACAACATGAGTATTATGGAAGAGTTATACATAATGATACGCATGTGGCCCATGTTGAATTGCTTGACTTCTTAGGGAGGGAGGGTGGGTGGGAAGGGAAGAGGGGAGAGAATTTGGAACTCAAAGTTTTAAAAACAGATGTTCAAAAAAAAAAGGTTTTTGCATGCAACTAGAAAATAAGATACACAGGCAATGGGGCATAGAAATTTATCTTGCCCTACAAGAAAGGAAGGGAAAAGGGGATGGGAGGGGAGTGGGGTGACTAAAGGGAGGGCAGACTGGGGAACAGGGCAACTAGAATATATGCCATCTTGGAGTGGGGGGGAGGGTAGAAATGAGGAGAAAATTTGCAATTCAGACTCTTGTGAAAATCAAAGCTGAAAACTAAATATATTAAATAATAAAAAATGTCAAAAAAAAAAAGAAGATGAAAGAGAGAGTGCGGTGTAATGGACAAAACATTAGACTAGAAGGCAGAACTCTAAGGTATGTGGCCTAATTATGTCAGTAATGAGTTATGTGACCCTGAGCTCACTTTCTTTGGTGGGGGGTGGGGAAAGGGCTATTTTAGCATTTCCCAAAATTTCTTCTAGAGAACTCTGGTCATCTGTATAATATGAAAAAGAGCATTGAAAAAAAAATTAGGCTAGTGATATTTTCCCTCTGAAGTATTAAATGTGGAACTAGGTATCAAAACATATTTTAGCTATTGCTCATAAAATATTAATTGTAATATATTCATAATTTCTATATTATGCATTTTGGGTCTAAAATTTTTTAATTTATGCTCCTTTGTGACAAAATTTCCCCAATCTTAATTTATACTGGTGTCATTTCATACCCTTGAAGTCTATCTTGGAGACCTCAAAATATTCTGTTAGTTTGAGACCTATTAAACCAGATGATATATAAGGTCTTTTCTAACCTCAATAATTATAGCTGATTTGTATAGGTTTCAATAGTTTTAAAAATATCATTATCTCATTTGATCCTCACAACAGCCCTGTGAGGTGAGTCATAGGGTCATATATTTAAAGCTGAAAGGGACATCAGAAGTTGTCTTGTTCAACTTCCTCATTTTACAGATAAGGAAACTGAGGCACAAAGCCTAAAGTAACAAAGAGCCAGTGTTATAACCAGCATTTTGAGTCTAGGCCCTTTAGCTTAAAATCCAACACTTTCTGCAATACCAGATATGATTATTTCCATTTTACAGATGAAGAAATGGACATAGAAGTTAAACAACTTGTCTGAGTTCACACATTGTATCCCTAGTTCTTAGCTGGTACATAACTGGCACATCATTGATAAATGCTTGTTGACTTGTCTTTAAGGCAAAAGATCTAAAGAAATCATCATAAAAGTAGCCAAGAAGACAGATATCATAAATAAAAAAGACCAATTTAATTAATAAGATATTTCTAGAAAACCTAGAAATTTCAGGACCTGTAATATGATATTCCCAAATTGTGATAGAAGAATTTACTCTCAAATAAGTTTTCCCAGAAAAGCTAATTATTCTTTCAAGGACAAAGGGTAGACATTTGAAAATCAAGAAGCATTTGATGAAATGGTCAACCTTAAACTATCTTTTGACTCTCAAAACCACCCAGGCTACAGCCCTAGGATACCAAGATAAATGTTTTAATTGATAATTACTTTACAATTATGATTAACTAGCTGCTAACTTAATGAAATCACTACAGAACAATGAAAAATTGTAGAATTGTTTGGGTTAACTAATGGATTATACAATCAGATCCTGAGGCAGGAAAAAAAAGACAGAGAAAAGAAAAGAGGGATAGTGTATGAGGTAGTGGCAAGGACCCTGGATTTGGAGACAGGGGCCGGGGGCAGGGATCCAAATTCCAGCTCCATTATTACCTGTGTGACTTTGGGCAAACAACTTTAACCCTCTGGGCCTCATTTTCAACAACTACAAAATAACTGGGTTGGACTCAATGACATCTAAGATTCAGCTCCATGTTTATGATTCCCTCTCCCCCCGCAAAAATTTGTTGATTATAAGAATTCAGATACAGAAAGAAAGGAAGATCAGGAAATCAAAATGGAAAGGTGGTGTGGGGAGACTATTCCAGAACAGAATTCCTCTCTTAAATGAAGTTTTAAGCTTTTGCAAAACTTAGAATGAATAATAATATAAAATAGAGAAACTTTCTTTTAGTGTTTCTATGTTACATTTATGAAAGGATTACCATTAGTGAAATTAAGGATACAGTATTTCATTCTGATGAAATGAATAATTTGACAAAGAATGATGGAGGGAGGGTAAGTCAAATTCCACAGTTATAACTCTGAATGGAAATGGGATGAATTCTTCTTTTTGGAAAGGAGTTACTGAATACATTAAAAATACAACTTGATATGTTGTTGCGTAGAGAAACACATCTGCCTAATACCAAATGATGTACTTAGATTTAATATGATAGGATGGACTAAAAATTACCAGGCTTTAACTCATTCCAGAAAATTCAAAATTCCAGTGTTGAGACCTAACAAAGTTCATTCCAAATTCAAAAGCATTAGAAGAGATAAAGAAGGAAAGTATTTCATGCTTAATGGTACCTCTAACAATGTCAAATTTAAACAGCTATGCATTAAATGGCACAGAAAACAGAATCATAAGGGAAGTTAACTGAGTTGTAAAAAAAATCAGATGGAAAAATCAATATTAATGGAAAACTTCAACATTTCACTAATGGACTTTAATAAATAATTTTTTTTTTTTTGGAGAGGGGAAGGCAGGGCAATTGGGGTTAAGTGACTTGCCCAAAATCACACAGCCAGTAACTGTGTCAAGTGTCTGGGTCTGATTTGAACTCAAGTCCTCCTGACTCCAGGGCCGGAGCTCTACTTACTGTGCCACCTACCTGCCCTTTAATAAATAAAAATTAAACAAAAAAGCTAAAGAAGTTACAGATTTGGATAGTGTTGAAAAAGCTGTGATGTATGGAAATTAAATAGAAAAAAATTCCAGAAGACAAATTCCTTTAAAATACACATGGAATGTGTGCAAAAATTGAAGTTGTAGATACAAAGGCAGAAATTTTAAACATGCCTTTTGTAGATCATAATGAAAAACTAATTAAGAAAAATATGATGAGAAGATATAGACTTATATGAATGACTTCCTGAATAATGAGCAAATTACTGAAACAATAACATTAAAGATTATGATAATATAAATACAGATATCAGAGTTTATGGGAAATAGCCAAATCGGTACTCAGAAGAGAAATTCTGTTACTCAATACTTATATTAACAAAACAGAAAACTTAACAAATACACCAAAAAACCAATCATAGTAGGAAACTGACAAAATGCTAGAAATCAATAAAAATGTATATGATAACATTTGAAATGATAAATTAAAGGAGTGGCTAGTAAATCTGACTCAAAAGAGGAATAAGAAAAATCAAATTGCAGAAATTCAAAATGAAAAAAAAAATGGCAGACCGTAACAAATACAACAGAAAAATGGATCGTATTGAAGACTATTATGTATAGTTATATGGCAATAAAACGGAAAATCTAAAAGAAATGAATAAACATTTATTAAAACATCCAAATTTGACAAATAGTTAATAGAAAAGAGATAAGCCAAACATGCCAATATCAGAAAGGGAAATTAAGTGGCACATTAATGAGTCACTGTTGCAAAAGGTGCCAGCACCAGATAAATTCACAATTTAATTCTATCAGAGATTCAGAGAAAAAAAATAATCCCTATATTATGTAAAAATTCATTTCTAAAATGAAGAAAGATGGCACTCTACTAATTCTTTCTACAAGGCAAATATGCTTCTGATCTCCAAGCCCAGCAAAGATAGATATTAAAAGAATATGACACAGCAGTATCATCGATATTATTGCAAAATATGTTATAAAGTAAATGACCTAGTAAATGCCTATAGCAATATATAAAAAAATCAACAAAATTTATGTCAGGGGATGTGAAGATAGTTCAGTATTAGGAAAACAATATAATTGTTTTATAATATATTATATATATAATGAAACAATATAATTAGAAAAACAATATAAAAATCATAACAATTTCTGAACTCCACAAAATGCTAAAACACCAAAAACAAAGGTATGAATAAGTTTTTACTTAATGTGATAATAAGCTTGAGGACTGGTTAAATAGAAGTGGACGAAATTATTTTTCACCTCTGAAGACATCGGTTAGGTTGACAGAGATTGGGGAGCAGCCTCAGAGGAAAATGAATGGTATATACTTGGACAGTGGATTTGCTATGTTTAATGATTTTGTCACTGTTTAGAATGAAACCATTAATAGAGTATTCCTAGAAGGAATGATTTTTATTGTTATAGAAACAAACCAAGCTGCAATCAGTTCAATAGAATTGCCTAGAGACAATCAGCATGGAGAACTAAAAAGGGAAACCTAGGAAGTTTGAAAGCCAGCTGTCTCACAGCACGGTGAGCCTAGAGATGATAGGACCACAACAATCCTTATCATCTTATGATTCCCATCTATTTCCAAATGGCCAATAAGCATGCCTTACATAGAAATCCAGTTTTTAGATGTTTTAACAACGTAATTGGCACAAGTGGTAAATCTTTGAATATTACTTTTCTAGATCCAGGGTTTAATCTCCCTATTCTGTACATTTGAATAATCAGACTCTGAGAAACAACACCAAAAACAGTCTGGCTTATAACATAATATGGATTTGAATAAGAAAGCCAGTTTAATAAATTTTTACAATGGGAAATATTTCTTTTTAGTAGGGAATCTTCCATGGTAATTGGAAGCTGCAAATCAGTGTGGTGGATAGAGTATAAATTTGGAGCCAGGAAAACCTGAGTTCTAATCCTGCCTCACACTAGCTGTGTGACCCTAGTCATATCACTTAACTTCTCTTCTCTTCTGCTTCTTCATCTGTAAAATGAGGACAATAATAGCACCTGCTTCCCAGAGTTGCTGTAAAGATCAAATTAGATAACATGTGAAGGGCTTTGTAAATCTGAAAGCTTTATATGTCATTAATAATAATAACAATAATATAAATTAAGTTTGAAGATCATTTGATAAGCAATTAAAAGAACAAGAATCCACTGTGGGCTGGTTTGAGTTCTGTCTACCTAGCATTGTCACCTGGCTGGTATTTGATTACAGAAATTGATTGTTTCTAATCGTATTATTGCTATTTATTTTTAAAGCTTTGATTTTGGTAACGTTACTTTGATTCCACTCAATGCCGAAGACACATTGGTCCAAATCATGGGTGTCTCTCTTTTGATATAAGATGGTTCCTATGACCCTCAGATCCCATCAACCCACGTAAGGAGATCCGAAGGATGCAAGAGAAGACAAGTTTTAACAGGTGCAGTTTCTAAGTTTCTGAGTATTTTCAACCAAGGAAGGTGTGTTACCTCAAGCATCATCTTGGACAATTCATTTGTTCTCTAAGTCTCAGAGGACTCATCTGTAAAATGGAACAATACTTGGACTACCCATCTACCTGCCAGGGCTGCTGTGAGGAAAGTGTATACATACCCTTCTATGTATATATAGTATATATGTGTCATTGTAACCCTGAGAAAGTCACTTGATGTATGCCAGCCTCTGTTTCCTTGGGATCTATAAAGTGTGGATAAAATAGCACCTACCTTACAAAGTTGTTATGAGGGTCAAATGAGAAAATATGTAAAGCTCATTGTAAACATTTAAGTACTATATAAAAGGTAGCTAAATTATTATTACTAATTACTATAGCATGGTAGAAGCAGGTATAAGAGACCTGAGCAGCCATGGAATAATTGTGCCTATATACTGCTTAAAGATTATTTGTGTGTGTATGTACATATATGTATATATATGTGTATATACATGTATACACACAATATGTATATATATACTATATATACATATGTGTATATATGCACAAACACACACATACATACACACATAAATGTATATATGTACATATATATATATGAATATAGACAACTCTTTTATTTCCATTTACAGATCCAAGGAAACTGAAGCTGAGATACATTAAATGACTCTCCCAGGATCACACAGTAAGTGTTTTAGGCAAGACTGAACACAGATCTTCCTGATTCCAAGTGCAGTGCTTTGTCCAGGGCACCACAAAGATCCAATCTGTGTCCTACTCCTCCATCCCCTTGGGCTCTGTTTTCCAAACTGCTTTCTGGGTAAAATTCTAGGCCCATCTACCCTAGTGTGTCAGAGGATACAAATTGCTCATGGAAATTCCATGTGAGTGATGGAAATTTAAGCTACCTCCAGCAAGCTAGGGGAAATATTTAGGGTAGCTGGAACATTTGTTCTCTGTCTATGACTGGCCCTGAACGACCATCACAAACCCTAGAGTACATCAAAGGAGAAAGGTAATGACTCAATTGCTGTTCAGGCAAGCTTCGGAAAGGCAGGAAGTACTTGCTAGGAGCTTGCGATTCACCACATAAAAATGGAAGGAATGGGAGGGGATGGGGAAATTGGAAGAACATAAAAATTAACAACAAACACCACACTAAAATGTTTTTAATTCTGCTCTGAGTAACTGCCTATTAAACAAATCTCACTGCCCCACACTCTTTCCAAATTCCCTTTTGGGATACATGATATTTTTGTGGCTGTTTTTTTTTTCTTTTTGGTTGGACATGGATTCCATTAGCATAGAAAATTCCTTCTACCAATTCATCTTGCACCTGCTTTGCAGCTTATCTTAGAGAATTGCCAGGAGTACACATTACAGAAAATAAAAAAGAAATGAAAAAACAACAGAGGCAATTAGTGACAAGCAACCAAATTCAAGATTTTCTATCCAAAGTCTTTTTTTATGAGAATTAGATTCCAAACATCCGTGACAATCAACTTACCTCTGGTTTCAAAACACATATGTTAACACATTAACTGAACTAATCTCTTAAGTATAAAATTGAGGAATTATGTCTATAACTTGGTTTCCATTATATGTGAATGAGATCTGTTTTGTAAACACAGAGTAATAACAAAGGATTATAAGGGGGAAAAGGCTAATGATGGGGTGGGGATGGAGGTGGGAATCAGAAAAAGCCTCATAGGAGAGGTGGCACCTAATTTGGGTTTTGAAAGAAAGGAGAAGCTATGTCAATGGGGGAGAGGAAATTCCTCTGAGATGTGGAGACCCATTTGCTAAGAGGCCTTAGAGGCAAGAGATGGAATGTTGTATATAGGGAGCAGCCAGCAAGTCAATTCTAAATTCTATTCATCTGTAACCGGTGGGAAACTTGTGGCCTTGAGACCACATATGGCCTTCTAGGTCCTCCGGTATGGCCTTTTGACTGAGTCCAAGTTTTACAGAACAAATCCTTTTATTAAGGGGATTTGTTCTGTGAAGTTTGGATAAAGTCAAAGGGCTGCACTTGAGGACCTAGAGGGTCATATGTGGCCTCGAGGCTACAGATTCCCCACCCTGATCTATAAGTTTCCTCCACCATCTGTCCATAAGTGTCCTCCACCTCACGTCTGTCCATACTTCTTGGAATATTGGATGATCCAGGTTTGACAACAGGACTGGACAAAGGACAACCTTCCACTTAGACCAACAACAGCTAATAAGTGTGGGTTAAATCCAGGGGTGTGCTGGCAAATGTTTAGCAACTAGCTCTCCAAAAAAGAATATATCCATGGCACACTTGTTAAGATTAATCAGAATTCTTAACATTTTTCTCCCTCACTTTCTCAATTCTAGACAATCCAACAAAATAATATCGAGCCTTGAATTGTAGTGTTTGCCAATTTCCCATTTGTAAATGATCACAGTGACAATTTAACAATTGCCTCTCAGTGGAGATGGAGTGGAGGGGAGCTATCCACTCCTGGTTAGATCTCAATGTTAAGTGTTGCTCAGTTACATTTATCAAACCGAGGTAAAGGAAAATACTGCTACCGCTTTACCTGTTTAGCCACTAGATGGCGATAGTAACCTTGCATATTTGGCTGGGGAGATACCATGGATAGAACCACTTGCCCTTGCTTAAAATATGGCTTTAGAGTAATTCACAGGACCTGGAAGGGACCTGATAAGTTCAACCCCCTCATTTTGCAGATGAAGAAACTGAGGCGCGTGGAAATTAAGCGACTTAGCCAACACTACACAGGTAGTGTCAGAAGTGGGGGCTGTCTTTCCCTGTAATCGCATCTACAACTTAACAAAATAGAATTAGATAGATTTGTTTGGGAGTCAAGAAACCTGAGTTCCAACTCCAATTCTGCCAAAAACCATCTGTGTAACCTCGGGCATGTCATTTCTCTCCTTGGAGGCCTCAGTTTCCTCAACTATAAAATGAAAAGATTGCACTAAATGGCATTTTAGGTTCTTTTCAGCTCCAATGTTCTGATTCTATGATTTTCTCATTCAGGAGTATTTCACGCTAAAATAGGTATATATATCTATATATCTATCTATATCTCTATATCTATATCTCTATATCTATCTATATCTATATCTATATCTATATCTATATCTATATCTATATCTATATCTATATCTATATCTATATCTATATATATATATCTGTGTACCCCAAGGCCAGTTCTAGGTACTAAAGGAACCAAAAGAACAATTCACTTACATTGATCTAGTAACAGGAAGAATTTATTTCCACTGGAATAAGGCTCAGTTTATACAGTAATAGATAAAACAATGTGTGAAAGCCTGAGTACCAAAATCAGAGAAAAATAGAAACGTTAGTACCAGAGAACATTTATTATTTGGGAGATGCAGCATGCGAATTTTCATTCTAAATCAGAGTAGAGAGGACTCTTAGGTGGCTAGAGCTTTGAGCCTGAAGTCAGGAAGACCTGAGTTCAGATTTGATCTCAGATACTTTCTAGCTATGTGACAAGTCACAACCTTTGTCTGCTTCAGTTTCCTCAAATGTAAAATGAGAATCTTAATAGCACCTACCTCACAGAGCTCTTGTGAGGATAAAATTAGATAATAAATGTAAGGTGTTTAGTACGGTGCCTGGCACATAGCAGGTATTTAATAAATGCTTCCCACTTAAATGAGATCTAGATTCTCCTAAGAGATTTGGTCCATCCATACAAGAAAAAGCAAATGGATGAAGAATGACTATTGTCCAGACTATGGCACAGAGCTGGATGGGTATCCCATCGAGCTGGTCTATTAGTACACATGTCTTACATAAATACCACAGATGGACAATGAATTGGGCCTGGAATTGAATAGGAAGGGTAGAGTAGGCTGGACCATCTTTGAAGAATGGCTTGTTCCTTCTGAAGATTCCAAGACTCTCAGGAAAACAAAGGCCCACCTTCTTACCAACCACCTTCTTTGGTCAAAGCAGTGTGGCATTGTATTTAGAAAGCTGACTTTGGAGTCAGGCATATCTGGGTTCAAGTCCTCCCCCTCATCTATACTGGTTTCATGACCATGGGCCACTCTGGTACATTTAGAGTTCTGTGTCTACTTCTGGGTGACATATTTTACAAGGAATATTGATAAGGTGGAGGATGATCAGAGAAGGGTAAGCAGGATAACGAGAGACCTTAATATTGTCATATGACAATTGATGAAAAGAATAAAGGGATGATTATTCCAGGCAACAGGAGACTTTGGTTGATGTGGCAGCTGTTCTTGAATATCTGAAACACTGTCATGGAGGGGCAGGGTGGAGCAGAAGGGAGGGGACTAAGGATTTATGAGGCCTACGATGTGCCAGGTACTTGCTAAACACTTTACAATATTATTTTATTGGATTCTTACAATAATCCTGTGAGGTAGGAGCTGTTATTATCCTCATTGTACTGCTGAGGATACTGAGGCAAACAGAAGTTTAGTGACTTGCCCAGGGTCACAGAGCTAGTAAGTGTCTGAGGCTAGATTTGAATTCAAGTCTTCTTGACTCCAAGTCCAGTATTCTTTACACTGCACCGCTTAGCTGTTTTCTAGAACAATTAGACTTCTACTTGATCTTGAAGAGAGGAACTCATACCAGTGCTTGGACATTACAGGAAGGCAGATTTTGCTCCATGTTGTGAAAAACTTCTTAATGATTGAAACTGTTCAGAAATGGAATGGCCTTCCTTGAGGGGGTCAAGTCTTCAAAAGGAAGCCTGTCAATCACTTGATTGTTATGTTTTAGATGTAATTCATCATACCTTAAGTCCCTTCTCCTGCTACATAATTCTATGATTCTATCAACTAACTAAGTCTTAGCAATTCCTTTGGACTTCATATTGGTGGTGGATTGGGCCATACTGTGTGTCCAGGATTATTCCTGTGTGTTGAGGGGCATATGAGAGAAGGAGTTGCCCTCATTCTTGCCCTGAAAAAGCTTAAAAGCAAGCATTTCCATGGATGTTTGAACCAGAAGACAATTATATAGGCATCTCAGACCAGCCAGCCAGAGATCCCGGCTTCCATTAAACACACAGGTCAACACCTGGCTCTTTGACCTCTCATCCAAAAAATTAAACAAACAAAACCCACAACATTAGAAATCTCCTCCTCCTTCCCCCCATGAATGTCACTGGCCATTCTGGGTGGAAAGGGGCCACCACCTAATGTATACCTTATGTCCAGTGTTATATCTATTAAGGGGATGAGGGCAAGAGACAGAGGCAATCTAGAGAAAGCAGATTGACAGTACAACTAGTTTTCTTGAAATGGAGCTATTTTTAAACCCAGCAGCAGTGGGAACTGCATAAATTAACATAATTTCAGCCTCACAAACTGTTTCTAGTTATTTTTTAAAACACGCTATGATCTAAACCCAGGTCCAATTTGTATTGGGAGCCAGTGAATTTCAGTCATTTCTGAAGTTACCAACTACTCCGATTTTAATGGCTAATCACCATTTGAAAGGCTTTCTCCTTGAATTCAAAGGCTCAGGTCAGGGCTCTATTTTGGAAGGATGCCCACCTTCCTCAACCTCTTTGGATCATCTGGTCCCTTCTTTCCCTCTTTCTTGAACCCTTCAGCAACATATAATTTCTCTTTCCTATTTGCAAGCTGATGTTCTAACATCATTTCTTTTCTTTCTTATTTTTAACATTAAAGGATGGAATGTTATTTCCCTGAGATGTGGCCCCCAAAACTATAACTGCTCCTATTAAATAGCACATGGCAGATAACTTTATTCCTTTGTGGACAAAGAAATATGGTGATCTCTTGATCTTCTTAGCAGGTTACTAGAATTCATGGATCACTTGGGTAAAATTATTCCAAAGAAAATTTGTGGTTAAGGCCCTCTGGGGAGGTGGAGTTGGTGATTCAACAAGTCTACCTTAGGGATGTGAAGAGAGAGGGGGAGAGGATGGACCTGTCTCTACTTGTACCACTGGAGTGTGAATTCCATGGAAAAGGAGGAGGTGATGGTTCCCATGGCAGTTTCTCGCTTACACTGATAAGTTTTGGGGGCTTCACGTCTACACGTGGGGATATCACGTGGGGGACAAGAGGAAGATAGATGGAGTTCAGATCAGGCTGAGGATAGGTCCATGGGCCACCAACAGACATAAATGTCTTAACCTAAATTTATTGATTAAATTAAGTATGGGTAACGAAGAATGAGACAGAGCTTAGGACGCATAGGTTTTGTGAAGCCAAAATAATTCAATGAAAAAAAAGCAAGAATAACGAGTGAAAAGATCAGCTGTTCCTTTAACTCATTGTATGACATTAAGGCAATACTTAATACCCTTGCACATCAGTTTCCTCATCTTTAAAGTGGGTAGGCATGATGATAACTGTCCTTACTAATGAGATAATGTTTGCACATGCTTTGAAAATATTAAAGGTGCTAAATGAAGGCAGAAGAGAGGAGAAAATCAAACCGTGGAGACAAAGGGGAGGGCACTGGGCATCTTGTGGCTGGTCAAGTAGCAGTGAAAAGAAGACAGAGGAGGGAAGGGAAGGGGAGTAAGCATTTATTAAATGCCTCCCATGTGCCAGGAACTGTACTAAGAACTTTACAAATATTATCTCATTTGATCCTCATGAAAGCCCTAGGAGGCGAGTGTTATTATTATCCCCATTTTATAGATGAGAAAACTGAGGCAGACCAAAGTTAAGTGACATGGCCAGGATCACACAAATATTACACGTCCTAGGTTAGATTCGAGTTCAGGTCTCCCTGACCTAGTACTATGTAGTTGCCTAGGTCAACAGAAGACAAATGGCAACTGTTTCACCCTAGTATCTCAGGCTGGAACCAGTTATTGATCTTGGTTCAATCCAACACACACTTATTCCCTGGAGGGAGGGAGAGGGAGAGGGAGAGGAAGAGAGAGGAAGAGAGAGGGGGAGAGAGAGAGAGAGAGAGAGAGAGAGAGAGAGAGAGAGAGAGAGAGAGAGAGAGAGAGAGAGAGAGAAAGACAGGGAGAGAGACAGAGAATACAGAACATTTATTGATTACTCTGTGTAGGCACTGTGTTAAGTAGATACAAATACAAACAAGCCAGAGAGTTCCTGCCCCAAGGAATTTACATTCCAATTTAACTTCTAACTTAACTACACCTAAAGGAGGGAGTGGAAAGGGGAAGGAAGGAAAGCTGTCTGGAAAGTGACTTCCAAACTTGTATCCCAGCAAGGTAAAGCTCACCTGTGAGAGGTGGAGGACTCAGGGGCAGGGTCCAAGGTTGCAGCAGGTGGAGATGAGGATGATAGCTGCAGTGTAGGCAGCCTGGTGAGGAGACAGTTGCTAAATGTGTGGTTTATACAAACAAGGCACTTTTATGTGACTTACTTGCTCCTACCCAGATGCCTTTGACTGGTCACTTTACGGAATTAGCTTCTGTCTCAGCAGAATCACAGCAGATATCTAAAGCTGGAAGAGATGTCAAAGGCCATCTAGTTCAACCCCCTCATTTTACAGATGGGTAAACTGAGGCCCAAGCAGGGGAATTGCCTCACCAAGGTGATGATCAGAAATGAGTGCCATTTGAATCCAGGGCCTCTGACTCTAGAATAAGTGTTCTTTCCGATGTGCTACGATGCTTATCAAAAACTTCCTGGTTGAGGAAAAATTTGCCAAATTTTCAAGGTTTACTTGCTGATGTAATTTTGTATTTAACTGGATTACATTAAACAAATATTTATTTAGAGCAGGGTTTCTTAACTTTTTCTGTCACAGACCCTTTTGTCAGTCTGATAAAAACCACAGACCCCTCCTAAAAATAATAACTGTATAAAATAAATTGCATAGGGTCACAGGGAGAAAGTAATTATGTTGAAAAGGGTTATCATTTTTTTCAAGTTTATGGACCCTAGATTAAGAAACCCTGATTCTGCATAAACTATACAAAGCACCTTTCTGAGCTCTGTGAAAAATACAGCTGTGTGTAAGACAGAGTCCCTATTTTTGGGGGAGCTTACAGTCTAGTAGGCACAAAACCCAAAACAAAACAAATAAAACACACTACAAAGAAGAAGGTGGTTAAGGGCCCTAAGGGCGTAGGAATTCAGATCACACATTGAGGAATACAGGAAGGCTTCATGGAGAGGGGTAGTTTTTGAATTGTGCCTTGAAACACAAATAGAATCTCATAACAAGTAAAGCTGTGGAGGAAGGACAATACAGTGGGAAAAACATGTGGGATGTATCAGGGGAGTAATGAGCAATCTGCTTTGGTAGGACTATGGCAACCATATAGGCAAATGGTAAGAGAGAGGTCTGGAAACAAAGAAGCTCCTTAGGATTGTATTATATTCAGTAGGCAGTAGGGAGAGCTTAATGGCATTTTGTGTAAAGTAACTCTGCTAGATGAACATAATGGAATGTTATTGTGCAGCAAGAGATTATGAATGTGAGGAAATTGGAGAAACATGTAAAGATTTGTAGGAACTGAAACAGAGCAAAAGAAGCAGAACCAGGAGAATAAAATTTGTTACTGCTCAGTTGTGTAACTCTCCATGACCCCATTTGGGTTTTTCTAGGAAAAAAAAATCCTAGAGGAATTTGCCTTTTCCTTCTCCAGCTCATTTTACCAATGAGGAACTGAGGCAAACAGGGTTAAGTGACTTGCCCAGGGTCATATACCTAGCAAATGCCTGAGGCCAGATTTGATTTCTTGGCATTAGGCCCTATGCTCTAGCCACTGTGCCACCTAGCTGCAGAAGAGAATAAAATAGGAAATGACAACAGCAATATGAAAGAAAATACCAATGAAAGGTAGTAAAATGTTGAGTAATTGAAAAAACCACGGAAAAATGCTAGAACACAGATAATTAACATCTCTCCTACTCATAGCAAAGAGGCTGGCGACTATTAGGTCATAATACTGGGTATCGTTAAACATGGTTTCAAAATGGTTTCTTTTTGGTTTTTCCTAAACAATTAGGTCTAGATGGGGAGAGAATCTTGAAACAACTGTATGTATTGGACCAAAAATATCAATGAAATATATTAAAATGAAATGTTTCTGGAAATTATTCTGCCTCCACCTTGCTTATCAAACCTTTAAAAATGATTGAACAATGCTCCAATCAGTCAAGTCTCCTCACTGAACATATCAGACTGATTCTCACCCTCTCCTTTGAGGTGCCCTCTTCCTTTGCCTCCACCCATCCAAAAATTCTAAGGAAGGGAATAAGCATTTATATAGTATATACTATAGGCCAAGCACTTAACAAATACAATTTCTTTTGATCCTCATATAACAGCCCTGAAAGGTAGGTGCGGTTGGTTATTTGCTCCATTTTTTTATGTTTGAAGAAATTGAGGCAGATAGAGATTAAATGTCTTGCCCAGGGTCAGAAAGTTTGAGTGTCAGAGGCCAAATACGAATTTAGGTCTTCCTGAGTCCATACCCAGTGCTTTATGCACTCTGTCACCTAGCTGCCTTTACTCATCCTTTGAGAGAGGCAGTCCAACATGGGGCAAAGAGATCTAGACACAGAGTCCAGTTCCCTGAGCTTGAGGCAAAGCTCTGATATTCACCAGCTTTGTGATTCTGAGCAAATTTATTTAACTCCTCAGAATCTCTCCCTCTAATGAGGCTAGAACTTGTCCTATCTGATGCAAGGTTGCTGGGGGAGTGATGTTTTTGTTAACCATGAAGTGCTATATAAATGCTGATTTCCAGACTGATCTCTCTCTTCTCTGAATTCCTTTTGCACTCATACAGCCCAAACCATAGTCTAGCTGCAATCACTCCCTAATTAATGCCTTAGTTCTGGAATTTCAACTAGATTTTAAGGCCTTTGAGGGCAGGGACCATGGCTCCTAATTCTTTGGTATGTCCCACCAGGCCTTGGACAGTTCTGAGCATGTAATAGGTAAATATTCTATAAATACCTGTCGATCCTCGAAATACTTGTTGATTTATCTAAATGCATGTTCATTGTTCTATTTAAAACCAAAGGGCTCCCTAGAAACCAGAGAAGACAATGTGGTTTACCTGAAATCCTCCGAGAAATTGAGGTTAGCTGCCTGTATCTTATATTTCGCCATTAAAAGCCTAGCTATCCCCAGTCTTCCCCTTCTCTCTCTCTCTACTTCAGAGTTATTTTTCCCCCTCCAAACCCATAAATTTAGTATTCATGCCAATAGTATAATTGAGCTTGCATCTGGTAACACAAAGGTTTAAGAGGGGATTAAAAACGCCCACACTTCAGGCTTCCAGCCCAGCAAAGACAGAACAGTTTACTGTGGAGAATAAATTCTCCAATTCTAAAAGTGTGCACTTTCTTGCCTCTTCTAGAGAAGGCTTGATTTGGAAGTAATAGAGTGCCCTGAAATTGTGAATTCATGAACACAGAAATCTCAGCTGAGAATTTGGAGGCCCCAGAGATCAAAGAGAACCAAGAACCCGATGCTCTCAAGAAAGATGCCAGGATGAAGAAGGGAGACAGGTTCTCACAGGGGCAAGTGACCGGTGTTCTTTGTACGAAGCAGAGGACAAAATCCCCAGAGCGATGGAACTGCTTGCAGAATAAACATGGCATAATGCATAGGTCTTGGAAGGGGATTTCAGAGCCTGGATTCAAGGCTCTGCCACTTACTACCTATGTCACCTTGGGCAGGTAACTTAACTGCTCTGTGCCTCAGTCTTCTTATCTGTAAAGTGACCAACTTAGACTAGAATGATGTCTCCTCAAACTCGGCATATACAAATACCTAGAGATCTGTTTGCAATAGTGAAAGCTAGTAAACACAGTGACATAGCCAGTATTTCTCCATGGAAGAATAGTAAGGCCTAGGACAGCTAGGTGGTATGGTCAACTATGAGGAACCAGGAGTTAGGAAGGCTTGGGTTCAAATTCGGATTTTAGTTGTATGGCCCTAGGCAAGTCACTTAACCTCTGTATGCCTTAGTCTCCTAATCTGTAAAATGGGGTTAAAAATAGCATCTATTCCTAGGGTTGCTGTGAGGATAAAAAAATACTTGTAAAGTGCTTTGAAAACCTTAAAGCAGTATATAAACGATGACGATAACGACTCTCTGGGTCCCTATCCTCCCAAGACAAACTATCCCAATCCATCAATTAGCACACCCTACAGAGATGCAGAATCTGCTAAAAACCTGGAGTCAGGCGCCTCTTCTGTCCCAGCTCTTCCCGTCCAGAGAGACCAAGGATACACTAAGCAAATCTTGTACAGAAACCACCTTTACTTCTTTCCAGTCATCCAAACTCTGATCTCCATTCCGTGATCTACCTGGAGTCAGAGGAGTATTCCAAAAGCATAGCTTTAACCACACCACTCTCTTGCTCAAGAACTTTCAATGGTTCCCTATTGCCTCCTAACCAAATAGAAATGCATTCAAATGGCATTGAAATGCATTAAATGACATTCAAAACCCTTTGCAATAAAGCTTTGGCCTCTCTCTCCAGGCTATTTATTTATTACTCCCTTTCATCAAATCTACATTCTAGCCGAACTTGCCTACCTGAACCACATGTGACATTCCATTTCTCCGCTCTGGGACTTTGCTCAGGCAGTACCTCACACTTGGAATGCTCTCCCTTTCTTTCTCTCCCTCTGAGAACCCTCAATATCCTTCAAGGTTCATCCTGGGTGTTACCTCCTACAAGATGTAATTCCTGTTTCCACATCCCCTACTTATTGCCTCCTCTCAAAATTAATTTGTATTTACTTTCTATATATCTTGTGCCTATTACATGTATATGTACATATATAATATGCATGTATATATGTCCATGCATTTATGTATTTATATATATAAGCACATGTAAACATATATACACATGCATCTATATATGCTTATATATAAACATACAATGCATGCATGTCCATATATGTGTGTATATATACACATACCTACATACACATATATACATACGTATATATATATTCACGTATACACACACACACACACACACACACACACACACACACACACACAGACACATTGTGTCACACCAAGTAGAATATAAGTTCCTTGAAGGTATGGACTCTTGTTTCCTCCTTGTCTTCATGCCCCCAGCACTGGACCCATGGTCGTACTTAACGTCTCTGGAATTAAACTGAATTGATAGCCATTCAGCAGCTGTCTTGTAGCCAGCAGTGGTGTCTGTATTTTTCCACTGCCCCTGGGAAGATAAGCTTCCCACAGTACAGACACACCTGAATCTTGGCCCAGGAACAGCAATGCTATCTAGGTAACAGGTGCTAGCCAAGGACGCAGGAATTGAAGCAAATACAAATAAGGAAGAAGTCAGAAAGTACCAGTTTGAGCCAGAGCAGCTGATTAACACTGCTTTTATTAAAACTCTAAAGGAATTAAAGTCCATACCAGCTGCTCTCCATTAAACAGAGCTGGCATTTCAGAGCATGTAAAATATGCTGGCTCCCAGCTCTGGCACATCAGCATCTGGCCTCCACGCCAACTATTGACCGAACCGAGCCGGGCCACCACAGCCTGACTGATGGAGCTGGGGGCAGGCTGATTGTCATCTAGCCCAGGCACGTCAATAGGGCTATTGAGAGGCCTTGCAACACCCCTAACAACCCTGCTCTAAAGGACACTTCCTTCTCCCAGCTGAGTACTCCCTTGGCCGAAATATTCGGCTGTGTGGGTGGGGAGGTCTGGCTGCTGTGAAAACAGCTCCAAGCCAGGGCAACATTATTGAAGGATGGATTGTTACAAGAGAGAAGGAGAATGTCCTTGGGAATCATGGGACTTCCAGACAGCTTTCCCCCCACGCTTGGTGACCGAGTGGCCTCGCATTCAGATTGCACCTGGTCCTTCCTGGGCCACGGGGGACAGAAACAATAACAAAGGGCCCCAGTGTGAACTTCGCTGCTCTGGTTTGCCAGGGAGGTGAATCACAGGCTATGTCACAGACCTGGAAAATAACTTACAGGTCATCTAGTCCTACCTCCTAATTTTACAGATAAACATAGTGAGGTTTGAAGAGAGAAATTGAATTGTCTGAGGTCATACAAGTTAGTGGGGACGGACACCCAGGTCTCTGAGTAGGAGATGAAGGGGGAGAAGCAAAGGGGGAGAAGCAAATATTGTCTCAGTTTTTAGAAAAAGATAAAACCTTCAAAGTATGGACCAGAGAGTTAGAGTTTGATCCCTGGCAAAATCTGAGAGCATATTATTAAAGGAATGATAGATAAACATCCAGAAAAGGAGATGGTGACTACAAATAACCAACATGGATTTATGAAGAATAGGGTACCCCAAGCTAATCTCATTTTCATTTTTGGAAGGCCACTATGTTAATTTCATAGGGCTAGTCATATGAACATCGATATGCTTGGCTTATTGAAATAGGTATGAGACATTGGCAGGATCAGCCAGGGAGGGGCTCGGCAGCAATGCAAAGGAGACAGGCCACATACACTCATCTCCCTGCACCGGCTCGGGGAGTCAAGATGAAAAGGCATGTAATAGTAGAGGAGGGAAATTATACATAATTATATATATAATACATTATTAACATAATATGATGTGTACTGTGTATAATGCAATATACATGTTATTATAATATGCTATATGAAAGACCTCTATATACTATTATAGTTACATGTGTATACATGCACACGTGTATCAATGCAATACGTAGATATACATACACATGTAAATACACACATGTCCACATGCATACAAACATATATACAAGAGAGAGAAGGAGGCAGGGAGGGACAGAAGGAGAGAGAGACAGAGAAAGAGAAAGGGAGAGAGAGAGAAAAGGAGGAAGAGGAAGAAGAAGAAGAAAAAGAACAAGAAGAAGAAGAGACGGGAGAGAAAAGAGAAGAGAATCTGTATATGTAAGTCCCAAAAGTCTTAGTGCAGTTTTTAGCTATTAAGACTGCATTTTTACAACACTGTGTGGGTATGTGTGTCTGTGGTTCACCTAGGTTTTAAGAAAATGTTTGCTAAGGTTTCTCATATAATTCTTATTAATATCTGTGTGACCCTGGGTGAATCAGTTAACTCTGATTGCCTCAAAAAAAAACCCAAAACCAAAAAAACCCCAATTTTTATTAAGCAAGCAAGCAAAACTGTATTAAGTGCCTGCTTAGTTTATAGCTAAGGGCTAGAGATACAAAGCAACAACAGTCCCTGTTCTCAAGTTTGTAGAAGTTCTTACAGTTCATCCTTTGTTCTTAGGATAAATGACATCAAAAGGGTGTTTATTTTATCAGGGGAGACAGTAAATATGTAAAAAAGACATACACAGGATCCATACAGAGTAGACAAAATTCATCCTTGGAAGGCAAGGCATTAGCGACTAGGGTAGAGGGGGACTAGGAGAGATGGTGAGACATGGGGGGAGGGGGATAGATGACAGCCTACATCAGAACTAACTGAATGGCCAGACTCAAAGAGGGGTCATTAAAAGCTTGATGTCAGCTTTGACAGTTCAACAACAAATATTTATTTAGTGATGAGCTCTTCTGGGTGCTGGGGATATTTGAAGACTAAACAAGGAAATAGTTCTTGCCTTTGGGTCTATGCAGTTAAATATTTTTGCTAATGATTTAGATAAAGGCACAGATGAATGCAAGCTTATCAAATGTGCTATGACCCAAAGGCAACAGGAACAGCAAATCCATTAGATGACAGAATCAAGATCCTTTCAAAAAAAAATCCAGATGTGCTAGAACTTTGCACCAAATTTAATAAGATGAAATTTGAAAGGGGTAAGTGTAAAATGTTAAACTTTAATACTTCGCTACTTCAGGGATCTGTGATCTCAGTGATTCAGAAATTCCATCCAACAATGCAGTTCGTGATCCATCTGTGCCTGCCCACCCTGGATGAGTCTTGTCCATGGTTTGTAAATCGTCCTCGAGGAAGGCCACCCAACTTCCTCTTTATCTCTTCATATTATGTGACTAACAATGGGACACATAAGCTGTCACTCTTTTCACATCACTTTTCCTTTTTCTCATTCACTCAGTTTCTATGATGGGATCTTTTACATTTAAGCCTCCCGAATCAACTTCACACATCAAAGATGGGGGACGCATGACTCAGTTGGAGCAGGCTAATTGTGAGCCAACAGGGTGATAGGCGAGCCAAGAGCTAATGTGATTTTAGGCCATATTAAGTGAATCCTGGTGCCCAAGACCATGGAGGTGATAATCCTGCCCTGATCCAACCACATCTGGAGCTGTTTAGTTCCAGGCTCCAGTCAGTCAGTCAATCAATTAATCAACAGGCATTGATTAATTGCCCAGTATGTGCTAGGCACTGGGGATACTAATATAAGAAATGAAAAGATATTGATAAACTGCAGAGAACCCAGAGAAGAAGAATTAGGATGATGAAGGGCCTCTAGGTCATGTAGGGGCAAATAAATCAATGCTTGTTCCATTGGATGCTACATGAGAACCATTTGAAGGGGGCTGAGGATGTTTTACCAGAAGAAAAGAAAACTTGGTGTGTTGTGTGCATGTGTGTGTGTGTATATGTATGTGTATGGGTGTGTGTGTGTGTGTGTGTAGGGGTAGAAAGAATTTCATGGGCTCTCTCTTGGGAGAGAGATTAAACTAATTCTGCTTGGCCCCAGAGGGGAGAACCAAGAGTAATGGAAGAATGCTGAAGAGAGACAGATTTGTAGTTGATGAGTAAATAAAAAAGCATTCATTAACTATTTAGCAA
The DNA here is from genome assembly GCA_028646595.1 of Phalanger gymnotis. Classification (NCBI taxonomy): domain Eukaryota; kingdom Metazoa; phylum Chordata; class Mammalia; order Diprotodontia; family Phalangeridae; genus Phalanger; species Phalanger gymnotis. The sequence continues at coordinate 425,913,838 of CM053623.1, read as the reverse complement.
GTCAGCCCTTATAGATGCTCCTAGGTGATGTAGACAATAGAGTGCTGGGCTGGGAGTCATGAAAGCCTGGGTTAAAATCTAGCCTAAGATACTTCCTAGTTGTGTGACCCTGAGCAAGTCACTTAACCTCTGTTTGCCTCAGTTTCTTCAGCTGTAAAATGGGGATAATAATAGCACCTACCCTCCAGGGTTGTTGTGAGGATCACATGAGAAAATATTTATAATGCTCTTGGCTCACAGTAGGTACTATATAAATAAATTCTCATTCACTTACTATGTGCCAAGCACTGTGTTAGGTTCTGGGGATAGAAATATTTTAAAAAGGAAATAGTCCCAGACTTCAAGGTCCTTACATCTGAATGGAGAGAAATAAGGGGAATGGTGCTCAGAATGGAGTGATTTGTTTTGGGGAAGGTGGGAAAGGGGAGGGCAGAGGCATGCCTATAGATAGTGGATGGGAAATAAAATTGAAGCTGAGTTGTCTAGGGTCAGCTAGCGGATAGGCTAGTTCGATGCAAGAAAAGCTTTTTAACAAGGGGAATCTCTGGAAGTGAATGGTCTCCAGAAGCAGTTGGGTCTTCATCATTGAAAGTCTTCAAATAAAAGAGAATTCTTGTTCTGGTGTGGGTTGGAGCACGTGGCTCCTGAGGCTCTTTCCAACTTGGATATTGTGAAAACTTAAAAGAAAATATCCTTTGTCTAGCTACACAGTAAACCCTCAGAGGGCAGGGAATGTCCGTATGTTTCTCATCCCTCCGTGATCCCCTTGCCCCCCACATCACCTCAGGCAGGGTTCTCTATGCCAGGTGCTCAGGCTGACAGGCTTTCCCTTTCCCTTGGCAACCCAGCGGAAGAATCTGGAGGTTGTGTTGCCATGGATATGAGAAGGAGCAGAAGCTAGGCTGGGAAAGACTTCATCCAGGGGACATAAGTACTTAATGACACGACAGTGCTTTCAGGCCCCGATGGGCAAGGGTAGAGTTCTTCGCCATCTCTGTAAATCATGGAATCCCCTTCTTTTTAGGGAGATAAGGAGAATGAGGGGAGGCTCTGTCAGATCCCATTCCTGTTCCCATATTGATTTAGCAATGGACTAAACTCCTTGGGCCTTTTTCAGACAATTTTCTATAGAGCCATGTCTCCCCCATCTCACGCTGATCCCCATGTCAGTGCCCAATACATAGCAAAATTTGGGGTGCCATTCTTCTAAGGGCTTTAGTTCACTCCTCCCTCCCTCCACAATTCTTCATACAATGATGTTCGTGTGTGTGTGTGTGTGTGTGTGTGTGTGTGTATGTGTGTGTAAAACACCTCTCCTTCCCTCAGAGGTTTAGGTTAAAGTACAAAACAGGGAAGGTTCTTTATAATCACCCCAATCCAACATGTGGAACAAAGCCTGGTAGTACTTTCCTGGTGCCTACCACTTCTTACTCCTTCAGTTTCAGGAGAGAAGACATACATCCAGGACCATCTTCAGCAACAGACAAAGTAGGCATCTAGGCAGTGCAAGTAGGGAGCTAGAAGGGCTCCTATCCACATCTTATTCCTTCTCAAAATTTCTCTTCTATTATACTATGTTATGAAAATGCTTCTTTTATTCCATAAATTTAAAATAGATAAATGAATTTAAAAAAATTATCTTCTGCCCAAATGCTACAAGATCTAAAATTCCTTCATTAGAAAGCTATTCATTTGATTAAGAGTGCTGGGCTGGGAGTCACCTAACTTGCCTTTAAAAGGGAAACCAAATGAATTCACACCAAGTTATTGCTTTATCAGATACTCTTCCCTCCTGAGGAGGAGGAATGGAGTACCTTAAGACAACCGGGCATCTGGGTCTGAGGAGGCTTGGGGAAAACAAGGCAGCAATTCCTTGAAGGGGGAAATGAATGAGAAAGCAGGAATGGGGGATATCCATTAGGCTAACCTACCCACTTTACTTAGGGTCTCACCCCAAATATCTGCCTGCCAGTTTTGAAACTGGTGGCATCTTAATCTGGGCTCTGGTTTCCTGAGATCACAGCTTGGGTTGAAAGGAGGGCAAGGTCCAGCAGATGGCATCGGTCAGTAGATAGTTGGAGCTCTTGGCCTCCACCCCTCTCTCCAGGAATGACTCAGAGCATCACAAGAGTGCCTGGGCAGAGACTAAAACCTAAACTGCTGAGATGATAATGCTTTGTGGTGAGCTAACTTCATAATTATCTCTCGTAACAAACCTCCATTGTTGCCATTATCTGTGATTTGTAATAAGGCCTCTGATACAGCCTCTGGGTGCATGGACATATGGAACAAGGAATTAATAAACCCGTATGTTGAGTTGTATGGGTGTTGATGTGAGTGGGTGGGTATGGACACACGTGCAAGTGAGTGTTTCTCTTCCCTCTAGAGTCTCCACTCAATGTAACCAATTTCTAGGATCCAAAACTCCATGAATGAATGCATAGACCGCATACACAGCTCCAAGGTCAAGAAATTTAGACCCAGTCAGGTAAAGGAGCCAAAGCACATTCTGAAAGGTGATGCCTCCTCAGAGGATGCCAATGACTCCCTTCCCTATGGTTAGATTGCCAAACAGGGAGTCAGGATTTAGTTTCCAATCACTGTAGACATTAACTATCTGTATGACCTTACACAAGTCACAATTTCTCTGAGCTTCAGTTTCTTCATCTTTGGAATGAGGGTGCTAATATCAACTACCTCATGGGGTTGTTGTGCAGATCATAAGTAAAGCACCTCACACACCTTAGAGTTCTATATAAAAGTTGTCTGTTATTATCATTACTATTATATTATTATTATTCAGAGTGCATTCCAATAATGGGGAATGGTTTAATTGCCTGTACTTCTCCAAATGTCTCTCATCTACTTCTTCGAGAAAATATAAGTGCGCATTTCCCAACGCTCACTCACTATTTTCCGGTGTTGAGAATTAAATGAACCAGGTAAAGAGACTAAGTAACCCATAGAGTAATGGGACGTAGGGTGGAAGTCTCCAAAGGGCAATGGGAGCACCTGGTCAGTGTGAAGTCAAGTCAGTAAGCATTGTGTCACTGGACCCTTCCTAGGAACCCAAGTAAACCAGGCTCAAAGTCTCCCTGGGAAACTGCCCTCACTTATACGCAGAGGTAAGGAAAAATCAAGAGTTTTTGGTTTTAGTATAAATCCCTTAAGTATATAGATCATAGATCTAGAAATGGACAGTCTCTCAGAGGCCATGTAGTCCAATGCCAACCTTTTATAAATGAGAAAACTGAGGCCTAGGTTGTGGAGTGATTTGCCCCACGTCACCAGATTCTATCAGAGGTGAGATTTGAACTCAGGCCTACTGACTCCAGAAACAATCCCCTTTCCACTTTACTACACTGACTTCTTTTAAAGTCTTACGTCTTTCCTCCTTCTCTTTAAAAAAAAAAAAACCATTCAAAGCTTAGCTCAGGTCTCTCCACCACCACGCCTTCTACAATGAATTTATAATTTTTTCTCTAGCCTCTGAACTCCTATAGTACATGGTGTCTGTACCATTTGACATTTTATCCTCCGCTGTCTTTTATTGTTATTTATATACCACAGCACTTATGTTATACAAATAATCAGAGACCAATAAATATCTATTAAAAGAATAACTTAATGCCTATTTTCTAATGACATTTTCATTCACTGTTATTGACTCATGTTTAAATCATATTTTATCTTTCTAAATGCTCTTTCCCATAGGTAACCTCAAGGTGCTGGAGAAAGATTATTGAACTTTGAGTCAGGAGACCTGGGTTCTTATCTCCCCCTGCCATGAGCTAGGCACATAACCCTAATAAAGCAGGTAAAGAAGTCACTCCTCTTAAATGGCCCTCACTTCCACCATCTGTAAAACTGGGAGGATGGGCCTCTAGATGATCTCCAAAGTCCCTCCTGACCCTATTATCCTATCATTTTATCCTGATAAAAACATGGAGACAGAGTAGGACAGGGACGACATAACTCAAAGTTAAAAATTAAGCTTGCTCCCACATTACCCCAGTCTTCTCCTCCACCCTAGAGCAGCCCGCCTTTGGCTGAGCAAAGGAAGCTTATTGCTTGAGCAGTGGTTTCTATGGTATCGGTGACCATGCCAACAATTTTTAAACAGCTCAGAATGTTACAGAAGTTTTCAAAAATGGCTCAGCTGTTAAGTATGAGCCTTAGAGCCAACATTTCATGACATTCTGGTTTGAGGAAATGTTGCCTCTATAAAAGTAGGCACATTCTAGGATATAATAGGCATTTATTTAATAAATGACTGTTGAACTGAAATGAAGCAAATTGGTTCAGCAGAATGAAAGCTCATTCACCAGTTCTGTTCTTATTAAGAGGCACCACCGAGGGCAACAGAAAACTAATTTGACATTTGGTTGAAATTTTTAAAGGTATATTGTCCAGAACAAGAGAGGTCATATTCAGGAAGCTACACTGCCATTTGTACATCACTTCTGCAGGACAGGGCTCATCTTTAGGCACCACATTTCAAAGGTCATTGCAGTAAGTCCAGAAGAGATCAACTACTAAGGTGTGGAGACACACCTGCTATTAAAAGACCTGGAAAATATTTGAAAGTATTTCGGGTGTTCTGCTTACAAAAAGAAAAACAACAGCAAGGAGACATCGATGCCTAAATATATATCTTCAGGACCATTTTGTGGAAAATGAATTAAGACATCTTTTCCTCGGCCCCAAAAGGCAGAACTAGGGCCAATGGGGTGGCAGCTAATGGTACAGTGGATAGAACACTGGCCTGGGAACCAGGAAGACTCATCTTCTGAGGGCAAATCCAGGCTCAGACACTTACTAGCTGTGTGACCCTGGGCAAATCACTTAACCCTGCTTGCCTCAGTTTCCTCATCTGTAAAATGAGCTGGAGAAGGAAATGGCAAACCACTCCAGTATCTCTGCCAAGAAAACCCCAAATGGGGACACAAAGAGTTAGATATGACTGAAATTACTGAACAACAATAGGGCCAATGGATAGAAATAAAGACCTAACAGAAGGAAAAACTTCTCTATCACTGAGAGGCCTCAAAGAAGGTCCTAGATGACCATTTTTTGGAGATACTATAGAGTATAGATTCCTGTTCAGTTATTAGTGGAATTAGGTGGCCCCCAAGGCTCCTTCTAGCTCTGAGATAACATGTTTCTACAGAAGAAGACTTTTCTTAAATTAAAAATTTAATTTAAAATACTTTACATTTTTTGTAAAAAATATTCTTTTTAGAATAACAGACATATGTGGCAGGAATATCTTTCTCTCCCCAGTGAACAGTAATGCTAGTAGGAGTACCTGGTCTCCTCTCCTTCCACTTTACTCTTAACTTGGAAGCCAATAACTTGGATTTCTTTAAAAAATATATTTTGATAACTATATTTAGTATTGTTGATTTCCCTTGTAATTGCATTATTTCAAATATTTAAAAATGCTATTCTGAGATGCCCATAGGCATCCCTAGCCTGCGAAAGGAGTTGGTGACAAACAAAAACAGACAAAAACTTCTGATGTAGATGTTTCAAGTAGGAGGTCCAAGTAATTTTAATAACCCTTTCCAGATACTCAGCCAGAGTTGTGGTCACCTAAAAACAATAGAGAAGAGAATGAGGCACTATCACCACATTGCCAGACCTGTGGGGAGTGCAGATGTGAGCTGAAGAAACATCTTTTCAAAGAAGTGTCAGCACAACATTTGTCTGAGATCGAGAGGTAGGAAAGAAGAGCTCAAAGCATCCAGGAACTTTGGGAAGTGGCACCTAATCAGAAAACAATGACTTCTGCCTACTGTTACTAAAGAGTCCCAGAAGGATTTAAGAGCTAATGGCAACCATAGCCTGTGGTTGAGCTCACTGTCAATCCAACTGAAAGATGTCATTGTTTCCAGCCTCCATCAGCACAGAACAATCTAGCACAGTAGCAAATCCCAATGGGGAACTGAATTTCCCATCATCATAGGGCTCCATAAGGATAGATGAAATACCCCCTTCCTTCTCGACAGGAGTATCCTCCTGCTTTCCATTAGGCAGGGGAAATGAATGAATGAATGAATGATGATTTTAAGGAGAAAGGGGCAACTAAAAAAGCCAATGAGACAATTTTCAATCACTTAATGATTCTGTGGTACTCAAATTTTTTACAATCTATTTTTGAAATTTTTTGGTTTTTATACCTTCATTTCTAAATATGTCTTTCCTTCCCCTTGACCTAGCCAGTGAGCTATCTCTCCCAATAATAATTTTAAGAGAAAGCAGGAGGAAAAACAACCAACAAACCACATGAAAAGAATTGAGGCATTCAATTCAAATGAATTCAAGTAAGATATAAAGCACTTAATGTATATAATGGATGGTGCTACGTGATGGGACTAATAAGAAGATAAACAAGACACAGTCCTGGTCCTTAAGAACCTTAAAATCTGGTAGATAGAATTAAAACATACACAAACACACACTATGTATTGGAATGTGATACACATTTTAGGGGCTTTAGGGGGCTCCATGCTTAATAGATATCAGTGGTGCCAAGTGAGAGGCAGAAAAGCTGTCTTAAGTGGCACTCAGAGAAGGGTTGCAGTCCCTCTGGAGTCTGCCCTGCTCAGACCACATCGGGAGCACTAGGTTCAATTCTGGAAACATATTCTAGGAAGGAAGTTGACAAGCTGGAGTGTGTCCCAAAGGAAGGTGATCAGAATGGCGAGGGGATTCTGAACCATGCCATTGAAGGAGCAACAGATGAAAGTAGGGATCTTTAGCTTAGAGAAGAGAAAAATTAGAGAAGGCCAGGATCACTGTCTTCAAGTACCTGGAGGGCTGGTAACTGGAAGAGGTGGTACGCTTATTCTCCTTGGCCTCAGGACTAGTTCAATTCAATAAACAAGTTACTGAGCACCTACATGCATGCAAGGTAAGATGCAGACCAATGTAGTGGAAAGGGAGTCAGCCTCGGGGTCAGGAAGACCTAGCTTCAAGTACTACCTCTTTGCATCCTTCTCTGTGTGACTCTGGGTAAGTCGTTTAAACTCTCATTGTCCCAGGACTCCCCCTAAGACTATACATTGCAAATAGTGATTGAACTGCAATGGCAGAGGCAGATTCCTCACTGGAAATTTCCTATAACAATGTCTAGACATGAAGACTTTGTGCTAGGATCCAGGTACATAGAAATGAAAAACAATTCAGCCCCTGCCACCAGAGAGCTTACAATTAAATGGGGGGGGGGATGTAGGGCATGCACACACATAATTATAACCCAACGCAGAATGTGATGGTGTGAAAGGAAAGGAATAGAAAAGATGCACAGCATAAGTCTGAAGACAGATCACATTCAGCTGGGAAAATTTGGAAAGGCTTCACTTGGAGGTAGCACCAAAGCTGGACCTGAAAAGGAAAGAGATTTGGGAGGAGATGAAGTATACAAGCCATATACACCAACCTTTGTCAACGTTGTAAATGGGAGAAGTGGGAAGCAAGATTAGCAAAGAACAAATTTGGCTAAAATCTAAAGAGCATGGAGGAGTTTTAAATAAATCTGGAAAAGGAAGTTGGAACCATATTATGGATGGCCCCAAATTGGGAGGTACTGAAGGCTGAAAGCAAAAAGAATAATATGGATGATATATTCTGATCTGTGCATTCGGAAGATTATTTTGGCAGCTATATGAGGATGGCAGAGGATGGAAAATAGACTAAAAATGGGGTTGATTGTTCAATTGTTTCAGCCCTGTCCAACTCTCTGTGACCCCATTTGGGGTCTTCTTGGCAGAGATACTGGAGTAGCTTGCCATTTCCTTCTCCAGCTCTTTTTACAGATGAGCAAATGGAGGCAAAAAGGGCTAAGTGATTTGCCCAGGACCACACAGCTAGTGCCTTATGACAGATTTGAACTCAGGTCTTCCTGACTCCAGGCCTGACACTCTCTCTACTATGCCACCTAACTTTGGGGAAAGGGTGGGGGGAGATGGTGTTAATAAAATAGCCCAGGCCCAAGGTGATGAAGATACTATTAGAGAATGAAGTGTTACTGGAGAGAACACAGGTGTGAGAAATGTTTTGGAGGTAGAATCAAAAAAGGGCAAGAAGCAAAGATGACCAGAGGTTAAAAGACAGGATGACTGAAATAATGGTGATACCATTACCAGAAGTTGGGAAGTTGGGAAGGAGCACAGGTTTTGTTGGAAGGTGAGGATTTCAGCTTTGGACACATGCTTTTGAGGCGGAAATGCCTACAGGTTATTTGTAGATGTGAGACCAAGGGGGCAGATTTGGGTTTAATATATAGATTTGGGAGTCATCTACATAGATACTATTACTATAACTGTAGGTCTGGATGACATCACCAATGAAGGAAATGAAGAGGGAAAAGAGAAAGGGCAGAGGACAGAGCCTGGTGGGGACAGTCATTTAAAGGGCAAAAGCAGAATTATGAACCAGCACAAAAGACAAAGGCAATAGCCCTGCCATCCTCTGCCCTAGTCAGAGCACCGGGAGCACTGGATGCCAAATTTTTAGGTGTTACTAAACTGGAACATGCCCAACCCCAAAAGGGTAACTAGGATGGTGAAGGACCTTGAGCCCAAGGCATATGAGGGCTGGCTGAAGGAACTGATGGATACATACCCTGCAAAAGCAAAGAACCAGGGAGAACACAATAGCCATGGTCAAAAATTTGAAATGCTAATGTGTGGAAGAGGGAGGAGCTTTGTTCTGTTTGAAAGAATCAGGAGTGGTTGATGGAAGCTACAAAAAAGCAAATTCTGGTTTACTGTCAGGAAAAGCTTCCTAACAATTAGAGCTACCCAGAAGTGAAATTGGGCTGCCTCAAGAGGTAGAACATTTCCCTCCTTGGATTGGATGTCTTCAAACAAAGGTTGCATGACCAATTGTGGGGTTTGGGTTGGACTATATGGCTACTGAAGGTGCCTTCCAAATCCAAAATCCTTGGTAATGTGAGACTAGAAAGGAGCATTCAGAGAGGTGGGGAGAAAACCAAGTACTGAACCAAGGGCTGTAAGTGACAAAGAAACAGATTTCACAGCTGTCCACAAGAATGGAATGGGATGCTTTGGCAGGTAGCGAATTCCTCTAACCCTGAGCTTCCCCCTCCCCCATTTCCAAATGTCTGGAAGAGAAAACTGAAAGTGATTTACACACACACACACACACACACACACACACACACACACACACACACGTAATCTCTCCTAACCAGGGCAGATATTTTAAAACCACAAAATGTATTTCCACTCAGTATTATTTTATTGATGTCTCTTCTCTCCTTCCAGTTCTAAAATAAGTACTATGTCTGATCATAGACCAATCCAAAGGCAACACATTGCAAAATGTCACAAGCCTGTGGAGAGAAAAGTTCAGGGAGACCTCCTTTAAAACATGGCAGGATCTCCAAAGTGGACTCACTGAACTCTCAGAGGCAGCTGATGGCTTTCCAGTCGTCCAATGGCCAAATCGCTAAAGCTCTATGACAAAATGCTTTGGAAGACAGCAATTGAGTTATACCATTAGGAATTTTCAAATGGCAAGTTTCTGACTGAGTTCCAGTTCTCCTCAATGGAAAACCAGAAGCTTCCTGTTATAAAATGTACGAACAGTTCATGCCTAATAATACACATCAAAGTTGGCAATTTATATACTTCGAATATAAATCCCTCTAAAAATAATACCCAGCTAGAGTATTTTTAGCCAGGTAAACATTTCTAGGGAATGGGTCAAATGTATATTTATTTCTGCTTCTTACTCCAGAAAAGAAACAAGTCCAGACCTGTAATAACTGGGGAATAAAAGAGTGATCAGAAAGAACCATAAACCCTGCAGTATAAAAGCCCATTTTCTCATGGCCCACATAGGGATTTATCCCTAATAATGTACTCCAAAGTGCAGATTAAACTTGGTCATCTTTTTTTTAAATATATAGACATATACTAGTGAACACAGCATGGGACTAAGACAAGTTCATGCCAATGTCACTGCATCTCATTTGCTGTGTGACCTTCTACAAATTTCTTCCCTTCTCTGAGCCATGCTTCTTACATCTGAGACAGTCAGAAGGTAGCAGCTGCCCCCAGCCTCAGCCTCCAGCAAAGGGGTATGGATTGCATGCTCCGTTCTAAGAAGGGTGCTAACTTTTCTCATTCAATTTACTGTTCCAGATTCAAAGTGGTATGAGATAATGATAATAAAGAAACTGGTCTGGCTCCATTTGGTAGAAAGAGGGGAAAATGATTTAGTGGCAAGCTGTTTATAATTTCTAAAATTGCCAAGCAGCTCAGAGAAGAACATCCAATAATAGAAGCAAGCATTCCCTCCCTTCCTTTCCTATTTTTCCCCTTCTCTCCTGCCTATGTCTTAGGTGGACAAATGAATAAGCTTCAAGCTAAAGGACCCTCTTACTGTTCCAAGATCTAAGGCAGAGGTTCTTAACCTTTTTGGTGTCCTGGATCCCCGTTGGCAGTCTGATAAAGCCAGATCCCTTTTCAGAATATTTTTCAATAACTGAAGGGAATGCTAAATTTCAGTTAGAGTGAAGTGAAAAGAAAGATGTAATTCTTTTTTTCTGATCCAAGTTCACAGATGCCCTGAAATCTAGGGGTCTTCAGATCCCAGAGCAAAACTATTCTAAGAGAACTGTCTATAATTCCCAGACTGTATTGCATTAACTCATAGAGAGACAGCTGGTGCAGCAGAAAGACCCCTGGTCTGGGAATCTGAAGATCTGGGTTCAAATCCTAGCTCTGACACTTCAATTGAGGGAGCATATGTGATGCCACTGAGTTAGGTGCTGAGAATACAAAGAAAAAAACAAAACTAAGTAGTCTTTCACCTCAAGGGGCTTATATTCTGCTGGAAATGTCATAGCATGTTCCCATGAAAGTATATACTACATAAACAAAGAAAAAATACAAGGTAATTTCAGTGGGATAGGAGCATTGTAATGAGAAGAAAATGAGGAGGGATAAGGAAAGGCCTGCAGTAGAGGGTGATACCTGTGTTATACTTTGAAGAAAAGTAAGGATTCTATTAGCAGAGGTAGGAAGAGAGAAAGCATGCCAGGCATGGGGACCAGCCTGGGTAAAGGCACTGAGGGGGAAGATGGACTACCCCAGGGTAGACTAGATTGACCAGAATAGACAGTACAGGATGGAAAGTAAGGGCTTTGTGACCCTGGATAAATCACTTCTTGGTGCCTCAGGTCCCTCATCTGTAAACTGTGATAAGGTATAAGATAAGATAAAATATACTATCTACCTTACAGGCTTGTTTATAAACTTTAAAATGGTGTACAAGTGTGAGTTTATTACTTACAGTTTATTTCCCTGAGTAGTATGAGCTCCTTGGAGCTGTCCCTATACTGACCTCTTCTCCCTGAGGGTCCTGTCCAGTAAGAGAGAGTGGCTAATGACAAGCAGTTCATAAACTGGAAAGGCTGACAGCTTTGGGGTGTTTGGGGCCAACAAACTGTGGTAGAAACATGCGTCACTCCCAGGCCTGAAAATAATCAAAGAGGAATGGGCATGAAATGGAGGCGTTCTGCTGAGCCAGATGAGAAGCTAAAAAAGGATGTGAGAGGAACCCATCCAGATGTCAGACACATGGGAGGCTCTTGTCAGGGTGGTAAGAGAGGGGTACCCTGGGTCGCAGCAGGAAGAGTAGGTTACAGGGAAAAGAATCATTCCCAGATTGCAGCAGGATGCAGCAAAGCCAAGTGGGGCACCATAGCAAAGACAGGCCAACAGCAGGGATGCTAAGAGAAAGACAAGGATGACAGGGATGAATGAGGCTGAAGAAGGGCTTCTTGAAGCAAGGCAGAGGAAGTGGTGATGACATTCTGAGAAAACAGGATATTTCTATGCATCCAAGGCAATGTGAAGAGACCTGAAGAGTGCGTCAAGGCAAGCTCTGATGGCATTTTCTAGCCTTTCCCTCGCTTGACTGAACTGCCCTCCCACCTTGTCTCCACTCAACCAAATCATACCCCAAGACCTACTTATCCATCTGATCCGAGTTTAAGCCACTCCCAAACACACTGTCCTATAGTTATTTCTTCTTACTGTGAACTGAATTACGTCTACTATCTAGACCTCACATTCTCACACCCTCTCTGGGCCCAATGGTACTGTTCTATGCTTTCTTCATATAAGCTTGAACGGTTCTATGACAAAAAGGCCATATTTTATACTTCTTCATGACCTTCCCTCTGTGCCTAGAATGGTGTCATTTATACAGGACTTGTGGTAGAGCCTTCCGAGCTCAAATTGGTCTGATCAGCCACAGTCGGACAAACTGTACATAGACCCTGACATAGTGATATCATTTTGGTCCTCTTCGATTGTGAAGGACAGCAACCCAAAAGGCTTAGGGCAGTATTGAGCCTTAATAACTGCAAACTGCCCCATTTCTTTTGGGACTTGTGTCATGCTTATTAGTAAATATGAAGAATCACAATCTGTTAGATTTGTAAAAGATGTTAGAGGTCATCTACTCCATGCCTCCCCTACCCCAGTTTATAGATGAAGAAAGTGAGTCCCTAAGAGGTTAAGTGATCTGCTAACATTCACACGGTGAATTAACAAGAGCCAAAGCTACAAGCCAAGTCTCCAAGCTCCCATGTCTTTTCACTTCTAATTAACCCCCAAGGCAATAAGAAAATGATTTTGTTCAGAGAGGTCCAAAATAGCCAAGACCCAAATATCCAGGAGTGGGAAATCAGGAGTCAGGCACTGAGAGAACTCTTCTAACCAATGTTCCCATGCCATCTCCTACTCCCACATTGGAGGCTGTAGGGTTGGCACAGACTGAAGGTCGCCCAAGGTATAAAGGCACACATTTAGAAGGAAAGACAAAACACACTGGGGTTTCAGGCTGTTGTTTGCAAAATAGCTCAATGACAAGACCAGGACTGTTTTCATGGGAATCAGAGGCAACTAGTCCTGAGTCATTCTTTGGGGTTTGTGTGGGTGACATAAATTTCCTGAGAAATCTCCATGTAACTTGCTATTATCCTGCATTGACAAAAGCTTTAATTCATTACTAACTGTTGCTCTCTGTCTAGGAAGTGGCGGGACTGAATTTTCTCTCCTTTGACCATGGGGTGGAAGAAATCCAAAGTCACCATGTAAATGGGTACAATTTGATTACGCTCCATGTATGAAGGTTGGTTAACTGGTCAGGTTGGTGGGAAAATACTCAAACCAGTTTGTTGTGATACGGTTTAGTGCCAGCACTCTGTTCTCATCAATGGAGAGAAATGTGTTAGAATTTACTGTGCAGGTTGACATTCTTCTATTGTGACACCATAAAGAACTGGAGAGACGAGTCAAAGACAAGTTAGGACTTTGGAGGGGCTGCAGACAGAGAGACCTCTAGGGCAGGGGAAGGAGGCAAATGTGAGGCCCTTGAAGGTGACTGAGAGGATGGTATAGGAAGTAAGAAGTCTGAGGGAGGACTATGTGATGACCAAATAAGGAATTTATCATGTCCAAAAAGCCTGAGTGAGGGGAAGACATCAGAGGAGCCCGTAGCCATTGAAAACAAGAGCAAGGAAGGCATTGCCTTGCAGTTGGTGCAGTCTGGTGCCAGGCATTGGGGGATGGGTGGGAGGGGAAAATTGTTGGGGAAACAAAGGGATGAAGGGAAGAATTGCCATCCCAAAGTCAGTGGCTCCAAAGCAGATTCTAGAAGGGTATAGATACGTGGAAGTCTTGCCAAACCAAATCAGCTTGAAATAGCTTGCTACTCTTTGCCCTTGGGAAAATCATTTTAACCCTTCTGGGACTGTCTCCTTATCTACAAGGTTAGAGGGTTAGACTAAATTATATTTAAAGTCCTTTCTAGTTCTTTAAATCCTTATGACACCATCCCTAGAAAAGGTCTACAGCCAGTATCACTAAACATTTGAGCACCTACTATGTGCCAGACACAGTGAAAAACCCAGCATGCACTAAAGAGAATTAGGAATCCACAGTTGAAATCCAGGTTTGCCAACTTACTTGCCATGTGATCTTAAGCAAGGTCCTTTGTCTCTCCAACCATCTTCTTCCTCATCTGCAATGATTTTTGTACTATCTTCTCTACAAGCTTTTTGTGAGAAATGTATCTACAAACCTTAAAGCACCATAGAGACACAAGCTATTTTTAGGAGAATGTCCTTGTACGTACGCATGTACATTGATAACTGTATGAGCTATTATTTAACAATAGCCAGCACTGATGCAGGACTTTAAGGTTTACAAGGCGCTTTTCATTTTGTCCTCACAACCGCCTTGGAAGATAGGTGCTATTATTATCCTCATTTTACAGATGAAGAAATTGAGGTAGACAGAGGCTAAATGACTGGCTCAAGGTCACACAGCTAGCAAGGCTGGTCTTCCTCAATGTGAGTTGAGCACTCTATCCACTGGATCATCTAGCTGCCGTGTATGTATGGGAAGGTCTGTTAGTCTCCCTTGGGAAACCAGTGAAGAGGTGGCAGTAATGATGTTGGAGGTACCCTTTGTGGGTACAACATCTAAGGGACCAGATGCATCCTAGGCATTCGGTTACCTTGAGGGTAATGCTGCAGATTGCTTTCAGGGGGTGGCTGGATGCTTGTGCCCAGTCTGTATGGGCCTTTTTCATTGGGAAGTGGCATGGTACAGCGGGGTAAGAGTGCTGATTTGCAGTCAGAGGACATGAGTTCGAATCCCAGTTCTAACATTTGGGATCAGACTAGATGGCCTCTGAGGTCCCTAATAATTCTAGATATAGAAGCCTACTTAAAAAACAAGCAACAACAAACATACTACCCCATGTAGCACTGGGCAAGTCACTGGACTCCTCTGGGCCCAAGCTACCTCAATGGTAAAATAAAGAAGTTGAACTTTGCCTAGATTAAACTGTATGTATACATACATATATACAGATCTATCTAATATATCTATGTACTCTATGTAACAAAATATATAATATACCTATTGTACATGTCTATATAGATGTATACATTATATGGGGGGAGAGAAGGAGAGAGAGAGAGAGAGAGAGAGAGAGAGAGAGAGAGGCTTTCTTGGCAAAGATACAGGAGTTGTTTACCATTTCATTCTCCAGCTCATTTTACAGATGAGGAAACTGAGGCAAACAGGGTTCAGTGACTTGTCTAGGGTTACAGAGCTAGTAAGTGTCTGAGGCCAGATTTGAACTCAGAAGGTAAGTCTTCCTGACTCTAGGCCTGGCACACTATGCATTATGGCTCCACCTAGCGGTGCCTAGGTAGATCATATCATTACTAGTACCTAAAAAGAGGGTTGCAGTAATGAACGAAGTATAAAATGACAAATTTCCAGGAGTTTCAGAATTTAATCCTGGTCTTTCATACAAATAATGCACAGGAAGATAGAGGCCTTAATCTTTCTTACCTTCACCCACTTGGTGATTGAACCTCTTCTCTTAAATTTTGTCCCTGGAGTCAGATAAGCTAACTTTGCCTGGATTAAACTGTTCATATATACATATATATACATATATACAGATTTATCTAACCTACCTATATCTACATAATCTATATATCTAACCTAACCTATATCTATATAATATAATATATAATATACCTACTGTATATATACATATAGATAAATTATATATAGTCGTATATCTACTATTTAACTATAGAAATATATCTGTAATATAGAGATATACCTATATCTATCTATATATTATATATCTCTACTATAAATATACATATATATTTAGGTGATATATATCATATATATCCTATATATGTATATATAGCTATATTTTATATTAATATAAAACATGTTTTATATATATATATTTTTCATCAATACATTTTGTATCTCTGAGGGCATCAGACTGGGCTTCTTGGGTATAAGGTGGCACCTAAGTTGATTCATGAAGAAGCCAGGGATCTCCATGAGGTTGTGGCTAAAGAGGAGAGTATTCTAGGCTTGGGGGACAGCCTGTGCAAAGGTATGGAAACAGGAGGCAAATAGCAAAACCAGTCAATTTGACTGGAATTTCAATTCATGTTTAATTTCAGTGCCTGATCAAAATGTTGTCAGAAAGCTGGAAAGAGGGGCAATCCCCCCCCCACATATGCATATATGAAGATTTATCTAATCTACAATATATATCTATGTAATTTGTAATATACCTACTGCATATGTCCAATAGTTAATAGTACCCTATTAGGACAAAGTGGTTATTTAGAATCCTTTTGCCAGGCAACCCTTTTTCTTAGCAGTGCCATCTGGTTGAGTCTCCCCTTTATCCAAGTGCTTGAGCATGGCTGAGCGAGCATGCCTGTACACACACACACACACACACACACACACACACAAAGTACTTTTCCATTAAAGTGAATTTACTTTGAATTGGCGAGAGGGCTATCCTTGTTTTAATATAGGGTCCCTCTAGTCTGTTTTTGTCTCTTTTGGGGTTTGAAGGGCAGCACTTTTCTTCCTGGGATTTGTTAGTCTGTTTTTGAAGCTGACTCTTCAAAGAACACAAGCCAACTGGATTAGTGACAGCTGGGTTTGAGCCTACAAAAGGAGTCAGTATGCTGCAGAAACCATCTATTTTGAGCACTGAACTTTGACCTTGATCTCTCTCTGACAAGAATTTCTCTCTCAGATTTGAGCCCCCATTTACCTGATGAAAAGACCCCACTCCTTCCTCCTTTTGTAGTACAAATGGATATGTTCTTGACATTTGTCCATCTAGAGTGAGTTTGTTGGAAAAGCACCATTTATAGAGTCAAGATACCTGGATTTGAGTCCCAGCTTTGCCATACAATAGTTGTATGGCCCTGGGAGAGTTGCTTAATCTCTCTGGTCCACACTGTCCTTACCTATGAGAGTCTCTTCCAGTTAAATCTATGATCCTGTGAAATATGAACCTGTTGTATTAATGTGGCCAGTGATGAAGCTAAACAGTGGTATTAGCATAACCTTTAGAAACACAGTGTTTTTCAACTGGGCATCTACTTGGTGGGTAGTCCTGTGATGGCACCAAGAGTGTTTGGTTAAAGCCCCTCTCTGGAAACTAGGTGTTGCAGCAGGTAAAGTGCCAGACCTGGAGTTCAGATCTGACCTCAGACACTTCCTAGTTGTGCGACCCTGGGCAAGTCACTTAACTCTGTTTGCCTCAGTTTTCTCATCTATAAAATGAACTGGAGAAGGAAATGGCAAACCACTCCAGTATCTTTGCCAAGAAAACCCCAAATGGGGTGACAAAGAGTCAGACATAACTGAAGAACAACTGAAAAAAGTCCCTTTCTAAATGTATGCGGAAAATAGCACCAATCTCATCTTATTTCAATATTCTGATCTCTGATCTCCTCCAATATGGACACTCTCCCTTGGCACAGATTGCAGCTCACCTACATCCTCTCCCTCACTTCAGTTTCTGTCCATCTTATTCTACAGCATCTCCACGGAAGAGCTACCCAACATGTCAAAGGCTTTCCTTTGGTTCTCTTCATATTTCTTGGACACAAGGGCAGAACTCAGGCTATTCACTGATACACAAGCCCTCACTCTTGCTCCCAAACTGGCCTACCTCCTTATATAAGACTTTGATAATGAGAGAACATACAAGTCTTTGATGCTGTATTTTTATATCACTTCTCAAGCGTACCTTCTCATTATTAATATGTTGCAGCCAATTTATAACTACTATGTGTCTTTGCGTTGCCCTTTGGCTCTAGTATCTTATAAAACAAGAGACAGAGATGTTTAATTATTTACTCAAGATGGGAGAGTAATTTGGTGAGTCCTACTTATGAAACCAGGTGTCTTGACATCTACATTTGGCACCTAATGACTTCCATCAGGCCTTTAATTTTTATGATTACCTAGAGATATTTCATATATAGGAGTCATGTGCATGTGTATGTTTATCAATATTTGGGGTCCAGAACTGTGAGTTCATCAATGTAGGGGAACTCCAAGTGTCAAATTTCCCTCCATCAATATAGATTAGCAACCCCTCTGTAACTTATAGGCTTAGATCATTGTCTGAGACACTGAGAAACTAAGTGACTTGCTCATTGTTACACTATAAATATGGGTCAGAAGTAGGACTTAAATCCAGGCTATTCCGTGACTTTAAGGCTAGCTATCCATTATTTCAGGCTGCCTCTCATGTTTATCTACATAACATGGCACTCAAGAAACCTCTGATCAGGCTCATAATTAACCAATATAGTAAGAAATAACATGTGAACTATAAACATTCTAACATGTTGGCAGATAACCACTCTATACATCCTCCTTAAAGGATTGAGAAACAGAAGATAGGGAATAACACAACATCAGAAAAATTCACTAATCAAATATATAATCAACTCTGATGATGAAGAGGTCTAATCAAAACACAATGGCACCGAGTTGCAACAGGTTGTGTTCTTGAAGCTTTCTTCCCAGTGGCCTCTTCAGTTTTATTTTAAACATCTGAAACACCCACAGAGGATTTCAATCACCTCTAATTACTTTCTTAAGAAATGAGCCTAATTTAAACACCAACCAGCTCCTAAAAATGGAAAATACTCAAGATACATTTTTTGCTGTTGCTTCTTCCAAAAAAAAAAAAAAAAGAAAGAAAGAAAGGTGGGGCTTAACAGTTCTCTTCAAACAGGCTTTGGTGGTTTCTTATCTTGCAGTCTTCTGGACAGAGATTTCTGGGCTAATTTAGAACCTGTCTCTAAAACAATTCTTTGCACATGGTTACAATTTATGCTTTAGGCAAAGGAAGCCAATGTTATAAATATTCATTCTTGGGGAAAGGTCCAGGTGTCACATGATACCAGAAAAGGAATCCAATAGGGATCTCCCAGATCTCTCCCAGAGAAAAAGAAACAGATCTTAGTCTCTTCCACCGTGGGGCTTAAAACACCGTAATGGAATTAACAGAGAGACTCAATTTTCTGTACAGCTGTTTGGTGGTGGTTCCAGTGACTATGAGACAAATTGAAGACATCTGAATTTCTGATGGAGAGGGAGCATGTTAGAAGACCCCAAAGAAAAGCTACAGTGTAAGAAACTAGAGAAAGATTGTATTTAAAGTTCTCTGCTAACCTTAAAGTACTTGATAGATGTCAATTGTTATCATTCATTCATTCATTCATTCATTCATTCATTCATTCATTCCTTTCCTTGTATCCAGCATATTAATCTGGACTGAAGGCTCAAAATGAGTCTGCAGGATGTTGTGTCAGCCAAAAACTTGAATTGGGGTCTCTTTGAAAGGTATAACTTCCAGGGTAGGGAGGTGATCCTCTCAGTGTACTAGCCCTCACCAGACGTCATCTCAGGTTTTGTTCTGGCCACCATAGCTTAAAAAGGACATTGATATAAGCTAGAGAACATTGGGAGTAGGGTAACCGGTATGGCAAAAGACCTTGAATATGTAATGTGAGAATCAGTTGAAGGAATTGGGAATAGTTGTCCCGCAAAATAGAAGAGTCAAAGGGGCAACAAAATATTGGTCTTTAATTATGTGAAAGACCTCCATGTGGAAGAATGATCAGATCCAGGAGACACAGATCGAAGTCACAAAGAGACAAGTTAGGCTTGTTATCAGGAAAAAAAATTAATAAAAAGTAGAGCTCTTCCAAAGTGGAATGGACTTCCTTAATTGGTGATGATTTCTCCCTCCTTGGAGGTCTTCAAGTAGCACCTGGATGACTACTGGTAGCATGTTTTAGTGGGGATTCCCTTCAGTTGGACCAGGGAGCTGCCAAACCTAGCTGCCTCCCAAAATCTGTGATTCTGCATTCTCTGATTTGGGGAGTTCCTTCCTGCTCACTGGATAAATAATTATGGCATATGAAAGATATGTCTGGGCCATGGAGAGCAATGCAAATCCCACTAGTCATTCAGGACATGAATATGCCATGGTGAATATCCATTTCTGAAGCTACTTTCTTTCAAATATGCATTAACAATTGCATCTAGTTTCAGTGGCTGACCCTGGAAATTCATGCATTTCCTACAGACACAGAGTTGAAGTGGCCAGAGTTTGTGATGGCCAGAAGATGAATGTCACAGTGCTATCCAGCTGTAACACTATGTGGACTTAGCTCATTTTTATCCTGTGCCTCCCTTTCTACTTCTATAGACTAGGAAAGACAATAATCTACTTGATAGAGGTGACATTGCTCCATTCAACTTTGGTCTTTCTATTACTCCTCAATGTACACCTTCTGTCCCAGGCAAACCAATTTGTCCTCCTCTTTCTTTCTCTTCCTCAGTTTCCTAGCTATTAAACATCAGTCCTCCTTGCTATAGAACTCCTATCCCTCTTGACATCATAGTGGTTTTGGTTCCTTCTTTGGTAAATTGGAGGAGAGAAAAGAAAGTTGTCCCACAAATATCACGGGTTTGCAGCTTTGCTCTTGGCCTAGTCACATGCCAGCTATTTTTCAAAGTGCAATTTAAGCTTTACATTCTCTACTGAAGGCATCCCAGGCTTCTCCTATCCTCATTAAGTTCTACTAGTTATTCAGTTTGAATCTAGGATAAGGAGCTGCCCATGAAAAGATCCAGGAACCAGCACCTGTTCCACTGGGAATTGCTCCAAAGAAGTCCAAACTTGCACAGGAAGATGAGTAATTAAGGGACAAAAGGTGGTCAGGCCTGGTATTTCCTGCTGCCATAGTGAAATGCTCTAGGAAGACTTTACTCAGACAATCCCCAGGTGACTTGTACAGGGACGAAATGGAAAAATCCAAAACACGATTTCTCTTATGACTTGGAACATAAGGCCTTGGATGGCGTCAGACAAAACACATAGACAAGAAGTGATGGCAAGTGAAGTTCAGATAAGATTGGTGGTTTTGATAATTAGGAGGAATGGAGTAAGAAGTGCTTAAATGCTGCCAATAGCTCTAAGAAGGACACCAACCACTCAATTTAATTAAACATGTACTTATTAAGTAACTACAAGGAGCAAGGCATTATGCTAAGTACTGGAGAAGGAAGAAAAGAAGGAAACAAGCATTTATTAAGAATCTTCTATATTCCAGGCACTGTGCTAAGCACTTTACAAATCTTATATCATTTAATCCTTACCACAACTTGGCAGGTAGGGTCTAGTATTACTTTACAATTGAGCAAACTGAGTCAGATGAAATGGTGGAGATAAAGACAAAAAATCCACAACAATTCACCTCATCAAGGAGTTTACGTAACACTTATACAATAAGTAAATTCTAGATCATGTGAAAGAGACAAGGAACCTCTCAGGGGATAAAGGAAAGTGGTACCTAGGTGAACCTTAAGAGGAAGTACCGATTTTAAAAGCTAGAGATGAAAAAGCAGTGTATTCTAAGCATGGGACAGAACCTGTCACAAAGTTCCCCCCCCAAAAAAATGAACTCTGATTATCTCATAAATTATATGTCTCTGAAGAAGACTTTTCCCACTCTGAGGTTGCCAGTAGGCAGCAGCCAAAAGCAGGCAGATAAGAAACATTTGGACTGACTGACTTCAATGAGTGAATAGCTCCTATTAAGTTCTTACCAAGTACCACCACGGTGCTGAGTATTTGGAACACAAAGAGACACTCCCTGCCCACAAGGAACTTAGATTCTAAAAGGTTTCTCTTACATAGAGTTGATTATGTCAGAAGGAAAAGATGCAAGCCCGGTACTTGAAGCCTTTCTGGGACGGAGAAACCTAGCTTTGGGGATTTTACTTATCTGGGTGGCTTTTCCTGTGTGGCTGTATTCTCTCATGTTGCGAATGAAAGAACATTTTGTGTATCCTTGGGAAAATCTTGTGTACTCAAGTATACTGAGTTCATAAGCACAAAGTGCAAAATAAAGCTAGCAATGATGACTTTGTGTTAAGAGGTCTGTAGTAACTAAGACTTTGAGGATATCTTCTCAGTCCTTCCCTATTTTCTGGGGCACATCTGCTACCTTGGTACTGAGCTGCTATAGGATCTTGACATTTGAAGGATTTTTATATACGGCCAAGCACCTCATGTCTAAGCCAGAATTCATTTTTCCCCTTAGGGTTTTTCAATCAGGAGTTTACATACATTGATTACAGGAAAAAGGAAAAAAAAAACCTTCCTTGGTATGAATAATTTCAAACCCCACTTTTTCTCCTCATTTTTCCTAATCTCTTTATAGTCCTTGAAGACTCAATTCAAATCCCCCACTTCTGCAAGAAGCCTATCCCATTCTTCTCTGTTGCTAGAATCTCCCTCTCTAAAGTTTTTATTCATGTACTCTATCCTGTATGTATCTAGTGGTTTATACATAGTTTTTCTCATCAGAATATAAGCTTCTCGAGGGCAGGGACTGTTTCTTGCCTTTCTTTGTATCCTAAATGTTTAGAACAGTGACTGATACATAGTAAGAGCTTAATAAATGCTTGTTGGACTCAGTGACTGACATTCTCTTGAACATGGAAGGTGTCCCAAGTCACTATTCTGGTTGACCCCAATGTCTTCCCACTCATGCCACCCAGTTCCCAAGGATAAAGAAAACAAAGGGCTGTAAGTATACGAGTTCATCCAAATCCATAAGATGAACAAATCATTTCCCATTTCAAAGACCATGCCAATGTGCTTCATGACTTGAAAAGAATGTTGAGAAAGAAAATATCACCATCACAATTCACAACACTAGAGAAAATCATATAATCTTATTCCATACTGTTACTTAAATTCTCAGATTCAAATAACTATTAACATGTATGGCATACTAACCAATATGACACTTACCACTTTCAAGCCTAATCTGGTTACAGAACAATAATGTGCCTTCTGGAGTACATGTTTCCGATAGTCGGCTTACACAAGCACATAGGGAAAACACGCTCACCAGAAAGGATACAGATGTACAGAGGTCTTCACTGTCACTCAGAATTGGGGGCTGTAGTGTGATGAACTCATCTGCTGTTGCTATAATGCTCTGAACTCCAACCTACCCTCTTCTGCTTTCTACCTCTTGGTATCTGGGACACAGATACTTTTAGCACAAGTAGCATATGTCCCTCAAGTTTTTTTTTGTGTTTTTAATGATTATATACAGCAAGTCAGTGAATCAGCAAGCATTTATTAAGCACCTACTACATGCCAGGCATTGTGCTAAGCTCTGTGGATACAAAGACAGGAAAAAAAAAAATCCAGTCCTTGCTCTCAAGAATCTTATAGCCAAAAAAGGAAGCCACAACATGCATACAACTCTATGCAAATAAGACATAGACAGGATCAATTGGAGATAATCAACAGAAGGAAGGTATTGATAGAAAGGAGGATCAAGGGAGGCTTCTTGTAGGAAATGGGATTTTAGCTGTACTTTGAAGGAAGTCAGGGAGGCTGGGAGAGAGTGATGAGGAGGGAGAGAATTCCAGGAATGGGACAAAGCCAGTGAAATGCTTGAAGCCAAGAGGTAGTTTGAAGAACAGCAAAGAGGCTAACATCACTGGATTGCAGAGTCTAAAGAGTAAAGAACACAAGTCCCAGGAAAAGAGAGGTTGCTAAGTGAAGAGCTGCATGTTAGATTCTAGGTGATGAGGTGGCAATGTGGATAGAAGAGTGCTAGACTTGGAGTCAGGAAGACCTAAATTCAAATCTTGTCTCAAATATTTGCAAACTTTGTGACCCTGAGTGAGTCAATTAACTGCTCTCTGCCTCAGTTTCCTCATCCATAAAATTGAAGTACCAATAGTATTTACCTCACGGGGTTGTTGTGAGGATCAGACGAGTTATGTAAAGTGCTTTGCAAACCTTAAAGTGTTTTATAATGTTAGCTATTATTATCATCACTCGGTATAGAGCTGCAAATCTGGCTTCTAGATGATCTTGCCGACCTGTCTCTGCTAAAGACACACTTCCCCCTACCTTTCTCCACGTACTTTCATTTAACTTAAAAAATGGTCATAGTCTTATGGAGCCTATCATTTCGTATGCTTTCAAGCAGATGGTGCAAAGGATAGTGTGACAATTGTAGGAATTACAGATGGTAACTGGAAGAAAAGTAGCCCAGCAGGAATGGCCTGTCTGTGCTCCATGGACAGCCTCCCACAGCAGTAGTTCTGCTGTTGTCTGAACCCAGGGTTGGATCACCATCCATCTCCTGTAGGCAATGTTTAAAAAAACGTTCTCCTTTCCTTGGGCAGAGGGAGTTGGCCTTTAAGACTCACCTCCACACCTTTTCAACATATAAGGCATCATTGGTCATCATTAGGAAAACTGCAGTTGATGGGGCGGGGCACTTCATGGAGGGAGGGAAACCTCTTGTTCAGCTAGTACCAGGACATTAAACCTGAGTTATTGGTAGGCTTCTCATAGGAAGCAAGACATCTCAGCATTGGTGTTAAGATCTACAGAAAGGAGTTCACATACATGAACACATTTCAGCATCTGGGGGCATTTTTTGCACAGGCAAGATGGGTTGTTGTCCAAATCTTCAAGGAGGGCTTAAGCGAGGAACTGAAAAACTGGCTGGCAGCACATTTCCAGACAACCTACTAAGGTTAATGAAACCGAGGAAGGGGGAGGACAGGCAGAGGTGGAGAATAGTGTAGCAGGAGAACTGAGAGACCATTCAGCAAAGAATCAGCTAGGAGAATTCAGTATTCTCAGGGTTGCTGTGCCACAGGCTCTGGGGCATAAGTTACATTCATCTGTCCTGCCTGACCCGAAAGGTCTCTGCTGTCAGACAGCCAGAAAGCAGAGCCTATACCCCACCCTGTCACTGTAAAAGCAAGGCAGTAGGCCAACAGAATCAACTGGCAGCCATGATTTTTTTTTCTTTAGGAGAGGTTAGGGGGGCTAGCCATCACAGATCTAAGTAGGAGATGTGATCTTTTTCTCTTCCATCAGACAGTTTTCCATGACTTGCCACTTAGGAGGGAGGTCCCTGACTTTGGGCATGATACCACTAAGAAAGCCACTCCATACTATCAACCCATCAGTGTGAAGAGGGAGGTACCAGCCAGCTAAGACAGATTGTCTGCTCTCCTCAGATGGTGTGCCATGGACCCTCATTGCTGCCTGCCTGCATACCCTGGGTCCAGCATCACACCAACCATACTATCAGCTCTGAATATTCTCCCTCAGAAACCATGATCCAACAAGCAGAAGGAATGCTTTTTCCACTCTCCCATAATGCTTGCCTGAATCTCGTGTCAATGCCCAGAGCAATCCCATCAAGGTGCAAATAGATGTGTCTCAAATGATTCTGCAACTATAGATTAAAGCAAAGCCAGAGCCGACAAATGGAAACTAACCCTTGGCATCTTAGACAAATTGGTAATGCACTATGCCAGTGGCTAGCTTAGTGTTTTATCTCTATTACTGGATGATAGAAAAGCACACATATTTTTATTTCCCCTGAAAAATATACATTGGCATGCCTTCCTAAAGTCAGGAGAAAGAGGTATCCTTAATATGCCCTCCACCAACATAACCACCGGATATGCCAAAGCACCTCCATCATATACCTACCTACCTACCCTCAGTCATACAAATCTCTATACCCCAAAGACTTCTCTGGCCACACCCACCACCACCATGTCCCTTACAATCTCCAAACCTCATACCTCCATCAAATATTTCCACCCCCTCCTACATGCTACTCTAATTCTCTCTCCAATTCATTCCCTGCTCCCTGTCACCTCAATATCCCCAAACTTCCTCCCCCGCCAGCCTTCTCTCTCACCTGGGTGTCAAATCCGTTTTCCACAGAGCTGCTCTTCCTCAGGGGTAGCCCATCCCCCGCAGGCTCATGGAGCCCCTGAGATTTCAGGGGTATCTGGCTCGAATAAATGGGCTTGGTCACCTCTACCTTGCTCCCAAATTTGAGGTAGCAAGGTTGGGGGCCGGCCCTGGCCACCGGCACATGGAGGATCGGTGCGGCACTGTGCACAGGTTTCGGCAGTCCCGATTTCATTTTGGAGGCGACCAGGATGGCTGGCATCTTCTTCTGCTTTCCTAACACGTTTCTGTCAGCTGCAGCAGCAGCGGCAGCAGCAGTAGCCGGGCAAAGGGAAAGACTAGAAGGCAGAAAGGCAGCCCTTACTTCGCCCACAAAGCTCCAACCAGTTTATTAAAATAATAACCAATAATAATAATGATCAGCTAGGAGCAGGCACACCTTCACGAATCCCAGATCAATTCTATTAGCTTGCCAACCTTGATCTTGCTGGCCCCGGGCTGCTATGGTCTGCTCTTGCTGCCGTCTTCTGCCCTTCTTAGATGTACCGAGGCTGTTTTAACTGCTCTTCCTTTCCACTGGCTGCTTCCTATAATTTTCCTTCCTGGAAACCCAGACTTTTACTTCCATTATCACTGCATCTCCAAAGTGAGACAGTCCTTTGGAATAAAGATCCGCAGGAAAAAGGAGGGAGGGGGGAGGGAGGAGAGAGAGGGAGAGAGAGAGAGAGAGAGAGAGAGAGAGAGAGAGAAAGAGAGAGAGAGAGAGAGAGAGAGAGAGAGAGAGATGCCAGCGAGAACTAGCAAGCAGGATTTCAAGCTTAAGATGTTTTTCTTCAGCTTTAGCCAAGAAGCAGATGTAGCTCCCAGCACAAGAGTGACTGATGCCCTTGAACAAGAGCCTTAGAGAACCAAGCTTCTTAGTCTTAATATCTTTATATCTGCCGGGGCTGATGAGGCCGGGAAGGAAACCAAGAGAAATCACAAGAGGCGGAATGGTCGGTGCATGACATGAGCTCACAAATGCCACCACTTCCCTTCCCCCTCAAAAATCAAAATCCCGGGGGAAACCACCTTCCCAGCACTTCCCAGGCCTGGGCGTTTGTATAGACGCTGCCTATGGCGTTAAAGGACAGAAACAGCGCAGGAAGAGCAAACAGCGGTAATCCAGCCGGTGAGAGTGAGCTAGAGCAGCGCCCACTTGTTTCCCTGCATGGGCAGCGGAGCAGGTCTGAGGCCAGAGCTGCCCGGAGTGCGCGCGGTAGCGGCGGTAGCAGCAACAGCACCAGCAGCCGCAGCCCGAGCCTGAGTCTCAGCAGCCGCAACAGCGCTACCAAAGAAGGCTGCGGGGGATTAGCCTGAGCGCGAGAAGCTTGCAAACTGACAGCTTCTCTTCAGGGTCCCCGCTGATTGGTCGTCCGCGCTCCAATCAGAAGCCCAAGAGCTGCCTGCAAAAGGGGCGGGGCCTCAACTCCAGCAGCAGCCAGACTTGGGGATGGGGGGGGGGGGGGGGGGAACGGGGGCTCTCTCCAGTGCAAAGCTGGGCTGGAAGCACTCTGCTGCTGCTGCAGCTGCTGCAGAGCTCGCTTCCCTGCCAAGTGGTGTGAGGGGGCACTGCCCTCGAAGAACCCCGGGGCGGAGTCCCTGCAGCGCCCCGAAACCCAGCCGAAAGTGTCCAAACGCCTCTTCAAACACGTACCCTGGCAGCAGCACAGCCGTCAGGAGGATGTTTATTATTTCCCGCCTCCACCCCAGCCCCTCTCCACTGGTCACTTTTATAGTTTGAATTTGCCGGAATAAGATCTCTGGCATTGCTCAGCTACTATCTGACTTAAGGATCTGCTCCAGCGAACCACACGCCCACAACATCCCCAACCCCTTCCCCACCTTTCTTTTCTTTTTTTTCTTTTTTTAAATTTAAGGAAATAACCGTTTCTTCTCTACCCATTCAGAAAGACGCTGGCTTAACTCCTTTGGAGGGAGGGTGCCTCCCTAATGCTACTCCTCCCCGGCTTTCAAAGGCTACACATTTCACTGCAACTATTTGAAGTATTTACGGGCAAATACAATACCCAGGAAAAGCAGCCGCCCTAAACTAACTCCTTCTTACAACCTACCACAGACTCTGTAATTAGAGTGGGCCAGAGAGTATTCATGACATTGGCCGGCTCCGGAGAAACAATACTTCGTTTCACTGGGGGAACCCGTCCCTGACCTTTGCCTCAAACGCATTGGCTGGCCCCAGGTTTTCTGCTGCATTAATGAGAAGGGGAGGGGAGGTTGCAGTGAGGAGTTGGAAGAGATGGAAAGATTATAAGATACTAGATTTAGGGCTGAAAGGGGACATTAGAAGCCTTCTAACACAACGGCCTTCAAAATTTTTGGATCCAACCCCCCCCCCCAAATTGCTTACACACCCCCAGTGTATGTGTAGTTATTTATAAATTATATTCATGTAGTATACTAGTAATGGTGTACATTGGACAACATACTCAAAAATAGACATTTAAAAAGGATGAGATAAAGATGAAATCATTGATCCTAGAGTCAGCAGGGAGCTTCTGGAATTGATTAAGGAGAGATGTGACTTGGTTTTGTAGGCTATGTGGAGGATAGATTTGTGTGGAGAGAGACTTGTGTCAGAAAAACTGTTTAAGAGTCTCTTTCAATAGTCCAAAAAAGGTGACAAGGGCTTGAGGTGGGGTGGTAGCTGTATGAATAAAGAGAAATATGAGATGTTACGGGAGGTAGAAATGGTGATTTGGCAATGACACCTGAAGTGTCCAGGTTAAGGCCAAATTTGAGAAACTGAGAGATAGGCAGAAGGTAGATACATTTAGAAGAGGGATTGATTTGAGGGGAAGATAATGAGTGCTGTTTCAGACTTGTTGAATTTAAAATGTCTATGGGAGACACAGTTCAAAACGTCCACTAGGTAGTTTATAATATGGGATTGGAACTCAAGAGACAGATTGGGGCTGGATCTGGGAAGTTTTCTGCATAGAGATAATAATTTTAAAGTCATAGTTGCTGATGAAGTCACCATGTAAAGAGGGCGTGCAGAGGAGAAAAGGATCCAGGACAAAACCTTGGAACCAACTCACATTTAGGGAACATATGAATGATGATCCATCCACAAAGGGTGAGAAGGAGTTGGTCAGACAGGTCACAGGAGAACCTAGAAAGCAATATCAGAACAACATAGAGAGGAAAAAGGATCGAGGAGGAGATAGTGCCAAATGCTGCAGAAGAAGAGTGAAATGAGATGACTTAAAAAAGACGATCAGATTGGACAGGTAAGAAATCGTTGGTAACTTTGAAAAGAGTAGTTTCAATTAAGTGAGGAAAATGGGAAGGAAAAGGAATAAGTATTTATATAGCCTCTACTATATACCAGCCATTGGGCTAAGGGCTTTACAAACATTATCTCATTTTTTTTCCCCTCTCAACATCCCGTGAGGTAGGTGCTGTTATAATCCCCATTCTACACCTGAGCAAACTGAGGCAAACAGAAATGACTTGCTAAGGGGTCACATAGCTAGTAAGTGTCTAAGGGCAGATATTAACTCAGGACAAGGATAAAGAGCTTAGGAATCTGGGAGACTGAAAAGATGGTGTACTTTCCATGGAAATGAAACAGGGAAACTCAGAAGAAGCCTTTGATGGGAAAGATAATGTTATTGCAAACAGTTGTGCCCACTTATCCTGTACCTCTGACTCCCACTAAAAAAAAGTGCGTGTAGGGGAGTGAGGAGGGGGGTGCTTTATTCTCTATGTGGTGATCTCCATTGAGGTTAAGTGACAACTAAGCTGGCATAGGTGGTAAAAAGAAGCTCTAGGATTTGAATCCTAGTCTTTTTCTATCTCCTCTAAATCCTACCCTTCATAGCAGTGTGGCTTAGACAGCAGGCTTCAGAGTCATAAGAAACCCCAGTTAAGTCCTGACTGTGACATATTGACATATGTTAGTTGAGTGATGGTAGCAAGGCCCTTAACCTTCCAGACCTCCCAGCCCCTCTCTCAGACTATAAATTGTAGAGCAGGTGCAGATGTGCATTGATGGAGGATTTTTTCACCGGGAGTCCCTTATATGAATTAAATCATGGACCTAAACCAATAGTATATTACTATTTTCACAATTGTTGATAAAGGAAGTCCCTCAATCAGGGACTACCAGTTAGCTTCTTCATTCTCTCCAATCCTCAACACAAATCTTTTAGTGATTATGTGAATATAAATTTAACTTTAAAATTGATCTGCAAGTGACCAAACCCACTAATTCATCACTTATTCTGCCTGACAATACTTTGTACTAGGCCTCAGCAGACAATGATATAAAGAGGTTGTAAAAGTCTAAATTAATTTTTGTGGATCACAAAGTTATAGAGATTGAGAATCCCTTCGCTAACATTATGAATACTAGTCAAGATATAGTAGTAAATATACCTGATAAAGATCAGTATCTATAAAGAACTGATACATAGCTATAAGACACACAAGGGACAATGATCAAAGGGTATGAATATACAGTTTAAAAGGGGGAAATTATTAACAGCCATATGAAAGGATGCTCAAATGCTCTAATAATTAGAGAATGCAAATCAAGACAATTTTGAGAAAATGATAATTTCCCTCCTGGAATATTTTTTTTTAATTGGGAAAATGACAACTGAAATAACTCTAGGTTTCAGTTTCCTCCTTTGTGAAATGAAGGTGTTGGACAAGATGATAAGATTCTTGACCAAGATTCAAGACTAAGAATCTGTGAGATTCCTTATGGTTCCAAATCTATACTCTGATAATAAAATTCCATGCTGGTAGGCTGCAAGGAGGCAGTGATGACCTTCTGGACTTGGTTTTGGAGAGCTTGGGATCAAAGACTACTTCTGCCTTTCCCTATCTGCGTGACCTTCAGAAGGTCACCTAATCTATTTGAGCTTCAGTGCTCAAAGATTGGACTAGGTGGTCTCTTAGGCCTCTCCCAGCTCTGAATCTACGATCCTACAGATATACCATTGGTGGGACTATAGATTGGTCCAAACATTCTGGAGAATAGCCTGGTGATAGGCCATAAGAATCACAAAAGGGAACATACTCTTCCATCTAGTGATTCTTTTACTAAGGTCTTATTCTTAACATATTGGGAAAAAAAAAGAGCTGGCCCACTCACAAATTGCCATATACCCATACAGAACATAAAAATTGTTGCATTGCTGGTGGAGCTGTGAACTGATCCAGCCATTTTGGAGAGCAATTTGGAACTATGCCCAAAGGGCTATAATAAAATTCATACCCTTTGACCCAGCAATACCACTCCTAGGGTTGTATCTCAAAGAGATCACAC
>CM053623.1:425862883-425882308 GCA_028646595.1 Phalanger gymnotis | reverse complement strand
TACTGGAATGGGGAGGTTGGTTCACTAATTTGTTGCTCTGGGCCCTGAATAAATTTTTTGATGCCTTCTGCTTGAAGAATTCTATATACCCAACGATTTCGAACCATTCAGATATATATATGATCCTTTTTGAGATCATAAATCTGGCCTTCTTACTACACATACGTGACAATCTCTGTGGGCCATATATCAATTTAGAAACCCATATCTTTATATTATGCTTGTTTTATTATATTTATTATATTTTATATTATATTTTCATATCTAATTATATATTTATTAATTTAATTTATTAATTTATATTTTTATTATATTTTATTTATTTTGTTAAATATTTCCCAATTACAATTTAATCTGGCTGTGGAACACTCCGTGGTATTGTGGGTTGTGTGTTTGACACCTCTGCTCTAAGGAATTCTCTGAGACTATAAATTGCAGAAGAAAGTTCCAATCTGCATTGGTAGAGGGAATTTCCCTACCAGGGAATTCCCTATACTCACAAAATCACAGGTCCAGGCTCTATCCCTGATTTATTGTGCTTTTACTTACATTATGTATATTTATTTATATCATTTATGTAATAGAAATATATTCATTTATATTATATATTTATGTAATATAGATACATTCATATATATTGTATATTTATATAATATAGATATATTAATGTATATCATACATTTATTTGTTATATATTAATATAATATGAATACATATTTATATCATATATTTATGTATTATAAATATATATTTATTTATATATACACACATTTGCATATATTTTAGAAACTATTCTTTGTTTTGTTATGAGACCCACTGAGCTCAAATGCTGTCTGATGACTCCAGGCCCGTGAGTACAATGTACCTCTCTCTGCAAAGCTTTGCTGTTGAATTTTATAACTGATAGTGGCATGAATGGAAGAATGAGGAATAACATTTCAACAATGTGGGCCTACGAGCACATACTGAATGCTTCCCCGCTGGAGATATCCCTTTCAGCAAAGATTTTTAGAGTTTGTCTCCACAACACCAAGAATGAGGGAAACTTAGCAATTATCTGGTTAACTTAATCAGTGTAGACCCTAATTGATATGAGAAATCAAGGCCCTGAGCTTAACCCTCCTTCCTCCTCTTTCCCTTCTGCAGAATTATAGGTTTGGCTACTTATACAGCCCAAATGAACCAGTTATTTGTCCAAATCTTTCCCGCTTTTGGACTGTGTAGACAGAACTCAAACTAAGCAGTCCTGACTATGGGATGTTACAGCATGGCTCGAATAAGGCCTCAATGTTTTGGTAATAAAGTTGTCTCTGTGACTTCAATGTCACATTTCCTCTTCTGGTGTGGTTTTTTATAGAACAACGCTTTGTTTGAGGATAATACTGAAAGCAATGGGAACATTTACTTCATCTTAAGCGTTTGCCCTTGCCCGGGAATTTTCCTAAAATCATAGGCTCTGAAGAACACCCCATGGAGAAATGCATGCCTGATCAATATCTGGTGTATATGATCTGGAAAGGTAGTCTTCTGTGTTAAGTACATGAAGAGTTAATTTTCAGGATGGCGTTAACTCTGTTATGTCAACTATAATGGAAAAAGCATTGGATTGAAGACTGACTGACACTAGCTAGCTGTGTGACCATGGGCAATGCTTGACCTCTCTGATTTTCAGTTTCCACTTCTGCAAAGTGAGATAACAATACTTGTAACTTCACCATAGGCTTGTAGAAAACACTTTTGTACACCTTAAAATATTACACAAATGTGAGCTAATATTACCAAAATGGTTTGTGTAGGGCTCTGGTGTGCATTATAAGATTTTGTGACAGGAAACATTTACGTAGTCTTTAAGGTTTACGTACATTATTTCATTTAATTCTACTACTATAAGTATTGTTATGCCCACTTTACAGATTGGGAAATTTTGCAACTGAGGCTCACAGAGGTTAGTTGACTTGCCCAAGGTCACATAGCTAGCGCAAGCAGAGAGGTAAGATTCAACTCAGGTCTCTCTTGACTCCAAGTATAATGAACTTTCCTCTACAGCACTCTCCTTAAAATTAATGTGTATAGAAATGATCAAGAGATGACTTTAAGGATGCCAGAAGGACAATGAATGAGGACTAGAATACTGTAGTCTGAGTGTCAGCTGTGCCACTTACAAGGTGTGCAAGAAGACCAGGCTTCTGGACTTAGTTGCTTAGCTATATTTGAACAACTACACAGTAAATTTGGAAGAACTCATCATGGGGGTGCAAATGTAGGAAGGAACACTGGACTCAGAGTCCAAAGACCTGGGCTAGTCCTGGTCCTCTAAAAAACTAGCTCTTTGGCCTTGCTCATGAGTGACTTCTCTGTGGATCTCAGTTTCTTCTTCATAAAATGAAGATGCTAGACTAAAAACGTACTTTAAAGTCCCTCCCATCTCCTGCACAATGCCTGGCGTATAAGTGCTTAGTAAACGTTGTTGTGGCAGCTAAGTGGTGCCGTGGATATAGCACTGGGCCTGGAATCGGAAAGCCCTGAGTTCAAATCCAGCCTCAGACACTTACTAGCTGTGTGACCTTGGGCAAATCACTTTACCCTGTTTGTCTTAGTTTCCTCATCTGTAAAATGAGCTGGAAAAGGAAAGAGTAAACCATTCTAGTATCTCTGCTAAGAAAACTCTAAATGGGGTCATGGAGAGTCAGACACAAAACAAATGAATAACGAAAAAATGCTTGTTTACTTGACTTGTTAATCTTTTATATTCAGGGCTAGCAATGCTACCTATTAATTCTGTTCTGAGAAGAGCTAATACATGGTGACGCTGTGGGCAGAGTGCTCAATTTGGAACCAGAAAACCAGGGCTTGAATCTTGGCTCTGTCATTTACTACCTGTATGAAAAGGGTAAGCCTCATCAACTCTCTGGGTCTCATAAAGAAAATGAGAAGGTTAGACTAGTCCTGGCTTTATATCCACGATCCTAAAATCTGCTGGAGTAAGATCATGATTATCAGGTAAGAGTTTTCAAACAGCGGTTGCAATACTACTCTTGAGTAGTAAAAAAAAAATTATAATAGAGAGACAGAGAGAGAGAGAGGGTGGAGAGAGGAAGAAGGCGAGGGGGAGGGGAAGGGAAGGGGAAGAAATCGGCTCTTCAGTTAGTGACCCACCAAGCTTTTTCCAAGCAAGCTTTTTCCAAGCACTGATAGATGGCCAGGAGACTTGGTATTCTTCCCACAAGGGAGAGAGGAGTAGGAGGAGAGAAGGGGCAGAGATCCACCAGAGATAAATCACTCAGGGAGTGTATCTGACAAGGGAACCTTAAATACTCTGCCCACCAAATGGACAGCTCAAGTCAGAGTTGGACTGATACCAATTGATAAAGCAGA
This sequence comes from Phalanger gymnotis, assembly GCA_028646595.1. Classification (NCBI taxonomy): domain Eukaryota; kingdom Metazoa; phylum Chordata; class Mammalia; order Diprotodontia; family Phalangeridae; genus Phalanger; species Phalanger gymnotis. Next base: position 425,878,933 of record CM053623.1, on the reverse strand, counting down.
TCCACTTGCAAGGTTCTTCTGGGCACAAAAAGGCACTATATCATTTGAAGTTACTAAACATAAACAGCTGTGTTGATTTCCGCTCTGTCCAAAACATAGGCTGAAGAACAAAATATGCAGGGATTTTATTTTGTTCTCTGGATTAGAATGATTGTTTTGCAAACAATAGGGCAAGGAACTATTAAAAAAAAAAAAACAACTCCAAAACAAAACTTGCCTATGGTTGTCCCTGACACTTAATGTTATGGAAGGAATTTCAGTCATTTGCTCTCCCAAGAATAAAATCATTTGAATTTTATTCCAGAAGACATTCTGGAAAAGCCTCAAATTGGGGCCTAATGAAGTTAGTTTGTTTATAGCTTTATAAAACATTGCCAAATATAATAATATTGGCTCAGTTATTTCTACAAAGACTATCTTTTAAAACTTTAGGACTTCAAGTGAACTAACATTTTGAATCATTTTTAATGGTCGAGTTTAATCTGACTGGGAAAATGAAAGTTTGTGTTTCAAGTTGGACACCATTACAATACCTTTTGCTGTCTTACTATCAGAGAGGTGTCCAAAAGAATGGGACTTGGAGTCAGGAAGACCTCTTTTTCAATCAAACTTTTGACACTAACTTGGTGAACTTTGACTAATCTGCTGATATCTTTGAGCTCAATTTTCCTCATTTGCAAAATGAGAATAATGTTAGTTGCAATATTTACTCCAGAGAGGATATACTGAGGTTTGAATGGTAGCATATGCATGCTTTGTGAAACTGACAGGTGATATGGGATAGATCTCTGGGCCTAGAGTCAGGAAGACACGAGTTCAAATATCGCTTCAGATGCTTACTAGCTGTGTGAACCTAGGAAAGTTATGTAATCTCTGCCTCAGCTTCCCCAACTATAAAATGGGAATAATAACACCTACCTTACAGGGTTGTTTTGAGGGACAAAAGAGCTAATATTTATGAAATGCACAGAAGAGTGTCTGGTACACGGTAGGCACTATATAAATGCACACACACCCATCTATTTATAGTCATTATAATCAGAATGCTAGAGCTATTGGGACCTTAGGGATCATTTGGTGCAACCCATTCATCTTATTAATGACAAAAAATGAGGCCCAGGGAAGTGAAGAGACTTGCCAGAAGTGTTTTAGAGGCAGAGTGATAGTGATGGTCCTGGAATCAGGAAGGTCTGGATTCAAATCCTGTCTCATACATTTAGTAGTTGTGTGACCCTGGGTGTCACAACCTCTCTGTGAGTCAGTTTCCTTCCCTGTAAAATAAAGGGGTTAGACGTGATGTCCTTCCAGTTCTAAATCAATGAACCTATAAATAGAACCTTGGTCTCCAGACTCCACATCCAAGGCTTTTTGTCTTCTTTTGTGCCCCCAGATTTCAGTACGGTGCCTAGCTCAGAGTAGGGGTTTAATAAATGTTTGCTGAATTGTTTTGTTGATGTTCCACAATCCCACAGTGTAACTCTAGTCCTGGCTTCCTGACATGCTACCAAACAACACATTTCTAGAATCTTTCCCACATTCTCTGTATCTTTGACCCTGGTATCTGAGTTTCCATCCAGAATGATTGCTAGCTTCTCTCGTTTTACTCACCTTTCTCTTTCTATCATAGGAGCCTCTTTGGCAGGCACCATCACTTATATTTTCTCAGAATCAACCCTGAGCGTAGCTTTCCTTACCACCTAACTCTACCCAGATTATTCTCAGGTGTGTGCCATTAACTCTACCTCTCTTATTCTTTACTTGAGCAAGCCATGGGTCTATTTGTTGGTAAAACACAGTGATGATTAGATACTGGTCTCTGCCTAAGCCCTTTTCTTTTTTCTAATATATTTTTATTTTAAAAACTATTTCTCATTTACATGTAAAATTTTTAACATTAATTTTTAAAGATTTTGAATTCCAAATTCTCTCCCTCCCTTACCTCACCCTTCCTAGAGAAGGCAAGCAATTTGATATTGATTATACATGTGAAGTCATGCAAATCATTTCCATATCAGCCATGTTGCAAAGAAAAAACACACACACACACACACACAGACAAAAAACCCCAGAAAAATAAAGAAAAAAAGTATGCTTCAATCTGCATTCAGAGTTTATCAGTTTTTTCTCTGGAGGTGGAGAGTATTTTTCATCATAGGTCCTTTGGAATTATCTTGGGCCATTGTCTTGATCAGAGTAGCTAAGTCATTCCCAGTTGATCATCCTTACAATATTGCTGTAAATATGTACAATGGTCTCCTGATTCTCTAGCCCTTTTCTATCCCATTCATATCTGTATCATTGTTTGAGCCTTGGGTATGACTTGGTCATCTACATTTCTGATAGTCTGTATACATTCCTAAGTCACCCAAAGCCTCCTCCCTTTCTGGGAGGTTCAGAATATGGCTACTAAAATATTGTCTCTAGCCCATCACCAGGACCAAGCAATGCAAAACAACTCCAATATGTCCAGGTCATTTTTATCCTCTTCTCTTGGGTCAAATTGTAGTTTATTGAGGGCTCTTTTTTCTTGTTTCTTCCTTTATTTAGCTCTAGTTCTCACTCCAGTCTATTTTCTCTGATCTAAGATAGCACTTTATCAAATGGGGTTTTTTAATTCCTTGTTTTTCTATTACTTATATTTGAAAGGACTTTCTGTCCTTCTAATTGAAGGTTTGTGGGGGAGAAAGAGGGAGAGAGAGAATTTGTGTGTGTGTGTGTGTGATAGATCCTATGGCAGCCTGGTGAAGCCTGTGGACAATTTCTTAGACTAACATTCATAAATACATAAAATAAAACAGAAGGGAAAACAAATGTTAGTAAAAAATAAAAGCTCCTAAATTCCCTGAAATTTATCCACTTGATCTCGTGTCCCCAACCCTGGTTGTCCATGGATGCCAGATTAAGAACTCTTATTCAAATATCTATCTACACATACATGCATACAAACATACACACACATTTCTTCCTTTACAATTAGCAAGCCACCCTCGGTGAAATAGAAATTCTTAACTTTGATATTTCTATTACTGTGTATCTCCAGGACTTACGCATATACCTAGTTCTACTCTATTTACCAGCTGAGTACAGTGGAAAAGTTATTAGATTTGGAGTGAGAGAATCTGGTTCTAACCTCAGCTATGACATTTGCTACCAAGGTGAGCGCAGATACATTACTGAACCTCTCTGGACCATAGCTTCCTCAATGAGAGGAGAGGGATGTCCATTAAGGTCCCTCCCACCTCTAAATCTATAATGCAATGATTCACTTACTTTAATTTACCTTAACTTGGTTCTGCTTTCTACTCATGTTATGTATGGATGATTGTAACCTCTTGTGACTAGGGGCAGAGTCTCCTACTCCTTTGCTATCCCATCAAGCATAGGCTACAATGCCAGGCACAGTAGATACTCAATATATACTTAGAAAATAACATGCAATGATTCCTACAAAATAAAGACTTAGTTCTTTTTCTTGCATTCTTATTGGGTTTGGTTCAGATCTTCCTCTTTCACTCTGCTTCTGAATTCATGGTAATTCCTACTTTTGAATTCATGGTAAATCCCAGATACTGAAGGTACTTCCAAAGACTAATTCAGAAGTCGCAGTCTGAGGACTGCCATGTGAATCCCCTACCTCCTCTCAAAACATGTTAGGTCAACAAAGGATATTGAAAGCAGCTCCAGCATTATTAGCATGCCATACTCACTTCAGCTAAGCCCTTTAAACTGGCAGGAGGTGCCCACTCGTTGAGCAATTTAGCCTGTTAATGACGAATTCTTCATCGGATTTTGTTTTGCATAGCTCAAAAAGATAAAGCAGAGGAAAACGAGCTAGCCGTAGTAATCCAAGTCTTTTCCATCTGTTTCCCCTTTCTTTTTTCTCATGTAAACACCACCCAAAGAGCCCTTGAAATAAAGTAGAGAACTGCTTATTTTGCTGTTAAAGGTGAGGGGTCCTTACGGAATTTTGTCTCGGACACCCAAATTTCTAGCCTCATGACTCTGAGGTCCAGTTTTTTTATTTGTTTTTGGCAACTGGGGTTAAGTTACTCGCACAGGGTCACACAGGTAGTGTCCGAGGCTGGATTTGAACTCAGGTCCTCCTGACTCCAGGGCTGGTATCCACTGCACCCTAAGGTCCTGATTCAATCTCAACCCCAGTTTTGTTCTAGGTTTTACCAAAAAAAAAAAGTATGTAGATATGCCTGTGTCTCTCTATACAGTAGAAACTTCACTGGCTCATGCTTCATTAAATTCCTGTGGGCTAAGGTTTGGTCAGTGGCTTTCCTCGCTTGGCAAAACTAATGATCTAAGTCATCATTTTGTTTGGTACTCACACCCACACCATGGTTTACTTGAAAGAGCAGTTGAATGTGAGTCAGGAGATCTAGATTTTTAGTGCTAGCCCTGTGACTTTCTATGTGACCTTGGGGAAGTCTCATCTCCTTCCAGGGCATCAGTTTCTTTAGTTACAAAATGAGAGGGCCAACCCTAATGATCACTAAAAGGCTACAATTTTATCACAGGGTCAAACCTTCACCTGTACTCATAGTCATTGGGTCCTCTCTCAAACACCTGTTGTTTCTTTTCTTCTTACCTTCTCAAGATTCTCAGTCCAGTCATGTCTATTTCTGTATTTCTTGGGCATTGGCTGTAAATACCCAGAACCCTGGGGAAAGAGGCTCACCCTTGAGAGCATGTCTACAGCTCAGAGCCTTCCAGGTAGTTCAGAATAATGATGCTATGGATAAAGGGCATCTTAGGTTTTTCTTTCCCTCCTTTTGGGTTCCTCTTTTATCCTTACCTTACATCAGCTCTTCCCAGAACTGGAAGGTTGGGGTTATGGGCACTGGGTGGATTCATAATCAGGCTACTGGTAGACATTTTTCTGACTAACTTCATTCCATGAGTGCCCTACAATGTCCACAGGGAAGATGTTTGAGGTCAGAGGTAGTGAACCCTTAAAAGCCCTCTCTCAGAGAGGTGATTTCTTGTAATTCTTATCACTCATGATGGAGTATGAGGTTTCTATATCCTGGCCTAAGGACTTCCTGAATAGGTGAGGCAGAGAGAAGATGGAGAAAGTTGAACTGAGACTTTTTCTTTTCTTTTCTTTTTTTTTTTTGCAAACAAATCATTTGGGAATCAGAAAATCTGGAAGAAAAACCTCAAAATAGCTCTGCTTGCTCAGTGGGCTTCTAGCCAGCTGTCTGCGTTACTCCACAATTGGCCTGAATTCAGCGGAGGTTCCTTTAATTCCTCATACCAGGTCTGTCTCACAGACAGGTGCACAATCTTGCAGGGAAATAGTCTAATTTTTCCTACAAGAGACATACAAGTCATGTGCTGTGGCTACATCTTTTTGCCAAGTAGATTACTAGATGGATTTTTTTCTATCATCACATCAGCAGCTTTTATGCCAAACTGTTGACGTGAATAAAACACCACCTCTCCCCCTCACACATTCTGAATTCCTGACAAACTGGACAAATTGCTGTATTTGATGTTCCACTCCCCACCTTTGTATAGACTGTCTCCTATACCTGGAATGTTCTGTTTTTCCATTCAAGGCTTAGCTTAAGTGCCACCTCCTACATGCAGCCTTTCCTGGCTCCTCCTTAAAATGACTTTGCACTGACTTTGTATATAGCATCCTCTCTGGGCTCACTCTCTCAACCTTCCCCCTTTTCCTGATTTCACTGGTAGGCTGGGTCCCAGAGTGTGGCTAACTACTAATTACTCCTACCCTCAGGATTCCGGAGGTAACCTTGAAGCATTCGGGCTTCTCATATTATCATTTACAAATGATAATAATAGTAATAATATTAATATTTATGTAGTACTTACTATGTGCCAGGCACTATGCTAAATGCTTTACACTTATTACTATTTCATCTGATCCTCACAAGAACCCTGTGAGGTAGGTGCTATTATTACCTCAATTTTACAGATGAGGAAACTGAGGCAAATGGAGGTGAAGCGACTTGCTCAGGGTCACCCAGCTAGTAAGTGTTTGGGGCCAGATTTAAACTCAGGTCTTCCTCACTCCAGGAAGCAGTGGTCTATCTACCATGCTCCCTCACTCCCCAATCTTCATTTAGTGCATATGCCTTCAACATTGATTAACTAGTTGGTATTTCCCCAATATTGGTTAACTAGGTGATAACTCTACCATGTGGAATCAGCCACTCACCATGAGTGACTGAGGGGCCAATGCTACATGATTTAAATGAAAATGAAAAGTCTTCCAGTTGGCTGAGGATACGGACTAATGACTCAGGAGAGGATGAGACAGAAGTGAGTAGGCATACAAGAAGTTCAAGGGGATGATTCCCCGCACCCCCCCTCTCTCTGTATGTGTGTGTCTGTTTCTATCTCTTTCTTTTGTGCAGGTGGTATTTGAATAAGGAGAATTATAAAGGAGGGCAGGTTGCCCTATCTCCAGCCACCACGTGTCCCTGGATACATGGTGCCTCTTTTTGTATTTATTCTTTCCTAATATTAGGTAGATGAATATATGGACACAGAATGGACACAGTTATGACCTTATAAGCTCTGACAGGACAAGGATGGAAAAGCCATTTTAGAGGTGCAACCAGAGTCTGTAGCAGAGTACACTGGAGTAGGTAGTGGCAATTGCTGTGTCCGGAGGTGCAACCAGTCCAGCTTTGGATTGACCCATCAGCCAAGACAACAATCAATCCATCACTCAATCCAATAAGGGAACATTAATTAAGTGCCTGCTATGTGCCGGGCATTGTGCTATATGCTACGAAGGAACAGCTGACCTAAGCAAGGGAACAACCTCTTCATAGATGATAGCATGCCTAGAAGGGAACTTGGTGAAGACTCCTAGAAGGGAGAAAGGACCTCCAGGACCAGGAGTCACAAGGCACCTCTTGGTCCCTACATGGGTGCCCACTTGCGTTCATGCTTTTGAGTTGGTACCCACTCTCCCCAAGGACTATGCATGTGCACAGAGTAACTTTGTTCTTGCTCTACCTGAGAATGGTTCTAATAGAAAATATCCTTTTGTAAAGGCTAATAAATGCCAAATGGTTGACTGACTTTGGGCAAATATGAACTGCTTCACTGGAGTGGGGCCCATGAGCAGTCACATCAAAAGCCACAGCTCTTTAAGATCTCTCCTGGAATCCTGAGGAGAGGAATGGACTCTAGGGACCAAATCTGCCAATACAATAGGGGGTTTGGAGATCGAGCCCAGACAGGGTGCTACATACATATTTTGCATTTGCTAATATCTACATCTAGTTCCTGCTGCTCCCCTCAGTAGAATGTAATCGTCTTATGGGGTAGGGAAATTTATTGTTAGCTTTGTACACCACTCATACAGCACAGTGTCAGGCACATAGGAGGCGCATACATGCTTGTTGAATTGAGGTAATATATCAGGTAGGCCAAAGACTTGTTTCTCCACTTGAGTGACAGCTTTCTCTCTCTAGGGCACCACCTTTTCCCTTTCCCCAGACACAATGTCATTGCACTAACATGTCTTCTGCCTTTAACTACAGAAATGAAAACATAAAAAAGTAACAAACCAGAATCAGCAGAACCCACTGAATTCCAAGGCAGCCTGAGGCATAGAAAATCAGAGTAGCCTGTGGGAGAGTCAATTCTTTCCTAAGTTACAAGGAAGGATGACAAGTGATGTCCATACCAATTCATGCTCTCCCATCCTCATCAGCAAGACTTAGGCACAGCAAAAAGAGTGGGGTTACTTACTCAGCATCATCCCTCTTTTTCTTTCCTTTTTTATAATGATTATTTATTATATATCAGAATTATGATTACAATGAGTAATTATATTACTAATTATATCACATAAATACATAATAAATCACAATGTATCATAGCAAACAGCTTCCATTTAATTTCTTTTTTTAACTTTTAAAATACTTTTGTTATGCTCTTTTTTCCTATCTCTGCCTACCTAGATACATTCCTTCCACCTAAATAAAAGCCCTTCTTTATAATAAATATGAATAGTTAAGCAAAATAGGTCAAGATGTTGGCTACATCTGACAGTGTATGTCTGCTTCTGTCCCTCTGGCCCATAACCTCTCTTCCAAGTCTTTGGAAGTCTTGAAGAGTGGCTTTGGAAAGTGGTATCCTTTCCTTCAGCCGTCTATCCTCCAATAGTAACCATGAGAAAAAATTTGGGGAGGGGTGAGTAGACATGGATGAAGCAAAGAGTAGGGGAAAGCGTTCACTGTCCAGGGCAAACAAGCATGGTTGTTTCTAAGAGTTCCTGGACCAGAAGATGTGTCCAGAGCCTTTGCCACTGAATTTAGAACACAAGTATGGAGTTAAGGTGTGATATTTTCTTGTATTGCAATGCACTAGTGTGCAAGTATTTGGCTATTAAGAGAACACTTCTACACGATGGCCCAGAACCCTCAAAATGTAAATGGGCTCCTACAAAAGTATCCCATTCCCCACCTCAAGCTTGCCTTCCCTGGGCAAGCCCTTTCCTCTGATCCTACTTTCCCTTTCCAGCCTTCTCTTCCATCAGAATTTACCTATCATCTGTTACTTCCATCAGATCCTGATCTTTGTTTCCTGAGGGGACAATTAGTTAAAATAATCTAACATATCTCAACCACTAACAGTTTTGCTTAAATGCTTTCTTTTTGTTGTTGTTATAAGTAAGAGTGCGAAGGGCATGATTAATCTATGGCAAGGGTTCTTAACCTGGGGCTTGTGAATTTGTCTTTTTTTTTTTTTTAAAAAAAACTAATAATTATATAGCAACATACTTTGTTTCCTTTGTAATCCTATGTATTTTATTGTATGTACTTAATATTTTCTTCTGAGAAGGGGTCTGCAGGTTTCCCCAGACTACCAAAGGAATCCATGACCCACGAAAAAGGTCAAGAACAACTGAACATTTGAGAAGAGAATGTGACATAAGCATCAAAAAGCATTAATAAAACATTTAAAATATTCCCCAAATAAAATAACATAATTAGGTACTCATTCTCGACAAAGTGTTAATCTCATGGAATGGATTGCACTTTAATCTGGCATTTTAACTTGGTCCCAAATGAATGACCTCCTAGTTTTACGCACCAGCAGGGAGGGGCAGAATTATGTCAGAGCTGGGGTGGTTAGGAGTTCAGTTCTTATGAAACCACATTATACATAAGACCAACTGTAGACACTCTGCCACTGTTGGCATGTGGGATGTACTTACAAGTTGCCCTTGCTCCCAGTTCTTTTTAGGAAGACTGTAAAAATGTCATCTCTCATCCCCTCACAGGACTGAAACCCCACTGGCCCATAGTTAATTAAGTCCCTGTGGGCTAAGCTTCAGTCACTGACTCTCCTCACTTGGCAGAATTCTTAACCTAAATAGCCATCTTCAGGGAATTGACACCCACGTCCAAAATAAAATTCCTACCTACATCTATCACTACCAGCTCTTGGAAAGGCTTTCAGCCTTATTCTTTCTCACTTCTCAAGCTTCCCCTTCAAGCAAAGCCAACCAGTTAACATTTATTGAGCACCCAGCCCTTTCTAGGTGCTGTGGCAGATATAAGACAATGAAGGAGATGTAAGAAAGCAGATGCACATGAAAAATGAATGAACGACCCAGTAAATTGACTACAGGCCCAATTTTCATCCCCCAGACTCTGGAGCCTTTATCACATTTCTGTGTGTATGGTGACTGTCTTTGATCTAAGAAGGCAACATTGTGTACCTTATACAAAAAACACACGCATCTGGTTAGCATTTTTCTCCACAATGCTCCACAACTATTACCGAATTCACCATTACCAAATCACAAGGAAATATATCGGACCACTTCATCCCACAATGAGATAAACTTGGACAGAAGGCTCAATCACCCCTTAGTTCACTCATCAACTGGGTGTGCTAGAAACTTGTGTCTTGTTACAACTCTGACCCCTCTGCAATACCATATGAAATGAAACAACCAGAATTCTCTAAAATGCTGGCCAACTCAGTACAAGGGAGGGTGCAGAATTTGGAAAGCTCTACCTTTGGTCAATGACAGAGCTCTTAATAGGCCTTCTACCAGCTTAGCCTGGAGAAGAAGGCACGGCCAACACAGGTGCTGAAATTCATGTTTAGGTTCAGTCGTTTCAGTTGTGTCTTACTCTTCCTGAATCCATTGGGGTTTTCTTGGCAAAGATACTGGAGTGGTTTGCCATTGCCTTCTCCAGCTCATTTTACAGATGAAGAAACTGAGGCAAGCAGGTGACTTAAGTGACTTGCCCAGGGTCACACAGAGGTATGTGTCTGAGGTTAGATTTGAACTCAGGTCTTTTTGACTCCATGCCCTGCCACAGCTGCTGAATAACTACTCATGGAGAGCCTTAAATAGGCAGAATGTTTTGGAATGAGATCTTATTAAAGCCTAGTGATCCTATAAAGAGGCTTGGTGGGGCAGTGGAGGAAATTCAAGGGAAGGCTTGACCTTTTACAGATCAAAACCTGTAATGATGACAAGATAGGATCTGAAATAATCAACCCAGAATGCTCATGGTACGACTTGATTTTTTGAATCACCAAGCCTTCCTTCCAGCATAATTCAATAAATTAAATGATAAGAATTTTATTTTTCTGGTAGCATATCTTTAATCTCTCTCTCTCTCTCTCTCTCTCTCTCTCTCTCTCTCTTTCTCTCTCTCTCTCTCTCTCTCTCTCTCCCCCTCTCTCCTATGTCTATCTCTGTCTGCTTTGTCTCTCTCTGTCTCTTTCTCTGTCTCTCTCCAAGTACCCTAAGGGCAGAGAGACTGGTATCTCTTATTCTGTTTATCCTTCTTGTCCCCTGTTGGCCTCCCCCTCCCTACATTGATTAGATCAATGTACTTATCCTGGCACAAACAATCTGCCTTCAACACACCTTCCTGACTTTATCACATGCTATTTTCCTTTCAACACTCTGTGTACAGCTAGACTTAACTATGTAGTGTACCCCTTTTGTCCTGTAGATAGATACCCGGAGATTGACTCTATAGGCAAAATTAATAGAGTAGTAATGGCTTATAGTAAGCAGCACAATTTGAAAACAGGGAATCCTTTTAGCTGGCTAGTTAACTACTACCTCCAGACATCTGAGTATACCTGGCAGAAATAATCTTTAAATAGGAAAAAAGGAGTCTGAGGACCTCTGGGTGTTTCTTGAAATTCAGCACTGAATCCCTGTCCAATCTTGTTGGCTTCACTCAGTGTCTGCCCCTCGGCATACCCAAGCATAAATCCTGACCTATTTTTTTTTTTTTTTTGCTGATGCGATATTTTTCCTGACCACCCATAGTATGTGAAGCATTGTAGAGACTGTAATACATCACATTTATAGAGAATTTTAAGATTTATAAAGCGTTTTCTTCCCAACGACCCTGTGAGGGAAATCATATAATATTATCCTCATTTCTGGACCTCAGTGAGGCTCAGAAAGTTTAAGTGACTTGCCTGGGGTTCAGCTAAAACTATTGGAGCCAGGATTCAGATTGAGGTCTCCTGACTCTGAGTCCTTCATTCTTTCTACCATGTCATGCGTCTTCTCCTATGTTAGACTCCTGAACATCAAATCTCAATTACATGCACTTTGCAAATCTATTTCTTTTGCTAAATCCTTTTTACATCAGTTGAATTTTTTTAAAAAAATATTTTCTTTTATTTTTTCAATTAACCAGCATTTATTTTCCCTCTCTCAACTGCCACCCCACATTGGAAAAAAAGCAAAGAAAAACAAATAAGTGGTCAAGCAAATAAAATTCCCACAATGGCCATGTTCAAAATTGCATGTCTCACTTTGAATCTTGTATCAATAACTTCTCTGTCAAGAGGTGGATGGCATGCTTTCTTATCAGTCCTTGGGAATCCTGACTGATCATTGCATTAATCAAGGTTCTTTAGTCTTTCAAAGTTGTTTGTCTTTACAATGCTGTTGGCATTGTATAAAATGTTCTCCTGGTTTGGCTTGCTTCATTTTGCATCAGCTATATAAGTCTTCTGAGGTTTCTATGAAACCACACCTTAAATAATTTCTTACAGCACAATGGTATTTCATTAGATCATATCCCACACTTTATCCAGTCATTCCCTAATTGATGGGCACCCCTTTAGTTTCTGGTTATTTGCCACTACAAAAAGAATAGTTATAAATATTATTCTACATAGGAGTTCTTTCCCTCTTTCTTTGATTTCTTTTGGGGGTATAGCTCTAGTAGTAGATGAAAGAGTATACACGGTTTAGTAACTTTTTGGTTCACCTTCATGTTCTAATATGCCCTTCCTCTTCCCCCACTCAGAGGACCATTATTAATAACAGAGAATAAAGAGAAAAAGAAAGGGGTGGGCAGTTAGCAAAACAAATCCATACATCAACCAAGTCTTATACCACATGCAACATTCCATACCGTGTAGACCCTACCTATGGCAAGAAGGAAGGAAGGTTCATTTTCATATCTTTCATATTCTTATATCACTTTGAAAATATTAAAATGCTATGTAAGTGAGGGGAATGGTCAGGTCAAGTCAATAAGCATTTGTTAAGTGCTTACTACGTGACAAGTACTATGCTAAATGCTCAGAATACAAAGAACAGCAAAAACATGGTCCCTGGCCTCAAGGCACTCACATTCTAATGGGAGAGACAAGAAGCAAAAAAAAAAAAAACTATGTACATTCAAGGTATGTGATAATCTAGGAGGGGTTACACTAGAAGTTGAGAGGATGAGGAGAGGTCTCTTTAAGTACAGGGTGTCCCTAAAGTCTGGACACATAGGCAAAAATACATGTCTGGAAATATTCGGAATATTAACAGACCTTAGCCCTCTTGACTTCCTTTTCTGGGGTATGCTAAAGGAGAAGGTGTACTCAATGAAAATCGCAGATGCAACACACTTGATTGAACATATAAAGGGCGAATGTGCTAAAATTTACAGCAATGTGGAGTTATTGTATCGAGTTCACACGAATCTTGCAAAGCACATCAGCGTTTGCATCACAAATGATGGAAATGATATTGAAGAAGTTATTTGTTAATATTCCAATTAAATAAAATGTTGTTGAAAATTTCATTCATTTCATTTCTTGAAAATATGCATTTTTGCCTATATGACCAGACTTTAGGAACACCCTGTAGAATATCCAAGGAAGCCAGGAGGCAAACACAAGCAAAGCATGGGGGACAGTCAGTGAAAAAGGATGGAGTTGGAAGATGGAGTGTGGTTATTATCTTGGGTGCCATTTCTACTTGTCACTAGTGGGAGTTTAAGGTTTACCTACCTCTCAGATGTTGTGTGAGAAAGCCCAGGTCCTGAGTCATTATTAAAAACTACTTTCCATTCTAAACCAATGGACTCGTCAGTTCATCTTTACCAAATAGAATTTCTTCAACACTCACACATGTGAGATACTGTCCTGATCATTATAAGAATATGCAAATCCAGGGCCATAGCTAGGGATTCTAGCGGCCCAGAGCAATCTCATTTGAGGAGGAGGGATGGTTTATGGTCTGGGTTGTGGATTACATTTTCAAGCTCATTACTTGTTTCTGGCCTGTTCCAGAGTTCTATTGCTTATTTTCACAGGATTCTACCTGGAAGGAAGAAGCATTTTTCTAGTGGACCCTGGTCCTATCTGCCTCTTACTCTGAGACCAACCTTCTGGAGACCTCAAGTCTCCTTTTCCTTCCCTTCTCCTGAGGTCAAGGGGAAGAAACAAGGCTCCCTGGATACCAGCACCCTGGAGTAAAGGTCCAAACTGAAATGGTGACCAATATAGATCAATACAGACAACCAGACCGAAGTATATTGGTCTATATATTTTGTATGTATAAGCCCCTCTCCTTCCACAAAAACAGAACTGTTCAATGAAACCAAGAGAACGACTCAAGTATGAGTCAGACATAAGTAAGTCCAGCAGAATGTAAACCCCTTAAAGGCAAGTACTGTTTCATTTTGGACTATATATCCTCAGTTCCTAGCACTGTACCTGGTACATAGTAGGAACTTCATAAATGTAACTGGATTGAAAGCAATATTTGAAATTTATATTAGGCATTTTGGTCTTTCTTAAATTCCTTAAACTTCCATGGGTTGGGTTAGTTTCAGATGTGAAATTGATTATTTCTCAGACATGATCCCAGGTGAAACAAAGGTGTATCTAACCAATTGTTGTTTGCCCTTCATTCTTGAAGAGGAGCAATGACATCATGAGGGTGATGTCTTGACTTTCAAGTGAATTAGATTTAAGTGAGACAAAGCTTCATAGTCATTAGCCTTACTCTCTCCTCCAGTGATACCATGGTGACAGAAGGTACTCTGAGCGGAAGGTTAGCCTTTTTTTTAAGCTAGCAAAATTCAATTAGCCTTCTGAAAATGAGACTAGTATTTCTATGTACACAGGGAAAAGTTAGTGGCTGGGCAAAATCCAGCTTCAGTGCACCCTGTCGAATCCCTCTTTTTCTCTCGTAGGATGCTGATAGAGCAGTTCTTATTCTAAAGACTAATTGGCCTACAGTGTAAAAACGAGCACACTGACAAATGACTGAGCTCCGACCTTGCAGTAGTAAAGATCAATGAGACAGCTAGCTCACTAAAGCTGTTGGACAGACCTCAGATGGTAACTCAAAAGGGACAAAATCCTTCGTGCAAATGCCAGACAAAGAAACATTTCCCCAACAATCACCCTATATCCCAGGTGTCAGTTCAGGATTATGGGTGAAAGCATAGCAGATGTCAACAGATGGATGCCAGGATGGAATGATCTGGCTGTAGGTGAGGAACACTCAGTTACCAAAGTCAGAGCAGGCAATAGGTCAGGAATCCAGGACAGGCAGACAGGTGAGGTCATGCAAGCGACCAGAGATCAAAGCCCTCTCTGAGGCTGATTTGATCCTGAGGACAGAGGTTCTGACTCAGCCAGGGAGCTCTTCAGACTTTGTTGGGGAAGAGTGCTGAGCTCAGGGTCCTAAGATCTGACTCCAAATCTGCTGTTTCTACCTGTGTGATGACAAGCAAGCCACTTAACCTTTCTGGGTCTTAGGTTCCTCATTTACAAAATGACAGGGGCTCAACTGGATGAATGCTGAGAACTCTTCTAGGCTTAGATGACAGAGATTTCTCCCTAGGCAGCCACAAGCCTGCAAGCAAGGCCAGATGAGTGAGTGACAGAGTCTTTCTGGAAGATCAATCAATCAATGAACACTTATTAAGTGCCTACTATGTTTCAGGCACTGTGTTAGGTGCCAGAGGCACGGTGTGAAGCATGGGAAAAAAGGATAGTACTCGATATTAGATAGTGATGTCAATTTAAGCCAGCACTTAAGCCTATATTAATTGAGGAAAGGGATTATTTTGTCATTGACTTTGCATCCTTGGTACCCATCAAGTGTCTGGTACATAGTAGGCACCTAATAAATGGTTGCTGAAGGCAAGGGACAATGAATGATTATGTTAGGAGTTAGTTGCACATATGAAGATGAAGCAAGATATGGTAGCTGGCTTCAAGGAATTTGTAGATTAGACAAATGTATGAATAATTCTAAGTTAAAATATGATAAATGCATAGCAGAGGTCCACATTGGATGATATGCAGTTTCTGAGAAGGGAGAGATCTCTAATAGCTGGGAGGATCTGAGGAGGCTACAGAGAAGAAATAGCTCTGGATTTGGGTCATCAAGTAAGGGAAGGTTTCTAGAGATGTGGTGGAAGAAGGAAAGGCACTATTCAGGCTTGGGGAGGGGGCTTGCCAAGAACGTGTATACACACAAACATATATGTTGTGTTGTTAAGCAAAATTGTCTCATTAGCATGGCTTTTGTTTCTTTTGAGTGGAAGTACTTTCAGCTGTTAAGTGCTAAGCCCCAGGCCCAGGGCCTGTCAGGTGTGAAACCTGTGTGGGTGTGGATTGGTGACTTAGGAGGGGCCAGCTCGGGAACCAATGGTCTCTGGTCATTGAGGCGGGGCTTGAGAACGCCGGAAGCTCGGCTGCGAGGAGGGGTGAGCTGGGAGACAACTTCAGCGGCAGCGGCTGCAGCGGAAGGTGTGGAAG
>CM053623.1:425834684-425862383 GCA_028646595.1 Phalanger gymnotis | reverse complement strand
TGGGGCCTAAATAAATTTCTTGTTGTTTTCTCCTTAGAGAATCTCTCATACCTTGCGATTTCGGACCATTCAAACATATACATGATTATATTTGAGATCATAAATTCAGCCTTCCTACTACATATGTGCACATGTACATGTGTATGGGCAGATAGATATTCATGTATGTAGATACATGCACATATGTATCTGTACATAACACATGTATGCATGAACATGTACATATATGTATATGGATAGAATAAAAATTGGGGAACGGGAGTAGTCTGTTTCGACTGGAATGTCTAGTGTGTAAAGGGGAATAATATAAGATAAAATTCAAAAGATAAATTGAAACCAGATTGTGAAGGACCTTGAATGCCAAGCTCAATCTTCTGCCTATTTAGGCAATGTAGGTTTTTGAGTGGCAGATGATATGGCAACATTTCTATTAAAGAGACTGCCCTGGGAGTATGAAGGCTGGATTGGAAATGAGAGAGGCTGATGGCAAAAAGACCACTTAGTAGGCTTCATTTTAGACCTCTCTCTTAAGAAAAGTCTGGTCATTTGGTCATAAACAGAATCAGGATTTTGCTCTTTTTACAGAGCCAGGTATACCAAGACTACTTCTAGGATGGTGAAATCTAGTAGGAGCATAATTTGCCAATTTTGTGGTGAGCCACAGGCCAGATCTGCCACTATTCAATTCAAATGGGTTGTCAATCCAGAAGGCTGAAGTACTGAAGGCTGTTGAAAGAGTGGGGGCCAGATGGAGCAGAATGTTAGGAAAGTCAGGATAAAAGATGGCCACTTATCTAATAAAGTTCCATATGGGGAACTAGAAAGCAATAAGGACATTAATCATTTCCTATGGATTTATTGGATACCTAGGACATCTCTCACTTTGTGAGGGATGCAGAAATATGAGTTGAAGTTTCTGCTCTCTAGGAACTTAGTCTAGGTTGGAAGATGAATCATACAGATGTGGAACCATCAAAACCTCTCTAATTAGGAAGCTGGGAATTCAAATCACGGAATCCTAGAACTTTTGATTTGGAAAGGTCCATAGAGAATATCTGGTCCAATGTTCTTATTTTGCAAGTAAGGATACAGCTGTTCAAAGAAATGAAATAATTGATACGAGTTCCTAGTGGTCCCATTGGATCCTTAGGCAGAAGGATGATGCACCTGACTTGGTGGGTAGCTAGAATGCTGGATGGTACTACTTTGGGACAGGGGCTTTATGCAGAAGCTAGGACCTCTGCTTTGAAGAAATGGATTTCATGGGGATACCTCTGCCTTTGGCCCTGACTAGTTTTAAAAAAATGCCCCTCACATATCACTATTGCTTTCTTTTTTAAAAAAATTGGAAATCAGGAAAGAAATTCTAACCATAACTCATTGCTTCCATTTTATACAATAAAAATTCCTTCTTTCCCTCTGAGGACATGTTGATGAAGACAGATTGGGGATGACCAGAATCAGAACACAGCAACTCTACTACTCTATTTCTTCACCCCTGAAGTGAGATATCCAACCTTCACTAGGGTTTGGGTCTTGTAGGGAGAAGGAGATTAAGAGGAAATAATACCTCAAAATAAAGTCCTTGGTGTTAGCAGCTAGTTGGCATAACGGACAGAGCTGAAGACTTAGTATCAGGCAAGGCTTAAGTTTAAATTTTGCCTCAGACACTTATTAGCAGTATATACCCTTAAGTTCTCTCACACTCAGTTTCCTCATCTGTAAAAACGAGATAATAATAGCACCTATCTCACAAGGATGTTATGAGGATTAAATCAGGTAGTAAATAAGTATTTGTTAAGCATCTCTATGTGTCAGGCACTGTGCTAAGTGCTGGGGAGCTCAGAGTCTGATGGAGAGACGACAGGCAAATAATTTTGTAAAAATAAAAGATAAGATAAGTTGGGGCCATGGTAAGAAGAGGAAAGGCACTAAGATTAAGGAGGATATAAAGTGCTTTGTAAGCCTTACAGCACTATGTAAAGGCTAGTTATCCTTAGAGCTGCCACTGCCATTAGATCAGGAATTGGGAAGGTACTTTGAAAAATGAATCCTTCCTGAAGCCTCACATGTAATCCATGACACTATCATAGTATCATAGACTACAGAAGAAATGCTGGAATGAGGAAAAAGAGCTAGAGTGGCCAACAGTTCAACTTCGAGCCAAACAAAAATAATCACCATATTCTATCTTTAGGCCTTTCCATCAACCCAGTCTATCTTCGCCAAAATGAAATATTCTTGTGGTAATCACAACCACGTCAGAAATATCTGGGTTAGCCCCTGCCAGAGGCAGGGGAATCAGGCGGAGGGAGAGGAAAAAGGAAATGAGGGAAAATTAGTATTGGATTCTGGAGACGTCCCATTATTAAATCATCAGTTCAAGTAGGGGCAAGAAGTCAACAGGGAACAAAGGTCATTAACATTAGATGAAGGCTGCTTGCTAGTCGGCAATGCAAGCCTGCTCCTGGGACAAGAATCTTTAATGCAAGAACACTAATTGCATTAATTGCTGAGAACAAAGTGTTTGAAATCATATTGGTACTATAGAAAGATGGCTGAGTTTCTCACCCCTTTACCTAGAACCTGATTAATATTTTGAAGCATGTCTAAATTCGTTGCTGCAATGGTTCTCCTCAATCAATTGACAAGCATTTTTAAGCATCTGCTACATGCCAGGCACTACGTTAGGAAATGGGGAAACAAAGATAAAATCAAAACAATCTCTGCTCTCAAGGAGTTTTCATTCTACTGGGGAAAATAATGTGTAGCCAGAGAAGTATATAATAATAATAATGATGATGATGATAGCTAGCATTTATCTAGCACCTCAAAGTTTATAAAGCACTTTATAAATATTTTCTAATTTTATTCT
Organism: Phalanger gymnotis; assembly: GCA_028646595.1. Taxonomy (NCBI): domain Eukaryota; kingdom Metazoa; phylum Chordata; class Mammalia; order Diprotodontia; family Phalangeridae; genus Phalanger; species Phalanger gymnotis. The sequence goes on along the minus strand of CM053623.1, from coordinate 425,859,508 downwards.
CACAATAATTCTGGGAGGTAGGTATTATTATTATCCTTATTTTACAGATGAGGAAACTGAGTCAGGTAGAGGTTAAGTGACTTGTCCACTTTTCCCAGCTAGTAAACGTCTGAGTTGAAATTTGAACTCAACTCTTCCTGATTCTTGGCTCAGTGCTCTATCTACTTTGAGCTGGCCTAACTAATAATCAGCCAGTCAATAAACATGTATTAAGCTCCTACTGTATGCCAGTTACTGCGCTAAGAGCTGGGGATACAAAAAGAGGCAGAAGATAGTCCTGCTTACAATTTATTGGGGGTGGCAAGCAAACAAATATGGATGAAGAAGCTATATACAGGATTAAGCTGGGAATAATTGAAAAAGGAAAAGCACCAAAATATAGAGGGGTTGGGAAAGGCTTCCTGTAGAGGATGGGATTTTAGTTGGAACTTAAAGGAAACCAACTCAAGGATAAGATAACTCAGGATAACACACTGCTGATAATGATGTTGCCCAACACAAGTGCACAAAGCAATCCTCCTGCAATGGGGAAGGATTAGGGAAGTAGTTTCAGGAATGGGAAGGCAATAGAAACTGGGGGTAGGAGGATCGGGAAAGCTCTCATGTAAGAGGTGGAGCCTGAACCAATATTTGAAGGATGCTAAAGATTCTAAGGCTCAGAAGTGTGGAGGGAGACCAGTCCAGACAAGGGGCATAGCCAATGAAAAGCATAAGATCAGGAGATAGCTGTGTGTAAGGAGTGTCCAGAAGGTCAGTTTGGCTGGACAGTAGTGCATGTTAAGGGTAGTAATGGATGATGATCCTGGAAAGGTAGGTTGAAGCTAAGTTGTAAAGAGCTTTAAATGCCAACAGAAAATCTGCATTTGATCTTAGAAATGATATGGAATATATTGAGGAGGGGAGTCCATGGCCTCATCTACGCTTTAAGAATATGACTTTGGGAGCTGTGTAGATAATGGATTAGAATGGAGAGAGACTTAAGGCAGAGACATTGATTAGAAAGACTATTAGCAATATCCCAGGCAAGAGATAAGGAGGACTTGAACTAGGGTGTAGAAAAACAGAGATAAATGCAAGAGATGATGTGGGAGTAAAATCCATAGGACTTGGCAGTTGGTCGGATAGTGGGAGGTGAGGAAGAGCGAGGTATCGAGGATTCCTTGAGTGATTGAAAGGAATGTCTTAATAGAAAGAGAGAAGTTCAGAAAAAGGACTGTTTTTGGAGAAAAGATAATGAGTTCTGGTTTGGACATGTGGAGTTTGAGATGACTACAGGACACTCAGCTCAAAGTGCCCCATGGGCATTTGGCAGTGGAGCTCAGGAGAGACACCTTCACACACACGTGCAGATTACATTCCCTTGAAGGAGATACCCAAGGACATGTGCCCTTTCAACAATCCATTGCTGACAAATATTATCCTCACTTAAGAAGAATATAAGTGCTTTGAGGTCAGAAGTTATTTCAGTTTTGCCTTTGAATCCCTAGAGTGTTAGAGCCCAGCACCCTGCACATCCTAGGCAAGATCAATCAATGTTCTTTGGATTGAAATGACTTCTCATCATGGGTGGCCTTTTTGGCTGGTTGTAGACAATGTGCTAGAGGCCTTCAGCTCTTGTCCATTTTTTTTTTCTGTATGTGGAGGGTGGTAATAATGTGCCACTTAGACTGTCCATCTGTTTCTCCCATTCTTTCAACACAAGAAACCATTCTCCTTTGGAAGCCATTCATATGCTTATTAATGTCTTTTGTGCCAAGTCTTAAACACATGAAACCTCTTTGAGATAGTGGTAAATACTTTCAGGGACTTCTTTGCCTCTAATCTTGCCTTTGTCTCTTGAGGAGGCCGTGCGGTACAGTGCCGGAAGCACCAAATTCAACTAGTCAGACAATCTGGTCTTAAATCCGGGCTATGAAAATGACCATCTCAGTGACCTTAGGCAAGCCCCTTCATCACCCTTGCCCTTGGTTTCTATCACTGAAATGGGGGGCGGGGCAGAGTGGATCAGGTGACTTCTCGGTCTAGTCCTGTCTTAAATCTAGAATGTTTCTTGCTGAGCAGGTAAAGGAAAGGGTTTGAGATATTTTTGGAATCCCACTTAGCTTCTTGAAGGAGGTGACATCTGAGCTGAGCCTTTAAAGAAATGAAGAATTCCAAAAATAGAAACAAGGAGGGACAGCCTTTTGGACATAGGGGACAGCCTAATAACAACAACAATAACAATAAGGGACATCATCATCATCATCATTGATGTTATTGTTATAGCTTCTCTAGCAGCATTTGTTTTGGACTTCTCTACCAAGCTCCCAGTAAACTCATCATTTGGAAGTCTCACTATCTTATGAGATCCAATCAGCCTTGGCACACACAGCTCATCATACTTTCTGCCCCTTGTTTCAACAATCCGGCTAACAGCTTCTGTGGGGGTGTAAGATCCACCCACAGCCAGCACCCAGAAAGCTGCCAACAGCACAGGTTCTTTTGATCTGCTTAACTAAGGAAAGCAAGGTGAAAAGGTTGACAAGCTTACTTTAATTCAGCACACAAATATCATTCACTTAGTTCAGGTGAAAAAGACCAGCACATTGAACTTCAGAGCAAAATACAAACAAATTACAAACATCAACAGATAGATGCCCTCTGATTCAAATCCCAATACATAGTTACTAGAGTTCAACAAAGTCTCAGCATCCGGATCTAGAAGGTGGAGGGCTCCCTAGCCACAGGTGCACAGAGTCTCCTCATCAACACCATCTCAAGAGCCCTGCGCAAATGGCTCTGTCCTCCCTTCTTATAGTGCTTCAGACATCATCAAACATCATCTGAATGACCAGAACTTAGGCTGCTATGATTAGCTCGAGTTAGCCCCTCCCCTTAGGACCCTGGGAGGTTCACATCCACTAGGTTAACACCTGATAGGGCATGGCTCTGGAGTTAGCACCTCCCCTTAGCCAGCCCCACCTTGGGACCCACCCCAGTCACCAATCCACACCCATATAGGTTCCACACCTAATAGTGGATTGGGCATGGGGCTTAGCACCTAGTAAGGCTCAATGAAATACACTGAATTACTCAAAGGAAACAAACATAACTCTTCAAGGGCACTTGTTGAACTAAGTGCTAAAAAGCCCATTTTGCTTAACCAACACACCCCTATTATTAGAGATTGAAGCCATGAAATCCTTCATTTAAGGAGGGGACAGACTAAACATCTCCTCGGGCATTGCCTCATTTCCCACCCAGCTGCTTTCATTTAGTATGGCTTTTACTTCTCCAACATGCCCCTATGCCAGTTACCTTCTTCCACTACCTCCCCACCCCAATTTTCCCCCTCTCAGCTTGTGTGTGTGTGTGTGTGTGTGTGTGTGTGTGTTGTCTCTCACCATTAGACTGCAAACTCCTTGAGGGCAGGGACAGTCTTTCTTTTTCATATTTGTATCTCCAGTGTTTAGCATAGTACTTGGTAAATACTAGACACTTAATAAATGTTTATTGACTTTTATATGGCACTTTATTAAGGTCTGCAAAGAGCTGTATATATGTTAATTCATTTAATCCTCACAATAGGTAGATGTAGATGCTATTAATATCCCTATTTTACAGATATAGAAACTGAGGCAGACAGAGGTTAAGTTATCTGCCTAGGGTCACACAGCTAGAAAATATCTGAGGCTGGATTAGAACTCAAGTCTTCCTGAATCTAGGTCCAGCACCTTATCCACTACACCCCCTTAGCAGCCTAAGCAAAGACAGAGACAAAAGGTAAATGTCCAGGTCCATGAACAGCACCTATAGAATGATGTGGCTAGAAAGTCAAGCACATCAAGAGGAATAATATAAAATCTGGAAAAATAGGCTGGAGCCAAATGGTCAAGGGTATTAGATGCCAAGAAGAGGAGTTCATATATTATACGACAGAAAACAGGGAGTCGTTTAAGATTCTAGATCAAAGAAAGTAACATAAGGAAGATCACGCTTCTTGTGTTTTCGGAAGATTATTCTGATAGCTCTTTAAAGGGTGGCCTGGAGAGGGGAGTGAACAGAAGCAGGCAGCCCAGTTAGGAGGCTGTTGCAGTGATCCAAGTGAGGGGCAGCGAGGGCCTGAGTGGGGTGGTATTTTTGTCAATAGGAAGGAGATGAATGAGAGAGTTGTGGAAATAGTATCAAGAGCTGGCAGCTACTTGAGTATGGAAGATGAGCGAGGATGGTGAGTTATGGATTGCTCATGTACAATGTAATTGATAAGTGGGGTTTTTTTTAAACAATAAGGACTCACCTTCAGATTTGGCCCTAACTGTGGCTATTGCTATATCTTCTCTTATACTTACAAGTTTTTGAGTCAAATACTTTCTCCCTCCTATTTCCCTTAATCCTGACTCTTGGATTCTTGACCTGTGTCTGGCATCTGAATTCCAAGTCTGGCTCACATTCCCTTTTAGGTAACTCCATCCAATAGCTTTATCCCTGACCGTATGCTCAAGCTCTTGAGTCTCAACGTCTTCCAGACTGACAGCTCCAGGTCCTGGCCCTTACCCATCAGCTGTCAGCAGAGAAACCCTCAAAAAGAAATAATAGCCCATCTTTTTAGAGGCTCTTCAACTTGAGGACTTTTTTTAAACCCCATCACAAGCTGCAATTTACATGATTTTTCCTTGAACAGGGATATTGTCACCAGTAACCCCCAAATAAAATGTTGTTTTGCTATTCCTGTACTGATGCTTAAATGAAGGCATTTGTTATTTAAGAAGATAACCATATTAATTCCTGTTCTACTTCAAATAAAAGGAGGGGTAAAGGTGAGGGCAGGGAGGAAGTCAATGTTTGTCAAATGGAGGGGGATAAACACGAGTAGGAAGAATGTTTGCAAGCTCATCGGAGGATGAATTCTCCTTTTAATGGTCTAGGTTTCGCTCTTGTTTTCCAAAGGGTGATTTTGGGACAATTTTCAAGCATACTATTATGAGCAAATTGTTTGAAGGGCCATCTTAGATTTATGGTACATTTTAGTTTCAGACACACAGAAATTTGTACCATGTACATCTGAGCACAGTTGATTTGGATGACACTGACATAAAAATCCATGGAAAATTTTTTGGTTTATCTTCCTTCTGTCATTCGCTACCCCAATCATGTGACAATGGAAAAATTTGAGTAGCAAACAGCTTTTCACTTATCTTACCTAAAACATAACGTAGTAAATATCCTGCCCACCTTTCCACCTCTCGTTACAGGATGATATTGCCACATAATTAGATCAGGAGCAAAAAGGATGCTGACTTCAAGCGGTGCCTGAAGCCATGGATTCAGGTAGAGCCCAATGGGCAGCAGACGGGGTGAAGTGCATAAAATTAATCTTTGACTCAAACTATGTGGCCAAGACATATGGAATAGCTGAGCACCCAGCTAACTGTTTAAACCCAGCCATCTGGAAATGAAGAGTTTCTGAGCTAGAAAAGACAACCCTGGAAATGTCGTCGGCCCTACTTGTCCAGGTGGAGGACACATCCTGGTTGGGGATGTAAGGAATGATAGAGTAATCTCAGCCATGGGTAGTTTCCAAGGGGTGCAGGGGGCCTACAAGAAGCCTTAGCTATCCAGGCAAAGGCTTGTCTGTTCCAAAGGCAGGGATTCCTCCTGTTCACAAGTTTCTGAGCCAAATTGGAGTCAACTCCATTTTAAGCCAAAAATCAGGCAGTAGAGACTGGGAAATTTGTATCAAGGGCTGTGTCTACATGGATGAAAAATGAGAAATTCAGTGAAAGATCAAATGATTAGAGCCCAACTGTATGGAACCTTCATTGAATGACATTTTACTCCATACTTTTAGGACCAATCAGCAGATACAAGGAAATAAATGGATAATTTCATTAAAAGGGAGGGACTTTTAGAAGATAGCACCTTTTCCCCTATAGTATGATATAAGGACAGCTGATGTCCAATGCTTCTGGGATAAAAAGATATAATTAATTAAATACAATTTAAAAAGTATTTATTAAACATCTATATGCAAGATATTAAGCTATGTACTAAGGACACAAAGAATTAAACAGTCAGTGCTTTGGAGATGATTGCTTTCTGTTACAATATCCTAACACAGAAAAGTAAACTCTGGCATTTTGGGAAGATTCATAGCAACAATGGTTGAAACAAACTTTTTGTTTATCCCTGAGTTGACCAGCAGTTTCTATTAACTAGGACATCCTATGGCCCAAGCATTTCAGTAAATCGAAGTTTGACAATATTTGGATTTTTTGACTCTATAACACAAAATATCCATGTGTTCTTGAATATACATGTTAGATGCCCAGTAATGCCAAGCCAGTTAAATAAGACAAAGTAATGACCAATACGAAAAGAGTTAGGCAAGCTCTCAAACTTTGGCTTTCAGAATTTGACATTTTCCTTTTAAAGATTTGAAAACTTTGTGACTACTTAGGGAAGAAAAGCATTCATGGGTTATCCTTGGATCTCAGAAGGGAAGGAGCTTGGGAACCTCTTTATAAAAAGGGACCCAAAAGCCAACAGAAAGCTGCAAAAAGGAACTGGAGAGGATGATCTTAAATATTTGTGTTTGTGTCTATTTTAGTCAGTGCTGGGATGTCATTGGCATAGAGAAATGATCAGGAAACTCCCTGTACCCAAGCAGATGGTCACCTGCTCTGCAATTTATAGTTCTTGAGATTTGCTTCATGGCATTAGGAGATTAAACGATTTGCCCAGGTTCACATAGCCAGTATCTCTGTCAGAGGTGGACCTCTTGTCCAAGTCTTCTTGGCTCTCTGTCCACTGTAACATTTTTCTTCTTTATTATAATATTAAAATATACATGTACCAGTAGATAACAACCATATTTTATCACATACACATACATATATATACACACATTACATATAAGAGAACATATATACACATATATTTTAAGTTTAACTGACATTTAGTGTTTTTATATTATAACCCTTTCTAGATGTCCTTTCCCAGTGAATCTTCCCTTAAAACAAAGAAAAATGGTTAAGTAAAATTGGCTGCCATGATAAGCATGTCTGACCATGTATGGAGCATTCTATTCCTCTAATCTTCCACATATCCAAGGAAACGGGAGAGATACATTTCTTAATTAGTGGCCAAGAAATTTAAATATTTATGCAGTGTGGAACCCACTTTTAAAAACATAGATATGCCACAACATAGTCCTTGATAGTCCTTTTGAGGGGAATAGAAGTCTTAATGTCATACACACAGGCATATAACACACATATACTCATGACATTATTGAAGTATCAAGTTCAGTGCTTCTGAGGTAATTCAATAACTTCTACTAATTAATATGCATGTATGTAGGGACTGATCAATTAATACATATTTATGTATGGAATAAGCTGTCAGATGCATTTCATGGATGGCTCTTTAGCATGAAAATACCCCCAATCTCATAGCCCCAAAGGGGCTACAGATGTCATACTGGAACTCTGCCACTGAAATGCTGCCTGTTTTTAAGCAATTCCTTCTTGGTCATTGCTAGCTCAATGAGATGCTCTTTGGAAAACTAGGCTCTGTCATGGCATGGCCCAAACCATGTGGTATGCATTTTCAGGACCAGCTCCCATGATTGAGAGCAGATGCTGCTTACCATTAATCTCTTTTGGAGGAGCTCTGTAGCTTTTAGTGGGTAGTCAATAATCCGCCTTGCACCATAGAGCTGGCCATTATCTTTCGGGAATGACTAAATGAAGGACAGTGCAATCCTTTAGTAAAGGGCCTTTTAAGGTTTCCTCCTTCCCCTGCTTCTACTCCGTTCATTTGAGATAGCTTTTAACCTGAGAAGCTGGGTAGTAGAAAGAACACCAAGGATCTAGTTCCAACTGTAACCCAATATAGTGGTTTTACCTCTTGGGCCTCAATGTCTTCATCTATAAAGTATGGAGGCTAGGTTCAGATGATCTCTAAAATCTCTCTTGGTTCTTAACAAAATGAAACATTTTTAAGAAGGGTCTGATCAGGGAATTAAGACATTTAAAATATCTCTTGGAGCCTAAGGTGGCCCCACTGTGCCTGAAAATGGTGAAAGATCACCAGATATCTAAATGAGAAAGACACATTTACATATGCTGGGATGTGTCACTAAGGTGATTCATAAGTCAAGAACTCAGTTGGTTCAACTGAATGCAACAGTACTTATTAAATGCTTCCTGTCCAGCACTATGAGAGATTCAAGAGAAATAATAGATGACATATGAGATCCCTATTCTAGAGATGCTGACGATTTAGCTGCTTATCGATTGGCTTGCAAGACTAAACATCTGTCAGAGTCTCTGCCTACTATATAAATTATAAGGGAAGGAATTGCAACTTAAATGGAAGGTCTGATTCCTCTCCCTCTACTGAAAATAAAGCAGCATTTTTACTCCAAAGAAAAGGAAAATAAATAAAAATTCATCCCTCTTTAGAGCCATAGCTGAAAACCTTGACTAGGATAAACAGTTGTTCTACTCTGAAGGTAATTATATAGTTTCCAGTAAGGACAGGGTTCCACTGCCCCAACCCCAAGAGCCAGATGCCCTCAGAAAATGGATTTAAAGGAGAGCGACAAACTCCAATAGAAATGAGTACCACTAAACCACAGATGACCATAATGTCATCTATGTAAATGCAGTGTTCTCTCTGTTTTGTGGTATTTTCGTTTTGTTAAATATTTTCCAATTATATTTTAATTTTCTTCCAGTGGCACTTTGAAGTACTGTGGGTCATGTTTTTGACACCTTTGATTCAAAGCTTCCCCTACCTTAGAGCAGATAAGGCTTTGAGATGACAATCCAGCCTTTGCTTAAGACCTTCAGTGAAGGGACTTCTCTCTCTTCCCAGGAAATACATTGCATTTTGGGGTAGCTCTGATGATTATGGAGTTTGTCCTTATCTAGACCTACATTTGCCTCTTTGTACCTTTGTACTCCTACTTTTCCTGTTCTGGCTCCAAGGGGATCATCACGGGTTTTTTTTTTTTTAGAGTGAGGAAGGGTGTGGCAATCCAGGTAACATGTTGTAGTGGAGAGGGCTAGATTTGAAGTCAAAGAAAGGATCTAGGACTGAATTTCAGCTGTGTCACTTACTACCCACATGATACTGGGCAAGTCATTTAAATTCTTATTTAGTTAAGGGAGTTGGACTAGACTCTAAGTCCCTTCTAACTCAAAATGTATGAACCTCTGATCCCTTTAAATATTTCAAGATAGTTATTATGAGAGAATACGGGTACCCAGAAAAAAATAAAAAGGACAGTATAAGGTTTTAATGCTTTGTTGTTGTTGTTTTGGTTTTGTTTCTGCTCCCCCCTCCCCCGCCCCCAGGAGATGGTATCAAAGGATAGGAGGACTCTGGAGAAGAGATTTGACAGGGCTGCCTGAGAAAATGGCAGACTATATGCAACAATACTACAGGAAGTGACAGGAAGTTGAAAGAGTGAGGAGAGAGGGTGAATATCATTTCCCCGCCACCATAGCTATCCCTCTCACTTTCAAGTGGCAAGGTACCATGGGCCCAGACTGGAATCAGAGTGCAGGGCTCTGACAGAGAAGCCCTTAGGCTCAGAATTATAAATGACTAGGGATTTTCCAACATCTACAGGAATAATGATTGCTCAATCAGGCATTTGTTTTATTTCTCTTCTTTCTATAGAACTACTCAGTAATACTGTGAAATGCCTGCCTGCAGAGAGCTTCAGTGCACTAGGGAGGGGATTGGGGGGTAGGTATGCCATGAATACATATTCCCAAGTTTCTAGGTAGGAGCTACAAGCCACCAGAGTGAGAAGCTCCCTTAAGATGCGCCTAGGTCTTTTCGGTCCTGAGAGCCTGCAACTATCCATCCATCCATATATACGTGTGTGTATACACTAAGATATATGTATATATATATATGCATATATATATATTATGAACACAATATGTATTATACCCATATATCATATATGTGTATATGTATGCGCACACATAAATATATGTATATACACTTATAATGTATACATAATGTATTTAATACACATATACACATGTGTTTAAAACAGGCCAATGCTGGGATTTGACCTTAGATCCTTTCTTTGATTTAAAAACTAGCCCTCTACACTGTACCATGTTAACTAGTCAAAAACACAAAAAATACTATGTGTGAAAGACTATGTTCTCTTTGTATCTCTCTCTCTGTATATATGTGTTTTGTGTGCATATGCACACATATACATACAACTACCTCCAGGATGAACATGAAGCTCCTTAGCCTAGCATTCAAGGCCCTGTACAATTTGGTCCTGACCTGCCTCTTCAGGCATATCTCCTACTAGTCTTCAACAAAAATGGTTTTTGATCAGATGAATCTATTCCCTTTCCCTTGAATAACTCATCTGTCATACTGTTGCCTCCTGGAATCATTTCTTCCACTTAGAATATCCTTCATTTAGATCCACCTATCCAAATTCTATCCATTTTTTCATGGATCATACCAGGTCCTCTCCAGCCTTCTTCCCCCTTCCATAACTACTTCAACTTACAGGGATTTCTTTCCTCTCTGAGAAGGAGACTTTACTATCAGTAAAGGACTCTTGGCATCCACTTCATTGTATGTTGTTATATTGTTATAACATACACTGTTACATGTTACATATTGTTATGTATCTTTTCTTGTGTATGTCTTTTCTGTGCAGCTACACTGCACACATTCTGAGGGTAGGATCTGCACCTTCTATTTCTTTATATCCCCTCTAGTGCACAGTACATATATAGGTGCATCATTGTCACTCAATGTCACTCATCTTTCCAGGCAGATTATACATTGCAACCTCCTTACCTCCTGTATCTTCCATCCAAACTCTCTACTTTGCTATTTTCCACATAATAGCATACCATTTATCCTTTCCATGTCTTTTCATGGGCTGTCTCCAATGTCTGGAAAGCTGTCCTTTCTTACTCCCTCCTCTTGGAGCTCCATCAAGACTCAGTTTAAGAATTGCCTTCAAGTGGTTATTCCTCATTTCCCCATCCACCCTTCCTCCCCCACCAAAATTACCTTATATATCTTTTGTGTTTACTTATCTATGTACATGTTGTTCTCCCCCATCCCTAATTCCCAATAGAATACGAGCTCCTTGAGGACAGGGACTTTTTTTGTCTTTATATCCACAATGCCTTGCGCCTAGCAGACATTTGAAAAATATCTGGTGAATTTCATGAAATCTATTCAGGTATTCATTCCACTTCTGAAGAAGATGGTAGATAGAGAGCACAATGGATGTAGGAGTAAGGAAAGAAACAAGCCAAGACATTGGCACCATGCCATGCTCATGGCAGAAATGCCACTCTGTCTTCATACTATAAATTTCATTTGAAAGAACTTCATTTCCATTCCCTCTGTCCCAAATCATTAATCATTACAAAGTGCCCTGGCTCCCTACAAAAGCTATAGATTGGATTTTACATTTATCTCTCCCAAATAAGAGTGGTCTGGAAAGGGTCAATGCTTATGGACACCAGGTGCAGGTGCTGGGTAAGGACGATGAATCCTTATTCTCCAAATTCCCTCTTTTCCTTCCCAAATTAATTTTTCAGAAGAAGTAATTAATTACCTGTAGAAGAGAAATGCTCTACTGAGGCTCAAAAATCAATCAGCAATGCAAAAAACAAATTCAAAAGCCAAATTAATAAGCAGATGTTAAATTTCATCAGAGGATTCTGCCTTTATATCCTGTGACAGGGCCTGTGTATCTTTCTATTTTTTTCCTTCAGAATGCTAGGCTGGCCAATTCTCTGTAGCTGCTACTTTTGGGTATAGCCAGGATGCTCCATCAGGGTTATACAGCTCTTCAGTTCTCTCCAAGCCAGGGAATTTGCATATAGTATATTGCTAATGTACTTCTCCGTCTGGTTGCTAGTGACCCATATGTCTCCTCGGTGATGGAGCCTATTTCTATATCCTGGTTTCATGGTCTCTGCTTGTTACATATTAGAATGCCATTCAAATATTTCCATTGTCCAAATCTACCAGTAAAATCAAAGCTCCTGGTCACAGCTGGAGGAGGGAAAGACAGGCAGAAATGAGAAGGTAGGGTCATGCCAAGCTCAGAGTGGGACTTTAACAAAATACCCAAGTTTCTACACTCATCTCTCAGCTCTTTCTAAGCCTTTAGGTGGCTTTAGGGGTGCTCAAAAACCAAATGGAGATCTTTGCATGTGGCTCCTGGAGGAGTACAAAGCAATAACCATAGCAATGAACCTGTTCCTTTTCTGGCCTGGCAGTCTTTCCAGCTGGAGTTGAACCAATAGGGCTTTGAAACACATCCCTAGTCCCTGAAAAAAAGTAGAAAGGGCCATTACAGTTGAAAGAATACCTACGAATGGGATTTGTGCCCCTTAGTCTCTTCTCTATATTGTACCCAGGATCCCAGATTTCAAGTTAGAAGGGAATCATAAGAACCATCGAGTCCAACCCCCTCATTTTACAGATGAGTAAACTGAGGCATAGAGAGGTTAAGTGATTTACCTGGGGTCACCCAGGTAGCAAATTTCTGAGGAGTGATTTGAAATTCCTAATGATAAGTTCAGGCTCTATTCACTAAGCAATCTTGTCTGTATTATGCCATGCTAAGCATATGACATATGAAAGGTAACATAAAAAGAGCTCAACATTGTTAGCGATCCCCACAGCAGCAGGACCCCACAACAACCCTGAGGGTCAAAATGTAAGCTATGGAAATAACACTACTCACAGGAAGGGGAGGGGAGAAGAGAGAATCTGAGGGGAGGAGTAGGGAGGGAAGGGAATTTAGGAGAATAGAGAGGAAAGGAAGAGAAGAAAGGAGAGGGTACTGACATGACTGTCAGAAACCCAGGGTCACCTTGATGTGGCATTAAGATCTTAGAGGAGATTGGAAGTACAGAAGCATTTGAAAGAAAAACAGGGTCCATGACCTTGAGGAGACATGAGTGGTGGGTGGCGGGGGGAATGGGAGGGGATGTTTGAGAGTGAGAGAAGAGAACAGCTAAGCAGCATTTATGGCATAGCAGAGAAAGGAGACTTGAAATTTGAAGCCCTGGTTTCTACTAGTGGCCATTAACTAACCCTAAGACCTGGTAGAAACCATTTAACATGGACCTGTGAAATGGAATGATAATATAGGTGCTACTTACCTTACAAGAGGGTTGTAAGGAAAGCACATTGTAAAGGCGACCAGGGATCACCATTACATCAGCCCATCCCAATATTGCCCTTTGTGTGTGCAAATGATTTACGTTATTTCAATTCTATACGACTAAAGCTTCTTTTCACACTGTCACTTTATATAAAAACAAAATACACACAGTTTTCACATTATCTTACAAACCGTACTAAATTATAGGCTGAAAAGTGCAAATGAATATAGCTGGCCATCAATTCTACATGGCTCATTGCATTCCTGGGTATACAGTACCACTGGCTGACAATCACCAGAGCAGCTAGTTTACGAAACACACTAACAAAATGGGGAGTGGTCCTGGAGACTGAGAATCTCAGGAGACATAGTAATGCCAATATTTCTAAAGGTCCTGAGAAGCCTTTTGGATTGTTTCATTGGGTAGGTGGGTTAACTAAAACATATTTCTTTTCTTTTGAAACTAGCCTGGTACTTTAACCTGACTGTTCTCTAAGGAGACAGCTATATCACTGGAAACATCTAGCATATCTCACTAGGATGCAGTTCTAGAGTGAAGATTTAAAAAAAATCCAACAATGTTACAAATCAGAAGAATGAGGTATGCATTCCAGAATAGCTGAAAGAATTGTTAGGAATTTTATTGTTCATTTATTCCAACCCTGTCATTTTATGGATGAGAAACTGAGGTTCTATGAGGGACAGTAATATGCACAATGTTTCACATGGAATCGGAGCTAGCATTTGCATAGTGCTTTGAAATTTGACAAGTGCTTTATAGATATTATGGCATTTTGATCCTTGTGACAACCCTGGGAAGTAGGTGCTAGAATCAGTGGCAAAGGCTGACTTGTTCCCCTATCCCTAGGACACTGCCAATCAAGTCTTAGTCCTCTGGTCAGCTTGGCTTTCAGGCTATTTCAAATAGACATCTACATTTGGAGAAGGACCTTGGTCAGTCACAGAGCCATTGATCAATTTCTATCTCCCTCTCTTAGGATCCACAACCCTTAGGCTCAGAAGTACCACTTTTGACCAGGGCTGTAACTTCTCCTGCCCAGGAATTGGGCCACTGCCCAGTGGTGTGGGTCTCTTGGGCTGGGGAAGAGTGGGTGGGATGATGGATACATGGATGGATGGATGGATGGGTGGGTGAGTGGGTGGGTGGATAGATAGTTAGTTCATGTACTCATCTTCTTTCACTGCCCTGGAAGTCAGAAGTAGGAGTCTGAATGTGACCAGTACATACTAGTTTGATGGCTCCAGAAGACATAGCACATTTGGACTGTCCCCACATTCATTTTGAGAAGTATGCAAGTAGGTGTTTCCTTAGTAGTTAATCCTGATATTTCTGAAGAGCACCACTGGTTAAGACTGGGGAGCTTAGTTACAGCAACAGGTACACAAACAAGGAAAACAGTTGCTGCTATCTCTGATGCTGAATCCCACAGAACTGATGGACCAAGCTAACCCTGCAGCTGGAAGCCTAAGGGGGAGGGTGTAGAAATTACGCCACTGCAGAAGGTTTAAAAACCAAACCAAAAATGAGGGAAAAGACACCTGTGCTCAAAGTAATTACTCTGACTTATCTTTTGGCTTCTTGATCCATGGTGGTTAAGGTTGTTTACCTAGTGTCCAGTATGCCACATATGAAAAATATGCCTAGGTCAGAATGATACTCCGAGGGTCTTGAGTACATTAATAGGATTTAGATTTAGTACTTTAGAGATCACAGAATTATAAATCTATAGATGGTGGGAACCTTGGAAGCCAGCTAGTCCAGTTCCATTCATTTTGAAAATGACACAATCGAGTCTGAGAGAGGTTTGCAACAAGATTTTATTAAGGACTTACTATGTGCCAGGTACTGTGCCAAGCACTAGGGATATAAACAGAAATAAAAGAAAGACAGTCTCTACCTTTGAGAAGCTTACATTCTAACAAGGGGAGGCAACATAGAAAAGGGTATTGAAAAGTATGTGTTGAAAACAGGGGAAATACATGTATAGGGGCAAGGTTGGAGGAAGAAGTCTGGAGAGCCAGAAGCTGAGCTGGGAAGGGAAGGATGGCTGGCCTGGGCCCTTCCTCAAAATAGAGGCCCCAAGAGCAACTCACCAATGGGAGAAGGGGACCACAGGGGCTGAGGGTGAAGAGGCCCCAGGAGATCAGCAAATTTCTAGGCAAAGAAGGTAACTGAGGCACAGTGGAAATGTCTGGGGAGTCAGAAGCAGAACTTCAGTGAGGAATTCTGTGAAATGACTTGTCCAAGGTGACAAAAGCAAGTCTTTAAGTAGTGGTATCAGTATTCAGAGGTAGCTAGCTTTGGTGGCTCCCAATTCAGGGTTTTTTTCACTATTCCAAGCTGCCTTATTAAATATCTGCTCTTGCTCAAGAATGATTCTTGCCCAGAAGACATAAAACTTCAATTAATTGGACCTTTCTAAACTATAGGACAGTAGGTAGGAGAAGGGTTTGGGTCTTTTTCTTTTCTTCTTTCTACCTGTTGACTTTGAGCAAAACACTGACATTCTCTTTTCCTCATTATAAAATGGGGGTAAGAATACTTATCTCCTGGGTAGCATTGTTGTGAGGCAAGTGATTTATACAGTGTGGAGTAGTTTAAAAGCACAACCTCCATGGTATGGGGACAGTAGCATTGACGTTGGAAGATCCAAATTCAATTGCTAGTTACTTACTACTGGCTTGACTTGGGCAAGCACTTTACCCTCTCCAGGCTTCAATTTCCTCATCTATAAAATAAGTCAGTCAGTCTAGATGGGCATTGAGTTTCCTTCCAGTTTTAAATCTGCGATCCTACTTGATTTATTATAGAGGCTTCAAGGTTAAATGGAAATTCAATTTCTGACTCTAACCTAGCTATGTGATCACAGACAAGTCAATGTACCTCGCTAAACCTCAGTGTCTTCGTCTGTATACTATATACATTACTCACGCCATGGCACTGATGTGAAGAAAGTGCTTTGCAAACTTTAAAGAGCTTTCATTATTCCGAGGTGGGGGATTATCATTGCATGGCTGTTCCTCTCTAGCTGACTCTCTGACTTTTCCTTTATGATTCAGCCACCTACACAATCGCCTTGTAACACCTGAGACAATTAGTCACCCCCACAACTTGCCAACATAGGCACCACTTTCTTCCTTATCTCTCCTCTTTCTATTCAGTGTCTTTTTTCCTTCATCCTCCTGAGCTGCCTGTTCCTTAGAACTCCCTGTGAACCCAACAGATACCATTTATCTCCACTGGAGACCATCAGGGCTACAGCCTTTGCTGATTCCCTCTCACTGCAGAGCATGGCCAAGAGGCTCCCATCTGTGGGGAGTTAACCCTTTAAAATAAACTTCCATAGCCTGAGACTGAGGAGGCCTAGCTGCTATGAAAGAAAACTGAGTTGATTTTACTACAGTTATATTGGAATAGGGGCTGGGTTTCCCTTTTTTATAAAGGCCACAGCTATCTGTTATCATGTTTCCTATTGCTTTATTGGCTAGTGAAGGATCACATGAGATAATTATGTAAAGCAGGACTTTACAAACAGAGAACTGTGTAAATGTCAATTATATGCACGTATGTGTATACACAGATACATGCGCCTATATATGCCTATAGGCTTTATGTATGCATGCACAAATATACCTATGTGTATGTGTGTAGATTTATTTACCTATGAGTAAGAGATGACAGGTTGAGAGGCAGAAATGTATAAATATTATACACACACACACACACACACACACGCACACACGCACACACACAAAAGCTACTGTCCACAGGGAGAGAGAGTAAAGGGAGAGAAAGAGGGACAGAAACACGGGGAGAGAGAAGTGTGTCTGAGAGAATATGACAACTATTTCTCAAAGGTTTGTTCTCAAATTAGTTTTCTTTTTGAAGTATGAAAAGCTGGACTATACTAAGCCAGACTATATCTCTGGGAAATTGAGGTCCTCACTCAGCTTTGCTTCCAATGGAACCCCGAAAAGAGATGTCCTTATTATCGGCATTGATAGAAATGTCTAAATAATACCTGCCAGGGTTTATTATACTAACCAGAATGGCAAAGGGGATAAGAGAATAGGGAATGGGGAGAGAGAAGAGGCAGTAATAAGGAGAGAGTAAAATCAATCCCACTGGTTTTAACAGCAACTACATTTCCATACTTGGATCCAGCAGCCTCTGCAAGTGTAGATAAGAGCTGAATGAAGGTTAAAGTCACACAGCAGTCTTCTTCACATATACTCACACACACAGAGGATAGATGCAAAGTGTTCTGTGCCAAGAATGACAATTGTTACTATTTTTCTTTGCTTTCTGACTTGTTTGAGGACACTCTATAACTCTACATTTTATTCTCCTTTCTACCTGACAGCTATCAGACAGATGATTCCCCTTGAGATAGACGCATAATTTGAAAATTAACTTCCTATTTCAGCTTCTCTTGAGAGCTCCAGAGATTCCCCCCCCCCAAATTGCAGCCCCAGGGGCAATATGAAATGAGAGGCAGAAACCAGGGGCCTGCCTTCCTCACAGGGAAGCCTCCTGACTCAAGTTGCCTCATGCAACAGCCAGCAAGCAACTGCCGGCCAGAGCTGCCCTATTGAAAACAACGCTCCTCCCCAGTGCAGAGACTTCCATATGGGAGAAGTGCTTGGAATATTTAAAGCTTGATTCTCAAGCTGGACTCCTGGAGCTTCATGACCTCTCTTTAGGGTTGGACTCACACCCCCTCACTGGGGCTCTTTTGAATTATATTGGGAATTGAATTATATAGGAAAGGGCATGACTCTGATTGAGTCAACCACTGATCTCTGTCAAGAGGTGATGGCTGGATATTTTCATAAGACCATAGATTTAGGGTTGCCTTAGAGGTCATCTGATCTAATGTACTCATTTTATAGATGATTCAGAGAAGTAAAGAACTTGTCCAAGGTGAAACAGCTGGTAAATCAGGATTTGAAAATGGATCTGCCATGGTCCAAGTCCCATTCTCTACCCACAGTAGCATTTTGTTTCCTTTACTTGTCTAACGCTTGCTTTTCTGACAGCCAGAGGGAAGAGGGGAGCAATAGAAAATTTTCTGTCACCAGGCAATCATTCTTGCCATCACAAAGGGGAACTAGGCCAAGGCCAGGAAATCTGAACTGAGTGATGAGAATCAATGCTAAGTACATCATGTATCATTCTGGATTCTGAGAGTTGAGTTGAGATGAGGGAATATCACATTTGGCCCCAAAGAAGAGATAGGAGAAGCCACCTCCTTTGACTACTTTGAAGAGGTGGTGGGCCCATGGGTGTGGAATATTCTATGTATTGTCATATTTTTTTTCAGTGACTTAATTGGCTTTTTCTTTTTCTTCTTTTTAAAATTTGTTTGTTATCTGAGATGGTGCTCTGGGAGGCAAGAGGAATAATACAAGGGGAAACTTTGGCTATCTATAAAGAAAATATATCAATAAAATTTATTTTTAAAAAAGAGAAGGACACACTCCAGCTGGGAATCAGTGCACAAGTGTTCACAGTACAAGAACCCATTATATAGAAGAGTTTTTCTAGGACAAAGATCAAAGTGCTCTGCATGGTTTTAAGGCACTTGATGATTTGGCCCCCATTCTGTGCTTCCTCTATATTTTCTTTCAGCCCCCAACACATGCCACTGCAGCCACTCTGTCTGGCTTAAGCTGCTCTCATCTTCTGCAAATCCCTTGCCCTCTTCTTCAGCCTTTCCAAATCCCAGCAATCCCCTAAGTTTCAGCCTTATTCCCACCTCCTCCAAAAGGCTTTCTCTGACCATTCCAGCCCACTTTATTTCTCCTCTCTCTGGCATCCCTCCTGTTTGCACTAATGATTTGAATATTTCATCATTTCCTGTCAGAGGATCATAGGTTTAGAGCTAGAGGGGGCCTTAGAGACCATCTAGTCCTACCAGCCCATTTAACAGATGCAAAACTGAAGGCTAGAGACATGGAGTGACTTGCCCACAGTCACACAGGTGTCCAAATGCAGAGAAAGGACAAGAACCCAGATCTCTGGATTCTAAAATCAATTCTCTTTCCACTGTACGATGCTGGAGGATAGACACTGGTACATTGCTGTACCTAGGCATAAGAGTTACGGATTGGAAATGTGATTCTATCAGTATTAAGAATTCCTCTCTCCACAAATGTAGCTTGGCCCCTTCTATGCATTTTAAAGTCTGAGGGTTGCTCAGAGTAGAGGTGTCAGACACGTGGCCTGAGGGCTGCATGGGACCCCCAGTACTCTTGAGCAATTCCAGAACCAGATTAAAGTGTAATTGAGAAATATCTAATAAAATAAATGAAAATACAGTAGAACACAGGTAAGGTTAATATGTGGTTTTCTAAGTCAACATGTGGCCCTCATCCTTTTGTAAAGTTCAGTGGCCTTATTTCTATTGGATTTTGACACCAGTAGTCCACAATACTCAAAGGCTAAATGGTTGCCCAGGGCAACATGGAAGATAGCAAACATGGGGCTTGATCACAGATTTGTCTTCCTGGCTCTGTGGCAGTCCATGTTGCTTCTTACTGCTTCATCAAGGTGGAACTTATTTCCTTTCATGAACTGTAAGCTGTTAGAAGGCAAGCACAGTTGCTATATTTCTTTTGCATCATCACTGATACCTAATACAGTGTTAGGAAAACAGCAGGTGTTTCATAAGTGCCTTTGAATAAGTTCTTGACTGTATTTCTGTCCTTATGCTGCTCTCCTTAGACTGTTCCCTCCACTTCTCTCTTGGCTATTTGAATCCTACCCATACTTTCAGGCTCAAGCCCGATCTCCTCCACAAAGCTATTGCCATCCTACATTGATATCCTGTTTCTGAATACCTACAACACTTGTTGGACATCTATCTTATACTGCTAGGTACTGTCTGAATGCTAAAAGTACATTTGCCTAAAAGACTTTTATGGAGAGCTCACCCATGGCAAGTGTTCACATGGAGGTCAGAAGAAGCAAGACAAGGACACTCTCAAAGTCTCTCTGAAGAACTCTGGGATTGTGACACTTTGAAGACAATGGCCCTGGATCTCCCAGAGTGGCATGCCCACATCAAAGAAGATGCTGTGCTCCACGAGTGAAGCAGAATTGCAGTAGCTCAAAAGAAACAGGAGATGTGTAAGTTTAGAAGCATCTCCACTCCAAATGTTCATACTGATTATTTGTGCCTTACATGTGGCAGAGTCCTTTGAGCTCATATTGGTCTGATCACCCACAGTTGAATGCACTATATCTTGACCTCAACCTAGTTATGTCATTTTGAAGGGCATCAAGAATGAAGGACAACTAACCAACCATAGACATCATTATGGAACCCCTTAGTCTTAGGAAAATATAAATTACAAGTAATGCAAAGGACAATAAAATGGAGATGTAGGATCAAGGATGTGCTGAATGCTTTAACAACCAGCTCTTCCTCCCTCCCCTTCCCCCTCCCCCAAATGTATGCATGACAAACTTTTAAGTTTAATCTTCACTTCTGACATTTCTCCATCATTTTCTTAAGTCAAGACAATCAACAAAATAATAAATCAAGCTGTGATTTGTAGTGCTTTCTTACTTCCAAGGTGTAAATGTTCACATGGAGAATTTAATAGTCATTTCTAGATCCAGCACACCCCTGCCTAGGGTAGGCATTCATAAGTTGCAGTACATTACTACTGAAGATTAACTTACAAGGAGCAGCTCCGATACATGCATAAAGGCACTGTGTACATGGAAAAGAAATCGAGCTGCTCATTAAGTGGGAACAAAAGATAACAACTGAAAAACCAAGTGTTGCATCGGTATCTACAAAACACTAAAAGGCCCAGAGTCTAATCTTCTGTTACGTTGGGAAGATTCTCTGGGAGGATTTATTGGAAGAGTAAGAATCGCACAGAAAGAGAAGGAATGGAGTTGTGCCAGTGGGAAAGTGACAAGGTCACAGCTCTACTGAAATATTAATGCTTAAGTGCAATATCCTGTCTGTCATTAATTCTTAAGTGTGTCATATGTATGTCTTGTGTCTCCAAAGAAAAGAAGTTATAACCTCTCAGATAGCAGGGATCTTGACATTTTTTTACATTTGCCTGACATATAGTAAGTACTTAATAAGTGTGCTCCTCTATGGCACTATTCCCCTACGTAGGTTGTTTTCTCCATTACAATGTAAGCTACTTGAGGGTAGGGATTGCATTTGCTTTTATTTTTTTATATCTTCCATGCTTAGCATTGTGTTTGGCATAAAATATATATTTAATAAATGCTTTTTCATTGATTCATTCATTCCAAGTAACTAGCAAAGGGTAAGGCACATAGTAGGTATCTGATAAGCAGCTAAATGGATGAATGAAGAGACGTGATTTATGTCTTCCAATATTTAATAGGTTGTCATGTGAAAGAGGGATAAGACTTTCATTTGCATTGTCCCAGAGAAAAGAAATCTGAGCAATGGGGGCACATTACAGAGGGACTGATTTTATGGCACCATAAAGAAGAACATTCTCATAGCGAAGGTTATCCAAGAGGAGGCTACATGACCAGCTCTCAGTGATGATGTAGGGAGGGCTCCCATATAGAGTGAGAGGTTGGGCTTAATGCCCTCTAATGTTCTTGACAACTCTGAAATTCTAGGATTCCATAAATGTTTGCATATATTCACTTTGCAAAGGGGAATTCAAGCTGGTCTTACCCCCCTTTTTTCATCCTTCTCCCTCCAATAAAATAGTATTTTAATTTTGAACTCTGCCAATGCCACTGTCTATAAGAAGCCTTTCTTGATTCCTCTTAATGCTAATGCTTTCTCTCTTTTGATTATCTGCAATTTATTTTGTATATTTCTTGTTTATACATAGTTGTTTGTATGTTGTCTCTAATTAGACTTTAAGCACTTTGAGAGGGTGGGCCATCTTTTACCTTTCTTTCCATATCCACCTGTAGCACAGTGGTACACAGTCGGTTCTGACAGACTACTACTTCCATGTTGGTCCCCATTTGCAGAAATACTCACATGTAGCCTGCCTATTTCTTACCATCCAATATCTGGCTCTTAGCTACAGAGGTGTGGCTTATATAATCTAAAGACCATAAATGGAAGGAACCTCAGAGGTCAGCTAATCTTCAGGACTTTTCGAGCTACCAATTTTTGGTACGATTGGTACCAAATGTCTGAGTCTCTCCTATCGTTAAAACACTTTCATTAGATCTTGATATGGCCAATAACTATCACCCTTTTCTCAGTTAAACGCCACGAAAAAAGCTGTCTACACTCAATATCATTGTTCTTCCTCTTACCCTTACCTCTGCATTCTGGTTTCCAGCTTCCTCACTGAAATTGCAATACTCTCTCCAAAGTTTCTGATTGTTGCTTACTTGCCAAACCTAATGGTTTTTCCCCCTCAATCCTCATCCTACTTGATTTCTCTATAGCCTTTGTTACAGCTGATCAGCTTTTCCCCGTAAATACTCTTTCCTCTCTTGTTTTATTGTGATATTGCTCTTTTGGGGTTTTCTTTCCACCTGTCTGACCATTCCTTTTCAGTCTTCTTTACTCCTTTATCACCCATGTCCACTAAATTTGGGTGTTTCCTAAGGTTCTGTTCTAGGCTTTCTTTTCTTTTCTTTACAGACTTTCTTCGCTTGGTGATATCATTAGCTTCTATGGGTTCGATTATTATCTCTGCACAGATAATTTTGAGATCTCTCTACCTAGCTTTCTCTCTTGCCACCTCCAGTCTCATATCACCAACTGCCTAATGGACATTTTTCACTGCATTAGCCCTCCAGTAACCTCCTATTCAATGTAAAAACATAGAGTTCATTATCTTTTCCACAAAACCCATCTCTCTTCTGAACTTCTGTGCAGGATTTGAGACCTTGCTGTCATACCTGATTCCACCCTCTGGCTGACTCACCCCACAATATCAGTTAGTTACCATATCTTGTTTCATTCTTCTCAACATTTCTTAGATATGTCTACCCTCCATTATATATATTATATATGTATGTATATGTGTATATATAAGAGGCTCCTAGATGGTCTCCCTGCCTGAAACCTATTTTTTACTTCACTCCATCCTCCACACTGTTTCCAAATTGATTTTACTAGAGTACAGATCAGACCATGCCACTCCCCCACCCTGGACTGGAATCCAGTGGATTCCCTGGATGGGCAAATGTCAAGTCCTCCATTTGGCATTTAAAGCTCTTCAAAACCTGGACCCTTCTTACTCCTCCAGTCTCTTTACATACTACTCCCTCTCACATACTCTACTTTCTAACCATATTACTAGTATTTACTACTCCCTATAAAAATAGGTTTACTCTCCTATCCTCCTGACTTTTCATGGGCTATTCCCCCATGTCTGGACTGTTCTGCCTTCTTACCTCTGGCTTTTGCAGCCCTTGGCTGGCTTCCTTTAAGCCTCATCTCAAGTGCTACCAACTTCAAGAGACCATTCCTGGACCTGCTAGCTGTTAGCACTATCCCCTACAAGGCTTTGTTTGCTTTGTGTTCCTTGGAAACGATTATATTGTACATGTTATTTCTCTCCCCCCAAGACCCCTAGGATATAAGATCTTCAAGGGCAGGAACTTTCATTCATTTTTTAAAATTTTTAAATTTTGTATCCCAATTCCTACCACCTAGACCTGATACATAGTAGCCATTTAGCAAATGCTCATTGATGGACTGATCCAGCCCAACTCCCTTATTTCACAGCTCAGAAAACTGAACCCTAGGGGGCCAGAGCCAAGATGGTGGCTAGAAAGCAGGGACTTGGGTGAGCTCCCCCTGCCCAGGTCCCTCCAAAAACCTATAAAATGGCTCTGAACAAATTCTAGAACTGAAGAACCCACAAAATAGCAAAGGGAAGCAGGGCTCCAGCCCAGGACAGCTTGGATGGTCACTGGGTAAGATCTGTCTCATGGAACTGGGAGTGGAGCAGAGCCCACCGTGAGCCACGCCTGGACCAACCAGACGTAGAGCCAGGCGGAACAGGCCCTAGCATTCTGAATCAGTGAGCTGTGGCAGTTATCAGACTTCTCGACCCACAAACACCAAAGACAAGAGAGAAGAACTGCAGAACCCATGAAATAGCAGAGGGAAGCAGGGCTCCAGCCCAGGAAAGCCTGGATGGTCACTAGGTAAGGTCTATAGTGCACGGAGCTGGGAGCGGAGCAGAGTCCAGCATGGGTGGTGGCAGGACTAACCAGACCAGGAGTTGGGCAGAACAGACCTTGAGGTCTGTAATCATTGAGCTGTGGTAGTTAGCAGACTTCTCAACCCACAAACGCCAAAGACAACAGAGAAGGTTAGTGGGAAAAGCTGTGGGGGACACAGAGAAAGGAGTTCGCGGTTTGGCCACCACAGCAGGGGCAATGAGAGTGGTGCAGCTAAAGAACTACAGCTGCAGCTGCTTCCGGCCCCAGGCCTACCTGGTGGGAGGAATTAAGTGGCAGATCAGAGAGGGAATGCAGAGCCTGCTTAATATCTGAGTCCAGTCTGGGTTGGAGGTTCTTGGGGGAGGAGGAGTGCTGGCTGTATAGAAATAGATCTGAAAACAACAGTGCATCCCCTCAAGCTTGAGACAAAGCACTCTCTACTCTACAAGCAGTCATACCCCAACGAAAAACTCA
>CM053623.1:425817364-425834184 GCA_028646595.1 Phalanger gymnotis | reverse complement strand
GTAAGTGTGGCAAGTAAAAGCAGTTCTGTAGGAAGGGAAGAGGGGGCAGGTGAGGGGAGGATGAGTGAATCTTGCTCTTATCAGATTTGACCTGAGGAGGGAATAACATACACACTCACTTGGGTATCTTACCCCACAGGAAAGAAGGAGGAAGAAGATAAAAAAGAGGACGATAGAAGGGAGGGCAAATAGGGGGAGGAGGTAATCAAAAACAAATACTTTTGAAACGGTACAGGGTCAAGGGAGAAAACTGGATAAAGGCGTATAGGATAGGAATGAGCAAAATATAGTTAGTCTTTCACAACACGAGTTTTGTGGAAGGATGTTACATAATGATATGCATGTGGCCTATGTTGAATTGCTTGCCTTCTTAGGGAGGGTGGGTGGGGAGGGGAGAGAATTTGGAACTCGAAGTTTTAAAAATAGATGTTCCAAAAAAAGTTTTTGCATGCAACTAGGAAATAAGATGAACAGGCAATGGCGAATAGAAATTTATCTTGCCCTACAAGAAAGTAGGGGAAAAGGGGATGGGAGTGGGGTGACTGAAGGGAGGGCTAACTGGGGAATGGGGCAACCAGAATATGTGCCATCTTGGAGTGGGCGGGACGGTAGAAATGGGGAGAAAATTCATAATTCAAACTCTTGTGAAAATCAATGCTGAAAACTAAATATATTAAATAAATTAAATTATTTAAAAAAAGAAAACTGAATCCTAGAAAAGTGACTCCAAATGATATAATCTATAAAAAGCAAGTGTTGAACTTTAAAGTGCTATGTAAATGTGAGTTGCTATTATTATTATTTTCATCATCATCATCATCATCATCATCATACAGAGTCATACAGATAAGAGAGATGAGGGTCTGATTCCAAATCCATCCTCTTTTGATTATGCTATGTTCAGAACTGAAACCTGTCAACCTCAATCATCCCTCTGGGAACAATGAATGCATTGGGGTTTTCCCCTCCCTGCTTTCCAACTCTCTGGTCCCACCCACTGCTGATAAATGATAGTAGGCCACAAGACCAAAAGGAAAATTCCATTTAGAGTGGAAATACAAGAGATTTAAAGATAGATGGTCAGCCTGCAGAATACATAGGGAAGGACAAGTAAACTAAACTACCCAGAGGCACCGGTTCTGACTACCAAGTATGGAAAGTGATACAGAGCAGCTGGGAGTTGTAGGAAGCTGAGAGAGAGGCAGAGAGAGACAGAGGCAGAGACACACTGCGACAGAAAGGGAGACACACACACACACAGAGGGAGCGAGAGCCAGAGAGAGAGAGAGAGAGTGAGCCAGAGAGCCAAAGAGGTGCTGCACAGGTATATTACTCAGATCTAACTACAGAAACAGATCTATTAACTCACCAACTTACTATCCCCTCCAAGGACAGAGATTTAAATCCAAAATAATCTACAATCTTGTCTGACTGTGACCATGTCTTACCAATAGTTTGTCATGGTTGCATCCAGTCGACATGCTAAGTGCCTTCGTCAGTATCTCTTGATATCTTGAGTATGCCAACAGAGCACACGGGCTGTCCCTCAGGCATCACTCACTTTAGCCATATATCCACCCCATCTTTTTTATTCATACGTTTCCTTGATGACATCCCTTATTCCTTTTCTCCTATGTAATTCCTTATTTATAATTTAGTAATAATAGCCAATAGCTAGCATTCATATAGTACTTTAAAATCTGTGAAGTACTTTACAAATGTTTTGTGATTCAATCCTCACAATAACTCTTGGAAGTAGATGCTATTATTTCCCTCATTTTATAGATGAGGAAACAGGCAGACAGAGGTTAAGTGACTTACCCACAGTCACACAGCCAGGAAGTGTCTATGGCTGGATTTGAATGTAGGTATTCCTGACTTCAGGTTCCAATCTCTATCCATTGTGCCTCCTAACTGCAGCCTACTATAACCATCATGCAACTTTCTATTCCCCTTTCTATCTACTATCTACTACAATTTCCACTCTTAGGAGCCTGCAGTGTTCCATCACTTGCAGATAGATGACTTATGAAAATGCTGTAATTAAAAACTTAGGCCTTTGTTTTCAGGGACAAGTCTGGGATCATTAAAGGAACTTAAAAAAATAACCCAAAGTCAAGGCCCACCCTGCTCCAATCTTTCCATGTGCTCACCTCAATCCAGCCCTAAAGGTAAAAACAAAACAGAACGAAACCCAAAACTCTGCTGTCTTCAAGGTCAGGGGTCCCATTTCCCCTGAAGCTGGCCTAGGATGTACTGCTTTGTGGCTCGCTCATGAGAAACAGTGAGACATTGTAGACAGAACCCCTGGTCTAGAGTCAGAAGATCTGGGTTTGAGCCTCATTTCTCACCCTTTCTCTGTGTGTAACTGAGGGTCAGTCATTTCCTCAAATTTGAAATGGGAGAAGTTTGTTAAGAAAATTTACTCCACAATTTTAAAAATAGAGCATTTTGGTTCTTTGGTTTTGTTTTTGAGGTATTACTGGTTGTACCTCAAAAGACTTAAAAAATTTCCAGCTGCACAGATGCTCATTTTAATATCCAGTTGATGTATTATTGAAGACATTAAAAAATAAAAATCTCTGGAGTGAAGAAGTTAAGAAAAGAAACTTCATACTGAAAATATCATTGCTGAAAATCTATATAAAAAGGATGGCCAATGTAAAGGATGGTCAATGTACTATTGTATCCAATTACGAAAGATAGTATCGAAGTATATAGTACATTTAATTCTCCGAGAAATTCACGTACAGGCCCATCAACTTTAAAAGAGTCTTAGCTTCGTGTGGATAAAATGTTTCAACATGCCCCTTAATAACACTCTATTTTCAAGTTTTCTATCTTTATACTAATGTCTTCCAGTGAGGAGGTAACACTGGGCTTTGCAGGCTCTGCCGGTGGAATACAACCTCACCAGGTCCATCCAAATTAAAAGGGCTCTGAGAACGGGATAGGTGACAGGCTGTGTGCCAGTTTTCCACCGAACAAGTTAGCTTGGTGCAGATATCACCAGAATCTGGCCAATGAATTCTTCAGCCATAGCCTTTCAAGAAACATGGAGGGAGTCCATGGATCTGAAGACTGGGCTGTGATTGACACTAGTAAAGGGCATGCCCCCCACAGATGGAATCAAAAGGTTTGGGGCTGGATGGTAGCTTTAATGATTATCTAGTACAATCCTCTCATTTTCCATTTGAGTAAATTGAGGCCCAGAGTGATTATGTAACTTGTTCATGGTCACAAGATGATTCAATTTAAGGCTTAGAGCTGGAAGGGAACCTAGAAGGCTTCAAGCCTATCCCCTCATTTTATAGACGAGGAGCTGAGGCCAAGAGAGTTGAAGTGACTGCCCAGGGTCACCCAACTTATATTTGTGGTAGGACTTAAAACCAGGTCTTTCTGATTTGAAGTTCAAAATCCTATCCCCTATATCACTCTGCCTGTCCTAGGCATTCAGTGATGCTGCTACAATTCAAACCCAGCTCCTTTGAGTCCAGAGTCAGTTTTCTGCCAACCATACCACACTGCCCTCTGGACAAAGGCTAACTGATTATTCAATATCTCCTTCAGTCTAGGCTAGGTACCCTCAGACTTCTTTACTTGGACCCATAATTCCATAAGCACTTATCAAGCATCTACCATGTTCAGGCACTGTGAGTAAAGACAAAAAGTGAAAGAATATTTATTTTAGATTATGAAAATGCTATAAAATGTAGGCTATTATTATTATTATAAATGTCTTAGGTATGTATTGGGATAGTAGATAGAACAACCAAAAATAAAATGCCCACTTGGCATGTCCATGTGACTTTGTCCATAGAAATATGCAAATAGGTCCATCTGCCCTACCCTCACCACCCTACCCCAGACTGTGGCAAAGGAAGCATCTATGTGTGCCATATCTGCCAACTTTCCAACAAGCCTTCTGGATGGGCCTGGCTATTCAGGAGAGGGATACAGAAGAACCTTAGAGAAGGAATAGGCTTGACTGTTGTAAACACTTAATAAATGCTCATTCATTCATTCATTCATTTGTTCATTCATTAATTCTCAGGACCTATTTATCACCCACAAATAACTATTTCTGGTCATGACACTAGCAGCCAAAAAGAAAAAAAACAAACTCCAGAATGTTCTTCAGTGGCTCATGAGATGAAACAATTGATCCCCTGAAAAATGTCATAATTCAAACCTTGGCGGATACTTTCTTTTCACTGAGTATAGTCTGGCCATTTACAAGATCTGGAAAGTGAGTAAAGAAGCTACCCTCCTACCTTCCCTCCCTCCCTCCCTCCCTTCCTTCTTCCTGTATCCCACATTCAACAAGGGAACAGAAATCTCTTGGCATGGGACTTCCAGAGGTTCAGGGGCTGATCCTCCTCTTTAGCTTGGTTAAAAAGTTCAGATTGTCACAAATAGGGGCAAATGTTTCCCTGAGTGTAGAAGATCTCAGGAGAACAAGAAGGTGAATGGGAAAAGGAAGGGCTGGACAACCCCTGTGAGAATGCTATGTTATAGACTACCCCTAGTTTACTTACATTTTAATGTAAGTTCCTTGAGAAGAGAGACTGGGTTTTGCTTTTTTTTTCCAGTCTTTTTGGTATTTTGTATTTTATCCTCTGTACCCATCACAGTACCTGGCACAAATTATGCATCTAAAGTAGGGGTTCTTAAACTGAATTCTCACACAAAGAATCCCTTTTCCCTGCTAACACACCAGTTTGGTGAGGCATTTTTCAATCAAGAGCGACCAGGGAACTCTCATCTATTTCCAAGCAGCTTCTTCTGTCCTACTCAAATGGGGCACTTTTTGGGGAGGGTATGGGCAGATCAAGAGGCCAATAAATTTCTGTAAATACTCAGGTCATGGTGCTTTACAAAGATGAGGTCAGCCTGCTCCCATGAATCATTCACGACTCACCAATTGAGCCACCCCTTCCTTGGCTCTAGTAAATGTTACAAGATGACACATCTAAGAATTTCCTCCTAGATACTGGTTTCTTTTTTCAGTACATCAACTCTGTTGCAGGGTTTTCTGACAGGTTCATGGTGCCCAAAGAAACAAACAGGATTTTCCCTGAGATTAGGGTCACTGAAATTTGCCAAGTTTACTAATGCTTTGAAGAGTTCAAAGGAACCAGATTCATATGTGACTCATGGTCTCCTGATATACCACACTGCTGGATACCTGGCACAATGCTTTATCTACAGTAGGTGCTTAATAAATATGTGTTGAGAATGCAAACTCCTTGAGAGTAGAGATTATCTCTTTCTATGTATTAGTATCCTCAGCGCCTAGTATAGGACCTGGCATGTACAGTAGCAGGTGTTTAATAAATGTTTGTTGACTGATGAAAGGATGACTCAGCACCCTGCCACCACTTTCTGCTTATTTAAATCTTAATCTTTCTTAATGTGAAGAATGAGCCAATATTTATACAGTGCTTTGCAAGCATTTGATTCAAATAACAACCCTGTGAGGTAAATGCTATTATTATACCCATTTTAGAGATAAGAAAGGTTTAGAGAGATTGGTTTGCTTAAGATCACATTGGTAGAAAATGTCTGAGGAGTGATTTGAGACCAGGTTGTCCTGATTTCAAGTCCATCATTCTATCCACTGTCCCATACTACCTTTCCCTTCTAGGCCCTAATAAAATTCCATTTGCTCCATGAATTCTTCTCTATTTACTCCAGGTTATGGTGAGCTCTCTCCTTTACAGTGATCAGAGAGATCTGTACATTCATTTAGCACCTACTACATAGAATCTCAGAGATGGAAGAGACCTTGGAATCCATCTTGTCCAAGTGTTTCCTGATGCAGAATATGCCTTAAGACATCCCTGACAAGTGGTTGTAACAAGCCTCCTTCCTTTTGTACTCATATATTCTTTTTTTTTTTTGAGAGGGCAGGCAAGGCAATAGGGGTTAAGTGGCTCGCCCAAGGTCACACAGCTAGTACAGGGCCAGTGCTCTACTCACTGCACCACCTAGCTGCCCCCATATATTCTTTTTTGTTTTGTTTTTTGGCAGGGCAATTGGGGTTAAGTGATTTGCCCAAGGTCACACAGCTGGTACATGTATCAAGTGTCTGAGGCCGGATTTGAACTCAGGTCCTCCTGACTCCAGGGCCGGTGCTCTACTCACTGCACCACCTAGCTGTCCCTGCCTCCATATATTCTTAATAGTATCTTTTCTATGCCACTTATTGCCCAGAAATTAGCGCTGGTAACATGCTACATGACTTATGCCTACCACGTATCTTTCTACTGCCTTTTGTACACACATAATTGTACACACATAGTAGGTCCTCAGATATTTTATGATTAACCATCTTCTGTCTACTTATATTGGCCTTGAATTACCAATCATTTTTTTGTTCACACATCCTGCTTTCCCATTATTTAGGTTTATACTGTCTTTGAAGGCAGGGAATTCCTTGTGTTTGTAGTACCCTACACATAGTAAGTTCTCAAAAAATGTTGGATAATACTGCTTCATAAATAGCTGGCACTTAAAAAGTTTTTTTGAATTGAAATGAATTGTGATGATACCTACAGTTCCGAATCGAAGATGTGAAAGGTGGTGAGAGGGAGAGAGTGGAGAGCTTCTCTAACATCTGGCAGACCTGTGGCTGCCAACACTTGTGTACAGATAGAATTATTGCCAGTAAAATATGTCCAACTGAGAATGCTTCAACAATGCCAGTCTTCAACTCTGTGCAGGCCACTGGTGAGCCAAATGTTTTTGGTAAGTAAAAGTGAAGTCCCTTCCTCTGGTCTGTCAATTCCTGGAACCTCCCTTTGAAGGAAGTATCCAAGCCACTCCCTCATTCCAGTCTGGCTCCATCCCCAACTCTCTGCATTTCTTTCTCCCCTGAGCCCCTGCTCAGGTATGTTTTTACTCCTCTTGCTTTCTTCCACTTCCTTTTATGTGGTGTCTTCTACCTTTAGAATGGAAGCACCTGGAGGGCAGGGGCTGTTTTTTTTGCTTCTATTTGTATTCTTAGAATTTATCATTGTGTCTGGCACTCAGTAAGTGCTTGATAAATGCTTGATTACTTCTCATTGGAAATAAGAGAAAAGCAGCATTATATATGGGTTCCTTTCATCATCATATGGAGACATTTTGATGTAGTGGAAAGAACACTGGATTTGGAAACAGAGGACCTTGATTTCAGTCTTGATTATAACACTGCCTGGCTGTGTCACCTTGGCTAAGTAACTTATATTGTCTTGTAATTGGTTTCCCTTTTGTGTGTGTGTCTACTGACTGGTTTGAACTCAAACATCTCTAAAATGCCTTCCAGCTCTAAAGCCTATAATTCTTTGAAGGGAAATGAAATCGGAATACTGAGAAATCCCCAAAAGTTCCTTATCCTGTTAGCCTGACAGTCCAAAACAGCTAATGGATTTACAAGAGGTTAATTAATTCCTTAATCATAATGGGAAGCAGACACACTTACTACCTATATCTATTTTCCTACACTTTGCCATCATTTTTGTTACTATTAATAATTAGTAATAATAATTACTGATGGCAATAAATAAAATTACAAGAAGCAATGAAGAATTTGATTCAGCAGACAGAGTTAAGAGCGACCTGAGTTCAAATTCTACCTCCAACATTTAATAATAGCTGACATTTCTACAATGCTGTATACAGATTTAGGCAACACTTTATAGAGTACTTTTAGCTTTACAACATTCTTTACGTATTTTGTCAAATCTGCACACTGTGTAAGGTTGGGAAGAAGTAAATAAGCATCGATTAAGTGCCTACTATTTGCTACACACGGTGCTAAGAGCTTTACAAATTTTATTGCATTTGATACTCACAACAACCCTGAGAGGGAGATGCTTTTATTGTTACCGTTGTATAACTGAGAAAAATGAAGCAGACAGAGGTTAAGTGACTTGCTCAGGGTCACATAGCTAGTAATAGTCTGAGGCTGAAGACTCGGGTCTTCCTGACTTCAGGCCCTAGTTGGTTATACAATTGTTATTATCCCATTTTATAGATCTAAAAACAACCTGGTATTTTACTTAGGGGCCCCTCTCTCACTAAGGGGCCCTACGTTGGAGTCCTTGGGTCCTGATCCTGAAGACTTTGGGGAAATCGTTGAAAACGTGTGTATAGCTCATATCTAGACTCTCGCCAAAAGGGCTGAGAAAGGTACTCAAAGTACAATACAGACCAGAGATAGGCTAGTTATTTTACACAAGAAATTATTAAAACATAAACTATTCATAATTGTGCATTAACAAACACTAAAAACATAAAACAGCAACCTATGATTCCTATTTTACTGTCCTAGCATACTTAAAGCATTAAAACACTTAGCAAGACTGCTGAACCACTATTTCACCTTCACCTCAACTCTGCACTGTTCAAACAATTTGCTCAGGGTCCTGATCTTGTGAGCCCGTGGTTGGGATCATCCTTGTAACAGCCGTACCTTCAGTGAGAAGCGTATAGTTGTAGAAAACTCCTCTTACTGCCAATTAGCTCACCCAAGAACCCCTAAAGTCCACCTTTCTTGATCAATGTTCAGTCACTTTTATAGCTGGGGAGGGGGAGGAGAGAGGAAAGAAAACCTCCTCTCCTTACAGGAAGTCCAAAAGAGAGGAAGATAGAAAGGGAGAAGATGCCAAGGGCTAGAGTCACTCCTTTTAAGGTCTAATAATAGCTGTTCTTTCTGGCTCAGTCACTAACCTTCTTTGAGCTAACATCACTTAGAAACCAGCTGAAACCTCTGTCCTACATTCTATGGGGCCAAAGTACATATGCCAGTGGGACCCCACTATGTTACAGAGATAAGTAAACTGAGGGGGCTTGGGTAAGTGAAAAAACTAGAAATCTAGTTCTGCCCCTGGGACCCCGGGCTCTAAGGTGAACTTTTCCTTCTCCTCTTCAGAAACATCCCACCACGGACTGTCCCCTCCCCCACTCCCTTTTCCAACTCTTATCTCCCTTTTATGTATTTTCTTCCCTATTAGAATCTAAGTCTTTTGAGGGTAGAGATCATATTGCTTGCTTTTCTTTGTATCCCCAATGCTTCACTAGGGTGACACATGATAAGCACTTAAGTGTTTTTTTTTCCCCTTCTTTTCTTCATTCACTCATTCAGTGACATGGTCATATTTGAAACAAACAAATGTCAGTTGAATTCATTGAATTTAAGTCTCTCCCAACAACCAATCCAGTGTTCTTTCTGTTACTACTTAATAAGGCCTCTCACTTTTTATGTACATGACCACCAGCTGATCACTTAACATTTAGGAGCTTCATCTTCCTCCTCTGTAAACAGCTGGGTTTTTATGAGGATGATATAAGATAATGTATGTCATACAGAGCATAGCATATGAAGTAAATATCACTAACTTCTTCTCCACCTCCTCCTTTTTCTTTTCCTCTTCTTCTTCCTTCTCCTTCTCTTTTTTTCTCCTTCTTCATCTTATTATTATTATTATTTATAACAAGGCTTTGTGTTAACTCTGGGTATACAAGATAAAGTATATACTCTCTCCACTTCCCTCCCCCTGTTCCACACACGGTGTTCTACAAGTCTTAATGCAATTATTAGCTTAAAACTCCACTGTGACTTTTGGGATGACCTGTATGTGTGTGTGTGTGTGTGTGTGTGTGTATGTCTATGTCTATGCATATGTATATGTACGTGTATGTGCACATGTGTATGTATATGTGTGTATGTACACAGAGAGACATGCATATATACACATGTATGTATACACATGTAGTTTTTACTTTTTTGTATCTCCATCAAATATCATTATGCGTGGTTTACAGTTAAGTGCTTAATAAATACTGGTTGATGGATGGATAGATAGGTAGATGGATGGATACAATCTCTGCCCCCAGGAGCTTTACTGAAGGGAAGATAATAAACATAAACTGAGAAGTATAATACAGGGTAGGAGGCTGATAGGGCAAAGGAAAGCTTTAGAAAATGCTCTAGAAAAACTCAGAATGGAGGCAGGCGCTTTTGGCTAGGGGCCCTAGAAAAGGCTTCTGGGAAGAATACAATGGTTTTAGGGATATTTTCAAATTTCAAGATGAGGGACCATGCGACCTTTTAGACCTAAACATAAATGAGAGGAAACAGTAGCCCAATCATCCTGGCCTACATTTCCCCACCAATTATGGGTCTATAGCCTGCAGCTACTTTGCACCCATATGACTATCTCCAGCCAGCATGTTAGCTGTTGATATTTAAAAGTGGAGTGAAAGAAAAAAAAAGGAAAAGAAAAACATAGGGTCAGAGTGATTCAGGCTGAGTCTTTACCCAGAGTTACTGGAAACTCAGGGAAGCAGACAGGGTTAGTCACTTAAAAAAAATACACACACAGACACACACACACACACACACACACACACACACATGCACACAGGCCAGGCCACTGACTCACTGACTATTGTAACACTGCTGAGGAAATGAGCCAGGACATTTTAAAAATGCATAAAAGGGCAGTTAAGTGTTCAGGAAAGGTATTTCCCTTAGAGTTCAAAAAATAACTGCTGGGCTGGGTGGTGTAAGCAGGGGTTCAGAAAGGGGTGCTAACTGCCAACTACCCTGTACTTGACTTGTCTGGCCAATACGTGATCAAAAAAGCTGACTGCTTCTTAATGATTTATCATGGTAAGACCTTTTTCTGTTTATTTTTTTCTAAGTTTTGATTTCGGTAAAGGTAGGGACAGAACCTACTTAGGAGACGGTCAAGGGGAATGCCCATGGTCACACAGGTGATGATGTAACAGATGTGAAACTCCTGAACTCTCACCAGCTTTTGTGACTCGCATCCTTCCCTTCGAAAGAATCTTTTTTTTTAACCAGTTTTCTGAAAGCTTCTCCTTGAGAGGAATGGAGAAGTGAAAAGAGCACCAGAATCTCGTTTCTGTTATTTGGTACTTGTGTGACCTTGGGTAAGAAATCTATCTTTCTCTGGGCCTCTATTTGCTCACCTATAAAATGGGTAGAATTCTTGCATAGTCTACCTCATTGTACAGTTGTAAGGAAAGTGCTTTGTGAGTGGTAAAATTATTGTGAGTTATTGTTAGCTGCAAAATGGAGGAGTTAGATTAGATGGCCTATTTGAAGTCTACAGACAGCCTAAAAATTCATTCATAGGATAAATGTAAGGCTGTAAAGGACCTCAGTGACCCTCTAATCTAATCCCTTCATTTGACAGATGAGGAAATCAAAGCCCAGGGTCATTAAGTCACTTGTCCAAGGTCACACACATCGAAGGCAGTATACCCAGGTTCAACACTCTTTTCTCTCTCATGAGGCAGAGCTCCTACCCAATGTGGGTCTCTTGAATGACAGTTTCTGCTCATTGAAGTCGAGACTTCTCTTTTCAACAGAGGGAGTGACCAAAAGTCAGTTCTGGTCCAGAAAAACTTCAGTGGACTGGATCAAAGGCTATCACCTCCAGATTGAGATTTTGGTTGTTGTTCGGTTCTTTAACTCGGGTTTGACTCTTTGTAACCCCATGTGGGGTTTTTCTTGGCAAAGGTACTAGAGTGGTTTGCTTTTTCCTTCTTCCAGATTGAGATACATCCGCTCAGAGACAGATCCTCTGACTGGCTCTCCCGTCATCAAGTATTATTGCTTGCTTTGTATTGAACTCCCAGGCCTTCTGCATCCTGATTGGTTGCTCTGCCAATTGGCCCAGACTGGGCAGCGATCCAGGAGGTATTGGAGGATGGGAAGGGGGCAAGTGGCCTTTTTTCCAGCTGCACTGGAAATTGATTGGATGTGCAGCCAACCTTCAGATCTCATTACATCAGGCAAGCAGGGGCAGTTCCCTCTGCAGAGAGGCTGCTGAGTTAGGTGAGGAAATCCATTAGCCAAGGAAACTGGACCAAACTGCCCTGTGCTGTGGCAACCTTGCCTGGACATCTATCTATCCACCCCTCCCACCCTTCCTGAACTGACTTTGCTGGTTCTTTGTGACTTGTTAGCCTTATTCATGTTAGCGATCTCTCCTTTGCTACTCCTGCAGTTAAAAAAAAATCACAAGGCTCATAGCTCAGAGAGTATCCTTTAAGTCCTGGGGACTATTTAAAAGGTCTAAGGAAAGTAACAAAGCTTTTTGGATCTGGACATAGCGATTGTTTTATTGGCATTAAAGGAAGAGCAGGGATCTCTGTACTGATTGACTATGAGTCCAGCATTATTAGATCAAGGGGTTTAGCAACATGACAAATCCTGGATGTGGCCCAGCACCTACATCTACTGCCCCAGTGGCTAGATCAAGGGATACTCAGGGAGTCATTTGATCATATATTTAGAGTTGGAAGGGACATCAAAGATGTCCCTAGGGAATATCCATTTGGCCATTTCACCTAATACACTCTTGATGTCATTATCTCCCCTAGGGCATTGGGATAACAAAGGCATCAGCCTACCACCATTGTACAGATGAGGAAGTCAGGAAACCAAGTTGCAGGAAGCTAATTACTGTAGTTCTCTCTAGGGCAACACGTTGGAAATGGCAGTTAAAAAAAAATCTATTTTTCTCAGCAGACCAAAGTGGAGGAGGGGAGAAAAATCAAGGGAAAGGCAAAGATGATAATTACCTTTTGTCTTAGCCTTTACAAATTTCCTTGAGGGAAGAAAGTGGCAGAAACATGAACATGGTCATGCATTCATTCAATAAATCGACAAGTTTATATTAAATGCCTATTCCATGCTGGGCACTGTGTCAGGTGCTGGGGATACAATGACCAAGAAGAAATAGTCCCTGATCGCAAAGACTTTACCTTGGAGATGGAGGGAAGAGGTGAACAATACTTACATTTATAAATATATACAAAATAAATACATAAAAAAGATAATTTTGGAGGGGGCAGAAAGGAAGCATTTACACCTAGGGGGAATCAGGAGAGGCCTCATGTGACTGAAACATGAAGGAATCTAGGCATTCTAAGAGGAACTATGTTCCTGGCATAGGGGACAAGCCTGTGGAAAGGCATAGGGAGCTGATATGGACTGTCATGTTAAGTTCTTGCTACAAATTGTAAAACAGAAGCAGTATGGTCTGGTGGATAGAATTGTGTGCTTAGAAACTGGAAGACTTGGGTTCAAATCCCACCTTTGATATTTACTAGCTATGAGACACTGGGCAAATGACAACCTCTGTGCCCCTCAAGCAACATCCTGGGTTGCTAGGGGAAGTTGCCAAGTTCTGTATGTCACAGATCCACCACGCAAAGCACTTACAGCTTCTTTTCAGGCTTATAATGAGGGGGGAAAACGTAAGCAGAGTTGATCTGTGTCTGAACTTGGACTCATTAGCTACAATATCACCTTCTCTCTTTACGTGAGACACAAGTGGTTAAAACCCACTCCATGAGATCAGAGATTTAGAGCTAGAAGGGACCTAAGAAGCATTCTAGTTCAACCTTCTCATTTTGTGGATAGGGAAACAAAGGCCCGAGGAAGTTAAGTGACTTGCCTAAGGTCTACTGGTAGAAAGCGTGAGAGGTAGAAATTGAATCCAGATCCTCTCGTTCTGGAATCGCTCTTTTTCCCACTCTGGATGACCACAGATTTGAGCCTGAGACAGTGTTTGTCTTCCATGTAGCCAGTGACACAGTAAGGTGTGTAAAATAATATTTCTAACCGCAGAGGAATGTTTTATTTTCTCACAGAGCTTCTGCTAATGGTGTATGAAATCCCTCTCCCTTCCTGGCACAGACAACAGTCATCAGCTGTAATAAGAACCCAGTTCTGGTTCAAGGGCAAGTGCAGGTCAGGAATCAGGTAGGTTTACTGTAGCTCAGTCAGACAACAACTCTAATCAATTTTGATGGGAAGGGAGGAAAGCCAGCATGAGCTAAGACCCTCCTGCAAGGGGGAGAGCAAGGTGTGGAGCTCCAGCTGGAAGTTAAGCCATGAAATGCTCATTTCTGACTTTCTCACTAAAAGCCCCAGCTTTCCTAAGAAGGTAGGCTCTCTTGCCATATTCAAGTTGGAGACTTGTCCAATTCCTGGGTAAAGAGGAAGGGTTTCAAAGTGCCCCTGAATTGCATTTACTTAATTAGCTTCATGGCCATAAAAGGCTAACACAGCTCAGACAAAGCTCCCTCCAGAGAAACTACTAAATTAAGTTTAATCTAAAGGTAGCCTGTAAAATTATGAGCGCAGACTCACCAAGTCTGTCAGTTCCTTTTACAACTATATGGGCCCACCTTTGACCTGGGCCTTAAAAGATACACAGAGATAAATGAATTCCCCTCCACCAACCAGAAGGGCATGTGCTATCCATTCCTGTCATTCTAGGCAATCCAGTTAGGGCCTACCTGTCAGACAGGAGAAAACCCAGAATTGACACTGAGGGAAGCATACACATACCTTGATGTGCACTCTCCCTCTCTCCATTTCCCTCTCCCTCTCCCTAACCCACCTCTACTGATTGGGAATCGGAGAATCCTAGGTTTGAATGCAAGTCCTGTCACTCAATACTATGTGACCTTAGGCGAATTGCTTAATTTTTCTATGCCATGGTTTCATCATCTGTTAAATCAAGGGGGTAGCCTAGATGACCTGTCAGGGATCATGTAGCTCTAAATCTATTACACTTGTCTGTCAAAGGATCAGAACTTCACAAATTTCGAATTAGAATAGACCTGAGAGGTCATTTAAACCATCCCTCCTGACCTCCTTTTAAGAAAAGAAAGCTGAAGCATGGAGAGGTTAACCTGCTCTTATCTGTCAGAGGGCAATAAGGCTTTAAGAAACCTTCAAGGGACATTCTGTGAGATGAATCTAAGAACTTCTAAGAAGCTGGCACCTCAACTTGCCTGGAACTCTTTGCTCCTGATGGTCTGAAGGAGATTATTCTCCTCAGGGGAGTAGAGGTGAGTGTGGACTGAGGGCCAACAACTGCTTTCAAGGCCCAGCTTGGTACTGACTAACTTGAGCAAGCCATTTGATTTATCTGGGCCTCAGTTTCCTCCTGTACAAATTGAAAGGATTGAGTAAATCAGGGGCTTTTAAACTTGGGTCCATGGATATTCCAAGAGATCTGTGGATAGATTTCAGGGGGTCTGTGAACTTGAGTGGGAAAAAATGCATTTTTATTTTCACTAACCTTTGGCTTCCTTTCTATGTGTTTTACTTTGTTCCTTTAAACATATTATTCAAAGAAGAGATGTATAAATTTAACCAGGATGTCAAAGCAGTCCATGACATAAAAAAGAAAAGAAATAAAAAGGTCACATGACATAAAGGTCCCTTTCAGTCTAAAACGCTATTTGGTACAAAAGCAAGTTTTGAGGTGGGGCAGTGATGCCAGGGGTGGGGTGAAAGAAGAGGGAGTAGCCAGCTGGTTCTTTATTTAGAAGCTTTTATTTCTTTCTTTCACAAGTACCAGTCCCTTTTCCACCCTTTGCTCCACTTCCCACAAAAGGGTATGTGGTCAAGATTGTGGGAAACAGTCCATCAGAGCTGACCTTATTCATGGTAGGAACAGGTGGGATTTTAGGAACTCTGACAAGTACACCTGAGCAAAAATATCTCCCCGACCTACACCCATGCCCACCAACTTTATTTTAGGTTTAAGACCTGATGCTATGGGGAGGGGGGCACCTAAGCAGACATTCTCTCCAAGGGTCTTATCTGAGATCCAAGCACTGAGGGAATGGGACAAAGGAAGAGTTAAGTGTGAGAACATAAAAGGAAGAGAGGCCAGAATGCTAGGAATGCTGCCCAAGACCAGGAAGATCCTGACTGTAGGGCACCATAGACAGCGAAGACCCTCGGTGGGCAATAACGGCAACTTTTGTCTGTTGCCCAATTTTGATAAGGGTGGCCCTGTGATTAGTATTCCATTATATCTCATCTCAAGATCAGTCTAACTGAAGAGGAGATAAAAGAAGGGGTGTCAGGGAGTCCATTTTTAAATTTTCAGCGTAAGAGTTTACATACATTGGAAAATGCTACAAATCAGGGCTTGATTTATTGATTGATTTTTGCTGACTGACTAGACTTAAGAAAATGTTAATAATTCAAAGTGTATCCTGCATTTTGGAGATATGGTTGTTAAACATTCACCAGGATACAATTGGATAGAGATATGAGTTTCTGGTTTGCAAACACATCAAAGCTCAATTTTCACTTGAGCTCTAGAGGTAAAGGATTGAAAACCAAGCCTCACTTTCAGCCTCTGGGTACCACGACTCAGGCCAGGTGCTCCAGGGAGCTTGAGGGCTCATGACTGAGTAATGTTTGGGAGGGATAGAAGGTGGTGCTACATAAAAATTGCAGTCTTTCCTATGTAATAATCATAGTTCACATTCATATAATCTTTAATGATTACACAGATTTTACAGCCATACATAAGAATTCCAAGTATCCTTCTCTTCCATTTGATAAAAGATGAAAGGCAGATCCAGAGAGATAAACTGATGTGTTGGTAAACAAAACGG
This sequence comes from Phalanger gymnotis, assembly GCA_028646595.1. Taxonomy (NCBI): domain Eukaryota; kingdom Metazoa; phylum Chordata; class Mammalia; order Diprotodontia; family Phalangeridae; genus Phalanger; species Phalanger gymnotis. The sequence continues at coordinate 425,817,729 of CM053623.1, read as the reverse complement.
GCTCTTAGTACTCAGTTCAACCAAGTGCCCTTGAAGAGTTTGGCCTTTGTTTCCTTGATTAGATTTTGGTGACCTCCTTGCTTCAGGGAAGGGCCTAGTTTACACATGAGTTTGAGTGACATGTTTGGGACATCAGAGGCTTTTAGACCACGTGGGTTTAAGTGGCCTCTTTGTGACGATTCTAGTTCACATGGGTGAGTCACATGTGTGACTTACCCTTGACCCTTAAAAAGGTATAAAACCAGGGGTTGGTGTTCTCTTTCGGAGCTCTTACCCACAGCAGTGGTGGCGCGAGTAACTCTGGGCCAGCCCTTGTTATGAGCTCCTGGGCTGAACCTAGATGTTGGTAACTATAAATTGTATTT
>CM053623.1:425776420-425816864 GCA_028646595.1 Phalanger gymnotis | reverse complement strand
AGGAGGAAAAAGTAATCAAAAGCAAACACTTTTGAAAAGGGAGAGGGTAAAGGGAGAAAATTGAATTTATTCAGGATATTCAGGGACAGGATAGGAGAGAGACAAAAGCAGTGTGTCTTTCACAACATGACTATTTATGGGAGTGTTTTGCATAATGATACATGTGTGGCCTATGTTGAATTGCTTGCCTTTTTAGGGAGAGTGGGTAGGGAGGGAAGAATGGAGATAATTTAGAACTCAAAGTTTTAAAAGCAGATGCTCAAAAAAAGTTGTTTTTGCATGCAACTGGGAAATAGGATATACAGGCAATGAGGCATAGAAATCTGTCTTGCCTTACAAGAAAGTAAGGGTAAAAGAGATGTGGGGGTGGGGGAGTGGGGTGACAGAAGGGAAAGCTGACTAGGGAATGGGGCAATCAGAATATATGCCATCTTGGAGTGGGGGGAGGGTAGAAACGGGGAGAAAAGTAGTAACTGAAAATCTTGTGGAAATCAATGCTGAAAACTAAAAGAATCTTAGATAATAAAGCATGGAATTAAAAAAAAAACAAACTTGTGTCCTCACCTCTTCAAAGAGGTGGGGCAAAGGTATCTTTTCATCTCTTCTTTTGAACTGTCTTTTTTCTCTTTAGTTTTACATTATATACTTTTAAGTAGATAAAACAAAATTAATATACCTAGGGGAAAAAAAGAGAATCATTACAATGGCTAATTTTTCTAAAAAAAATCGACAAAGTGTAGGTAACACGCAAGCTAAATTAGAGATCTCACATAGACACATGGTATCTATGAGTAGAATATGGTTCAAGGTGCGTATGACTTTTTCAAAATAAAGATATTGAGATGTGTTGGGGATGGAGTATGTTGTGGAATGAATAAATGAAAAAGTAAGATATATTAAGAAGATATGCTTTTGTGGGGCAGATGGGGGTACAGTGGAGTTAAGACGATCTGAGTTCAAATCCAGCCTCGGATACCTCCTAGTTGTGTGATTCTGGGCGAGTCACTTCATCCTTTTTGCCCCAGTTTCTTCATCTGTAAAATGAGCTGGAGAAGGAAATGGCCAAGCACTCCAGTATCTTGGTTAAGAAAACCCCAAATGGGGTCACCAAGAGTTAGACGTGACTGAAAATGACTTAACAACAACAATTTGTGAGGAAAGTCAACAACCAGATGGGGGAAGCTTGGAAAAGAATATTTGAGTAAAGATCACTACTACACATCACTTAAATATGAAGAAGAAATAGATGAGAAGTTTAGGAAATAGACCCCAGGTCTGGCATGGTGGCATAAAATAGAAATATTGAGACTTTTAATTATCCGGACATTCACTAGAATTGTCTTTCTCCCCAAAGCAAAAACGAATAAACAAAAGAAACCTAATGTATTCTTCACTTGCCTTAAAATAATCGTATCCTTCAAGAGATGAAGAAATTGCCCCTCAGAAGAGATATGAGGATGTCCTTTCTTTGCAAAGGTGCAAGACTATGGGTGTAGAATGCTGAATATGTTATTGGACTCGGTCAATGTGTTTGTTGGTTTTGTTGATCCTTTTTCCTCTCTATTTAAAATTCTTTGTTTTAAAGGATGGGCTCTCTGATAGAGGAGGGAAGGCTGGAATATATGGAGAAGTGAAGGTGACAAAAATAAAACATCAATAAAATGTAAGTGAAAAGAGAGGTGAAGAAGCTAATAAAGGTTAACTAATATTCTTGGTGTGATTCTCACCCACATGGAGGAACTGCTTGGTGGGTTAGGAGTCAGGGGAAGTGACCACTCCATCTTAAAATCTGTGATAGAGGAAAGTCTTACAGATATCCTAGATGTAGGGTGGGGGGAAGATTTCAGAAGTTAGTAAACTAGCATTTATTAAGCGCCTACTATGTGCCTAAGCACAGGAAGATTTTCAGAATGAAGAGCTCTCAAGAATGAAATTTTGAAGATACAAAGAGACAATTCTGATGAGGAAGAAAAGGCAGAAAAGCAAAGGGACTGGTGTGGATGGACAGACCTCTCCAACCAACTTTAATTTTTAAAAGACATCTAGAGAAGATGAAATCGAGGGCAGACACCTGAGTGTAAATACAAAAGTGTGATGCAGGCCTGTAAGAAGAGTGTAAGTAGTCCTAATACAAAGAATGTATTGAGGCTTGAGAGGAAAAGTTACAGGGGTGAGGAACCTGTGGCTTCAAGGCTACATGTAGCCCTCTAGGTCCTTAAGTGCAGCCCTTTGATGGAATCCAAAGTTTGGATTAGGGTTAGGACAAGGAAACTAAGGACAACAAGCCAGCTTATTGTATGCTGTAGTGGAGGGAAAAGAACATTACAAAAGGGATAGGATTGCTCCTTGGGGTGAATGAGGTAATAGTTATAAAGTACAAATGCAGGTAAGATATTCAATACTACTACTACTACTACTACTACTACTACTACTACTACTACTACTACTACTACTACTACTGCTACAACATAGCATTTCTGTAGAACTTTAAGATTTATAGAACAATTTACAAATATATCATTTTGTCCTCAAAACCACTCTGAGAGGTAGGTGGTATTTGTATTCCCATTTTATAGATAAGGAAACAGAAGTGGACATAGGTTAAATGGCTTTCCTAGGATCTCACAGAAAGTAAATGTCTGAGGCTGGATTTGAACTCAGGTCTTCTGACTCTGAGGTCCATCACTTTCTACACATCATTACTTAGCTGGTTGAAGGAATTTATGGTCTAATCGGGAAAGATAACCCATACAAGAGGGCTAGGAAGGGAGTGGGTAAGAGTATATAGGGGCAGCATGGTGTGAAGATGTCCAGAAAGTGTGGTAGAGGTCTGGTTCCAGACAAGCTAAGGCTAAAGCTCGCCTATCAGAGCCAGGGGATGCAGGGACAGAGCCCTAACTCACAGTGAGGAACAGCCTTTTTAGTGGCTCTCACTCCATTTGTGCGGTTAAAAGTGCCCTGAAAAGAAGCCTTGGTGCCCAGAAACACCCAGAAAGTCATCTAAATGTCTAGGAATTATGGGAATTTGCTCTGTGGAGTTTATCTGTCCTCTGTAATTCTCCCACTCCCTCCCCAGTGTTTTTCCTCATTATATCCTGGTACTTATGCCATGACAGTGCTCCCTGACAGGCCATACACCAAAGGCACCAGAATACAACAGATAAACCATGTTCAAAATGGAGCCAAGTTTCGTTCATGGGCTTCCTATCTTCCTATCAGCACAGGATGAAGTGGGGATTCTGTGTCAGGGAAAAACTTACCTCCCTTCAAAAAGTTGCTAGGGAAGCCTCCAACCCTTCTGATTCTCTGTACCTCTTGCCAAAACCATAAGCGTTGTTTACAGCTCTAGGAGAGGTGAGGCCCTCCTATTTTGGCTGGGACCAGTAGAGTGCCACAGTGCCACACAGTTCTGAATGGGAGTACCATCAGGAAGAATATGGTGGAAAAAAGGGGGCACTATTTGTCTCTTTCCACAGAGGCACAGGGGAGTGACACCCATGTGTTAAAGAGAGGGGCATCCCAAAGAGAGAGCCGCCTTGCAGCAAAAGCCCCCAGCTAGTGGGAGAAAGCTATGCACAATAGAAAGCTGAAGAGATGAGAGGAGGATAATGAGAAATAATTTAATGGCTCCTTTGATGGGGCCAGCCTGCTGGGAGCGCACAGACATAAATCCAGCTGCTTGGAAACAAGGCGTGTTGGCTTCACCGTTGAATAGAAGAAATACAGGCAAAATACAGCTTCGTGGTGTTACTGAGAAGTAAATATATGATAATTATCATCTCCTTCCTGAAGGAAATGAGTTATTTAATTGTACACATAGCATGTCTTGTCGTTCCATCGATACGGCACTCTGAAAAAGAGAGGACTTCATCTGCAAGCCCTGAAGGCTGATAATGCAGCGATTGTGCCAGAGCCTGGAGCCCTCCTTGGGTAGCTTGTTCGACTTTGTTCTGCTGTATCATCCTCTGTAAATCTTGTTAGTGCTGACAGAGGCATTACGGCACAGGTTATTTATCAATTGAAATCTCTTTTATCTGCTAGTGGTATCAACCACTTGGCACTTAACACCTCACAAACTGGGGCATGTCATAGTCACTTATTCTCTACTACTACCACTACTACTACTACTACCATTACTACTACCACTACTACTACTACTACTACTACTACTACTACTGCTACTGCTACTACTACTACCACTATTCTAATGATCCTATGGAGTAGCTTTTAAATTTTATAAATTTTTAAAAAGCCATCAAACAGTGGAGAAAAAGAAACAAAAAAAAGTAGGAGTCAGCGGACCCAGATCCAAACCACAGCTCCACCTTATTGTGTGACCTTGGGTGACTCACTTAACTTTTTTTTTTCTGTTAGTTTATTCACCTGCCAAATGGGGCTAATGCTACCTGTCTTCGTATAGACAGAATCTGCCAATAGATACTATAAGGTCATGTAGGCTGAAGTCATAGATACAAACGTGCTTGAAGAGTTGAAAGTACTAGGGAAACGTAAGTTATTTTTGTAATAGCCTGCTGGTTGGTCACCCTGCCTTGGTTTTTTCCACTCTAGTCTATCCTTTACTCAGCAGCCAGTGATCAGAAAGCACAGGTCTGACCATTTCTTCTCCTTATCCACTAACCTCCAGTGGTCTTCTATTATCTCCAGGATTAAATAGAAAATCTTCTGTTTGTCTTTTAAAGCCCCTCATGCCCTGACTGCTTCTGGCCTTTCTGGTCTTCTTATACTCTCCCCAGCTCCCAGCACCACTCCCGCCCATGTATTCTCCCATCCAGCAACACTGGCCTGGCCTTCCTGCTGTTTCTTGAACATGACATCATCTCCTAACTCCATATCTTTTCACTGGCTGTCCTCCCATGCATGGAAGGTTCTCTGTCCTTACTTCTGTCTCCTGGCTTCCCTGGTTTCTTCCAAGACTCAGCTCAAATCCTACCTATTGCAAGAGGCATTTCCTGGTCTTCCCCCTCTCTCCTTTTGCTAATTTTTTCCCTTTGAGATTGCCTCCCATTTGCCCTGTATATATCTTGTTTATACATGGTTGTTTGCATGTTGTCTCCCTTTTTGAAATATGAGTTCCTTGAGGTTAAGGATTGTTTGTTTTTTGCCTCCTTTTGTATCCCTAGTGCTCAGCACAGTGCCTGGCACATGCTAGATGCTTTAATAAAAGACTGTTGTTGCTTAATGGGGATGATGATGACGATGATATTAAATATTCTCTAATGCATTTAAATTCAGCATCCATCTTGGTGGGATAGTTGAGAAATATGCGGTATAGATTCAGGGCCCGAGTCTTGTCTACTCAGTTCTTTTAAAAGGTGTGAATCTAGTTCCATTTAGAGTCTCTGCCACATGAAGAAGAAACTGCTTGACAGGCTATTTTTAGATGCTCAAGTTGCTTAATCAATGCAAAAGTGCTGATGATTGCCTATTTAAAGAACTTAACCACAGAATCATTCAGAGATTTGGGGCAGAAATGATTTCTTGAGCAAAATGAATGAGTCAGAAAACCATCACTGAAAACTGGAACTATGGCCCGATCTTCTCTTCTCTTGCCATCACCGGATGCTGGGTTCAGGGGCCCGGGAAATTTCCCACATCTCAGGATTCGGTGACTCTGCCAAAGGCTCATCTGGGTTAGCCGGCTGCACTATTAGGTCATGCTGCAATTCAGACCTAGCGGGAAGACCTACCTCTCCTCCCATCCTGGACCCCAAGCAAAACACATCCTCTAGTGCCAGGAGTGAGGAACCTGCAGCCTCGAGGCCCTCTAGGTCCTCAAGTGTGACTCTTTGACTGAATCCAAATTTCACAGAATAAATTCCCTTAATAAAAGGATTTGTTGTGTGAAACTTGGACTCAGTCAAAAGGACCCAGAGGCCTTGAGGCTACAGGTTCCCCACCCCTGAATCTAGCCAATTACCTCAATTTCTTGACCTGAAGCTTTTTATTTGAAAGGTTTGCAATTCATGAGCTGAGACAGTCCGCTATTGGCAGTATACTTAGCCCAGTTATTAGGCCTCCCTTCCAACCTGGCCCCCAGAAGCTCCCTGCCAAGTAGCCATATAGGACATATTTCTAATGAGACTGTTTCTGGCTATCAAGTATGGTTCACACTACATATCAAAAGCCTTACAAAGACATGGCTTGTAGGAAGGTGGATGCGGGTTCCAAGGAGGAAACATCCTAGGAGTTGGAAGGGACCTTAGAGAGGATTTAGTCTAATCACTTCAACCCACAGAGAAGGAAATGGAGGCCCAGAGAGGTTAAGTAACTTTCCCAGGATCACACAAGCAGAACCAAGATTTGAGTCCAGATTTTATGACTTCAAATAATAATAAGCACAACGCTAGCATTTATATAGCACTTCAGGGTTTGCAAAGTGCTTTACATACTCTATCTGGTTTGACAATCCTGGGAGGCAGGTGATATTATTATCTTCATTTTACAGATGAGGAAATTGAGGCCAAAGGGGAATAGCTATGATGATGATATTAACAGATAGCATTTATATGGCACCTACTATGTTCCAAACATTGTGCTAAGCACAATGCTTTCATATTATTTTATAATATTTCATCCTGAGAACAATCTTTGGGAGGTAGGTGCTATTATTATCCCCATTTTACAGCTGAAGAAACCGAGGCAAACAGGGTCAAGTGACTTGCCCAGGTCACACAGCTAGTAACTGTTTGAGGTGAGATTTGAACTCAGGTCTTCTTGATTCCAGGCTCAGCGCTCTATCCACTGCTCCATCTGGATGCCTTCAATGACTTGTCCAGGGTCACATAGCTAGTGAGTGCCTAAAGCAAGATTTCAACTCAGTCATGATGAATCCAAGTCTGGCACTCTCACTACTATACCCTCTAACTGCTAATTACACTATAAACTATGTATAGCAAAGGCACCAGGATAGTGGAGATAACCCGTAAGTCAAGTTGAGCTCATGTACTGCCTATCTTCCCAGCAGGTCTTTCACTTCTTTTTTCCCTGGTTGTACATACTGAATAATTACCTGAGTAGAAAGACGAATATGACTATGGGGGACAAAAAGAAAAAGGAATATGAGATCCTTGGTGGAAGGTGGAAGGAGCTCCAGAAAAGGAGAGAACAGGACAGCCAACAGGGAGGAAGAGAAATAGAAGAATTGTGTCGCAGAAGGCAAGGGAGGAGAGAATATTAAGAAGTAGGTCAAGGCATGTGGGAAGGGCTTTTTTTTTTGACAATGAATAAGGCACTGGTGATCTTGAAAAAAAGGAGTTCTAGGAGAATAGCAGGGATAAAAACTAGGCTGCATAGGAATGAACAGAGGGTACATATAAGCGTGTAAGCTCCCTGGGGGCAGGAACTGTTTTTGCCTTTCTTTGTATCCCTGCTTTTAAAAATAAATTTTTTGTTTTTAAAAATAAATTTAGTATTTATGTTTAATATTCATTTAAAAACGTTTTGAGTTCTGAATTCTCTCCTTCCTTTCCACAACTCTCTTATCCATTGAGAAATCAGAAAATGTGATATCAATCATACATATGAAATCATACAAAACATTTTCATATTAGCCAGTTTGCAAAAAAAGCAAGAAAAAGAAAGTGAAAAAGATATGTTTCAATCTGCACTCAGAATTCATCACTTCTAACTCTAGAGGTGTATAGAATTTTTAATCAATAATCCTTTGGAACTGTCATGGATCATTGTATTTATTAGAGTAGCTAAGACTTTCACAGTTGATCACAGTTACAATATTGTTGTTACAATGTTGTCCTGGTTCTGCTCACTTTATCTTGCATCTGTTTGCATAAGTCTTCCTGGGTTATTCTGAAACCATTTTGCATCATTTCTTATAGCACAATAGTATTCTATCACAGTCATATACCATAACTTGTTCAGCCATTCCTCAATGGATGGGCATTGCCTCAATTTCCAATTCTTTGCCACCACAAAAAGAGCTGCTATAAATAATTTTGTACATACAGGTCCTTTTCCTTTTTCTTTGATCTCTTTGGGTGTATTCTCATCTCGTGTCAGATACACAGTAAGTACTTTAGGAATGCTTATTCAATGACTGGAGAAGCAACAGAGAGAGTGAGTGTAGACTATTCTTTGTGAAAGTTTCAGAATTAAGGGCAACAGAGGGCAAGGATGATCAGGATCAAAAGAAGGTTGTTTTAGGGTATGGGAGACAAGCATGTTTTTAAGCCAAGGAGAAAGAGCCAGTGGTGGAGTTTGAAGATGAATGAGGAATGATGTATAGAGCAAAGTTTCAGAGATAATGGACCCGAGCAGAAAGGTTGGTCATGGCCAGAATGGGGACCATCTATTGTGAGACCAGAAGGGAAAAGGAAAGGATGGGAGATAAAGCAGAGAGGTTGTGAAGTTTTCCTGTCTACTCTATAAAAGCCTCATTGAAAGCTTTGCTGTTCAGTCATGTCCAATTCTTCTTGGCCTCACATAGGGTTTTCTTGGCAAAAATACTGGAGTGGCTTGCCAATTCAGTCTCCAGCTCATTCTACAGATGAGGAAACTGGTGCAAACAGGGTTAAGTGACTGGCTTAGGGTCACATAGCTGGTAAGTGTCTGAGGCTAGATTTGAACTCATGAAGAGAAGTCTTCCTGATTCTAAGACAGTGCTCTATCTACTGTGCTATCTAGCTGCCTTCATTAAAAGGAGGGACTGTGTTTATTTCTCTTCTTTCTGACATCACCTAACACATATCAGAAATGCTTGTTGGCTATTCTATCCACTTCTTGCAGCTGAGAGAGCCTATTCATTCTTTCCAAGCACTTGGGGATTACTTAATGTGTTCTAGCAGTAGCTCAGAAATACAAAACAGAGTGTTAGTAGATCTGTTATCAATCAGCAAGAATTTGTTAAGTGCTTACTATGCACCAGACTCCGTTCTGAGCACTGGAGGCACAAAAATATAAAAAATGAGGTCCCTGCCCTCAGAGAGTTTACGTTCACGTGAAGGAGAGAACATGTAAAAAACTATGACTATACAAGATATATACAGGGCAATTGAGAGGGAATCTGGGAGGGAAGGGACTGAGTGGGAGGAGGAACACCAGATAGGGCATTTGTTTGTGGAAGGTAGGTTTAATTTTAAAAGGAAGCTGGGAGGTGGAAATGAGAAGGGAGAGAGAGCATTCTAGGTATGGGGGAAAGCCAGTAAAAGGAATAGAGGCTAAAGTTGGAGTGTCTAGTCAGAGGAAGAGCAGGGAGGCCAACGATGCTAGAGATGGAAGAGTATGTGGTAGGGAGTGAGGTCTGAGAAGACTGGAAAGGTAGGAAGAGGCCTGACTGTGAAGGGCTTTTGAAGCTACCTGACTATCCAGCTTGATGGCATGCAATCCTTTGACCTCTACTCCAGTCCCTTCCAACCACACTATCTCTGCCTATTCATTTAACTCCTTGGATGCTACAGCTGTCGCAACTTTTCAACACAACTTCAGTCCTACCCTTTCCATTCTCCTGGGCCAGTGAAACTCTCTTTAACTGATATCACCGGGGCAACCTGGTCCAAAAAGGACACATAGGCTTAAGGAGATGGCTATTTACTATGGTATAAAAAATTTCAGCCTCTTATTCAAGGAATATAGATCTCTCCCTCGGGAGAGAAGCATTTATCTTTTCTACCCATGGCAAGGGTCTCAAACTCAGGAGTCAAGCTGAGTTTCCTTATTGATGAATGTCAACACTGTTTTCCTGATCTTCCAGTTTTTTCACTGTTTTCCAGAGCTTCCCCAGGGACGTTTGAATGCCTTTAATGTGTCAGACAATCAAAGAGAGGGATAAACAGGCTGGTGAATGATACAAAGGTCTGCAAACAAGAGAACCCAAGAGCCAGAACCTAACATTTGTCTAATATGTCGTTGAGGCATCTATCCACCAGAGAACGCTAACCATGTTAATCTGGGCTGGGTAACAACTAGCGGCACATGCTCTTTATGTGGTCAGCATAAAGAAAGAACAAAATTAAAAGCACTTCGAAGCCTTAGAACCTCTCTGTAACTGTTTACTTCTGATTGGGAATAGCATTTGTTAGTCATTAGTTCTGCTGCTTGAATCAATATTTTCTGGCGCTTCTAATGTATATTTTCTTTGAATCACTTGGTTCCACCAACATTGGGCTGGATAACAGAACAAAAACAGCATGGAAGGGGAAAGCCTGTGGTCCTCTCTGGAACATTTTCTTTCCAAACAAGAAATGTTTAAGTTGCAAAGACTTAATCACCTAAGTGACACATCAAAACAGCCAGCAGTGAAGTAAACCCAAGATGGGTCAAATGTACACACTGGCAAACTAGGAGGAGAAGCAGAATTGCTTAGATTTTACCTGCTCAGGAGTGACAGGTCCCAAAGGCCAATATTTTTGATGAGCTGTTCATCAGCCTGAGGAAGCTGGGCATTGTGGTGTGGTGCATTAATTTACATGCAAATGGCTGGGAAATGGTTTCCCATAGGCTTTCCAGCTAGAAGCAGACTGGAAAATTCAAAAGGGTAGTGGGAAATAGAAGAGTTCCCTTTGGGTACAATTCCCAACAACCAGACCAGGTTTTAAAAAGCATCCTCCAAATGGATCTCTTTCCTGTCATATATCATGCTCCCCAATAAAAGAGATTTGGGGAGGTGTAGCTGTGTGTGTTTGGAGGGGTATATGTGTGTGTGTGCATGTTTGTGTGTATGTGTGTGTATATATACATTTGCACACACAAGGGAACAATTAGGGAAGTATAAATTTCTTCTGTTGAAGTGAAACACACTTATGCATCTATTGAAATCAACGCTTCAATTAACAAGCATTAGTTAGTGATCTACTCTGTGCAATGTACTGTGCCATACAACTACAAAAGAGAGATGGTCTCTATACTCAAGAAACTCACAAGCTACTAAGGAGAAATAACTGATTCACAGATAAGTAAGTATATGAGATAGAGAGCTGTCTCTGTCTATTGAAATAGATATGTTTTTGTACTGTGAATATATAGATAGAATAGAAACAAATATAGATATAAACGGAATATAGACATAGAAACAAAGTAATTTGGAGAGAGAAGCACTGACACTAGGTGAAATAAGGAAAGATCTCTTAGAGGAAGGGGCACCTGAACTGAGCCTAGAAGTGGAAGTGGGGAGGAAAACATACCAGGTGTGTGGAGGAAAACATACCAGGTACGGGAAAACAGGAAGTACAAAAGCCCAGAGGGGGAGATGGAAGGCCATGCATGGGGAATAAGTAGACCAGTTTGTCTGGGATGGAAAACAGAATAAGTGACAAAGATGTAACGTGAAATTGGCCTAAAATAACAGGATGAAGTGATATTATGAAGGACTTTAAATGTATTTTATCCTAGATAGAAGAGACCTATTGAAGCTTCCTGAGGAGAGTACCATGATCTGTGTTTTAGAAATATCAGTTTGACAGTTGTTTGAAGGACGGATTGGAGAAGGGAAAGCCTTGAGTCAGGGAACACAATTAGGGAGCTGTTACAATAGACCAGGTGAGGAGAAGCTAATATCGGGTGGCAGCCACATGAGTAGAGATAAGTGTTTGGATTCAAGAGGTGTTGTTGAGTTAGAAGCTTAGGCATGTCCAATATTGAAATACCACGGAAATTTGTGAGAAGATGCCTTTTCTTGATTGCGAACGTAGGTAACTAAAAGAATGGTAGTGGCCTAAATGCCCCGAAAGGAAACTGTAAAATTTAACGGGGGAAGGTTTGAGGGGAAAAATGTGTTCTGGTTTGGATATGTTGAGTTTGTGATGCCTATGGGATGTTCAGGTCCCAAAGGGCCTGAAACTAGGTTCTTTTTGGCAGTCAGGTGGCGCAGTGAATAGAATGTCAGACCTGGAGTTAGAAAGACCTGACTTCAAATGTGACCTCAGATACTTATTAGCTGTGTGACCCTAGGCAAGTCACAATCTCTGTCTGCCTCAATTTCTTCATCTATAAAATAGGGATAATAATGGCACCTACCTCCCAGAGTTGTTGTAAGGATAAAATGAGATAATATTGTAAAGTGCTTTGTAAACCCTTAAGTGTTATATAAATGCTAGCTATTGTCATCATTGTTATTCTCTTACTATAGTAAAAAGAGGCTCTTGACTTTCATTTGAGAGCTATTCTCATGGGAAATGGTCATATAAATACAGGCAGAAGCTAAATTGATATTACCATCACATGATTACTTCTGCCACTCAATTCTTCCTCTTGGTGTCTCATTGTGGTACTAGATTCTGGAAGCCTAGGCAAAGCAGAGATTAGTTCCTGTCAGGTCCTAAACAAATCTGGAAAAAAAACAACTTAGAGCATGTCTATCTGCCATCTGAGGACTGGTCTAACTACTTTTGGAGAGCCTCGTCACCAGAAGGGCACGGATTTCTTTTTTTTTCCAGCCATAACAACTCATGAAGTCCATCTGCTAAGCTCATGAAAGAGGGGTGATTGGCAGCAACACACACACACACACACACACACACACACACACACTCATACAATCACAGATCATTTAAGAAGTATGTAATTTCTATTTGCCATTTGGAAAGAATCTGTGGCTGGAAGGCTTAAGACTGAAAATATGTGATGCAGTGAGCCCTGCCAATGCCATATATTTTTAAATGAATAGGTCTTCACGAGGCAGATGCCCACCTACCCCCCCCCCCCAATGAAAATGACAGGAAAAGGCCCCACCTTTGAAGCTAAGAGGAATAAAGAAATGGACTTCATCTCCAGGACGAGGGTAGAGGAGTAAAAAGTGGAGGGGGGAAACCATTTTTTTTTTAATTTTGTGGGAAAGTAATAGACATGAGGGCATATATTCTCTTTGTTTCACTCTTCTATTTTGTATTTAGCTGGATTATTCCATACCTCCATCTATGGGACCAAGATTACCTCCTCTCAGTTTGCCTTCTGAATAAATGAAACTTTTTTTTCTTCTGTAGCACTGAATAAACGAATACATTAAGGAAGTGTGGAGCAAATACTGAGAGCGCCTGGGCTGGGTTAGCCTCCCTGTTGTACTAACATCCATCATGAAGCATTAAGGAGAGCACTTAGGGAAGGGTACCCACATCAAAAATAGAAAATGGCTCTCCCATCTCTCTGTGGTTTTCTTGCCAAGAGTGTCACATGCTATTAAGACTAAGGGCACAAGAGGCCAAGATAAGAGGGGGGAGAAATGGGAATGGCATCAGGAAGTCGCTGGTCTATTAAAGGCACATGGTGAATTTCTGACAATTCCCAGGACTTCCTGAGGGATATGTCTCTGTTCTCTACCCCTGGGGTGCTCCAGCCAATAAAAAACCACACACATACTGCCCCCCCCCCAGCAATCAAAGCATCCTCACTCAAAAAAGAAACTCCAGGCTTGATTCCTTAGGACAAATCACAAGTCCTTATCATTACTCAGAAACCTGTGACCAGCTGTCAGGGTTCATTACTAAATTCAGCCTATCTCAAGCAGGTGCCGTTTCAAAGGTAGTGAGAAGGCTATGCTCCTTGGAGAGATCTCCACAGGATACATCTTTCAGTAATACATAGAAGCAATAGCAGCAAGCAGTTGGAAAGTCAACCCTAAGAATTCAGATTATAGTCAAATAACACTGAAGGGCAAAACAGGAGAACCAATCAATCCTCCTTCCCAGCCCCACTCCCATCAATCCAGCCCTTCAAACAAGTGCCTACTACGTGGAGATTCCGAGAGAGAGAAATGAAATGGTTTTTCCCTTTTAAGAGCTTGCATTTTATTCAGGGAAACAGTATAAGCACAAATATACAAATTAAATGGAAGTTATTTTCAGGGTTGGGGAGGCACCAGCAGCTGGGAGGATCAAGGAGGCCTCATGTAGGAAGGTGGTGGTTCTTGAACAGAGTTTTCAAGGAACCTAAGGATTCAGTGAGGTAGAGGTGAAGAAGTGAATTCCAGGCATGAGGAAGAGAGGGGTGGGGATTCGGAGGGCAGGAGTTGGGACAGAGGGGAGTGGGGGTGGGGACAGCGTTTACAAAGGCATGTATTCAGGAGATGGAATACTCTGTATGAAGAATAGCAACAAGGCCAGTTGGCTGGAACACAGAGTATATGAGGGGGAGACACGTGCTGCCAAAGAAAAGTCCTCAGTAGTGTGATTTCAGCAAAAACATTGACATCAGTTTCTTCAAACAGTCTCTGAGTCACTTTGAAGCACTGGGTAGGAATCTAACTTACCATCTAACTTAACTGAGTTGATCATTAGTGTCACTTCCTGTTACAGTAACCCAAAGAGAGAGGCTAGCCAGCCACCATCACCTTTGCCATGGCCCTTTTCTCAGGAGGGAAGGTTGAGTAGGAGGCAGCATCCATTGTAACTAAGGATCCAGGGTCATTACAGAGGCTTCCTGTATGGGAGTAAGGGTCTGTTCCTGCAGCTAACAACTCAGTCAGTTAGAAAACACATAGGAGAGAGAGGAAGTAGTCAGTTTCCCCTCATCTCTCCATCTCTCTCTCTCTCTCTCTCTCTCTCTCTCTCTCTCTCTCTCTCTCTCTCTCTCTCTCTCTTTCCTCTTTCTCTTCCCTCTCCTCTTCTCTGGAGGAGGGACCATTTTTTTTTGCCTTTCTTTGTATCCCTTAGTCCAGGATCTGGCACATAATAAGTGCTTAGTAAATGCTTCTTGACCTGACTTTCTTGATTCCTCTTAATTCCAGTTTCTTCCTTCTGAGATTATCCCCAATTTGTCTTGGGGATGTATGTATCTTCTTGGCCTATAGCTGCTTTCATGTAGTCTCCCCCAATTGGACCATGAGTTAGTTTCTTGAGAACAGAGACTGTCTTTTGCCCTTGTATTATCAACCCTTAGCACAGTCCCTGGCATATAGTTGGCATTTAATAAATACTTATTGCCCCAGTGACTGACTTGACCAAGGCAAAATTCAAACTTAGGTCTTTCTAACACCCAAATCCAGCACTCTATCTCTTCTTATATGCTGCTATTTTGGAACAAAGAGGAAACAAAAAGCTTAGAGAAAAATAAGGCTAAATTTGCCTTGGTCACTCTTCCATATCCTTTCTTAAGACACTCCTTCACCTTTTCACTGCCCTCAGAGCCCCCATGTTACCTTCTGGCTGTTCAAAGTGCTACATTCATTGCAAGGGGAACTAAGTGTTGGGTGTGATTGTCATTAAAGTAATTCTCAAGGAGAAAACCCAGAAGCCACCTCCTCCTCTACCTTGCCATCACCTTCTATCCCATGCTGGTCCAAGGGAAGGAACATATTGGTGAGCCCAGTCCTTGCCATTTCTGCTAGTGCTTACGTGAAGGGGCTAGGAAAGTGACCTGAAGATTGTACCTGACGCTTTCCAGAAACTTCACTTCTGAATTAGTTTCATCTCTAGAAATATGTTCTAAAGAAGATGCTAGCATCATCAGAATTTGATGTTAAGCCCTTTCATTCGACGGGGTCATAGGCTCAGAGGATCATCCTAGATCATCGTACAAATAAAGACCTACTCTCTGCCCTCAATTTCCTGGTACACTGTGGTTTTGTAAGTGGTGAGGACAGATGGTTATTGGGAATCAGATAAAGAACATCAATAAAAGAAGCCACTCAGCCTCTCACCCTGCACTCAGTATGAAGCGCTAATCTATTAATGCAAAACACTATATCTCATTACTCAAAGCTCCCCTTACATAGTTTGTCTTCATTTATTTGACCTCTTTTGCCAGAAGTTCATCTCCCAAGGCATGCGGCAAGTGAAATGAAATGAGGCCATCTCATACCTGCATTATAAACACACCATCACCTGCTGTTTATGAAAAAGACATTCCCATCTCCCATCTTTGGGATAGGCTGACCCAATATCTAGATGCCTGCTCCTCCTCACCTCCACTGTTCAAAATTCCTAGCTTCCTTCATAACTCAGATCAAACATTACTTCTTATATTAGGCTCTTGCTGATTCCCCAAATACTAGCACCTCCCCCTGAAATCCCCTTGTATGACCCTACCATACATCTTGTCTCTATATATATCTCTATATATTGTCTTCTCCTGATAGAATGTGAGCTCCTTGAGAGCAGGGGCTCTTTTGTCTTTATCTTCATATCCCTAGTACCTAACACAGTGGTGCCCAGTCAGCATTTGCCATTTGGCTGAAAATCTAAGACTTTCTTCCATGTTGAAAACTGAAAAAAAATGAACTTGGTACATTCACTTTCGTTCTATATCCCATTTAAAGCAAGTAAGAATATTGATGTTGAAGCACAGCTCAGGCCTGGCACTGGGGGGGGGGGGAAATCAACTTTCTATGTTGCTCTACAGCTCAGTAGGCAAAAGGAGCAATGGCAATAACTGAAAAGCAAACCACATTGTCATGGGGCGGCACTTGGTGATGCAGGGTGTGTCTTTACTATGCTAGCTAGGGATATCATTAGCATTTCTGCTGACGGGCCTGTGAAGGATCACACCGCAGGCCATGGGCCACGCTGACCGAAGCAGCTTCCCAGACACTGTTCTTTGGAACTAATCCAGGGACCCTGGTAATGACTGGTCTAGGGCTTGTTTTATTCTTTCACCATCTATTCTAAATGTCATTGGTCTTTAAATTCCATCTTGAGGCCCTGAGCGTCCTGATTGTCTCGGTCCCGGAGGCTGCTGGACTCCCTTGGTTCAGATCTCCAGTCATTTTCCCTTCTTTCTTCTGCTGGTACCACCCATGATCTTGGTTCCTGGTTCCAGCACCGTCTTCCTCTTTCCCTCGTCCCTTTGTTGTCACACATTTCAGACCATAAGTAAGTATCTTCTAGGGCTTATGGGTGTGAAGTTATGCAAAGTCAGTATGAAGAAACATTAGGAATAGGGCTATAGGGGATCAAAATACATGCAAAAGAGCCTAGTGCAAACTGGGAAATCTTCATGATGCCCTAGCCCTGGAGCCCACGCATACAGCTCAGGACCTCCTTCTGGCATACCATGCGAATGACACTTATGAACTCAGAACATCATTGTGCTTATTTGGGGATTCACCCACTTGGATTCTTCGGAACAATCTCCTGATTACTGGTGGGTTTTTGGTCCAATATATACATTCTTTTTCTCCTTCTTACAAAAGGGAGAAGAGGGAAAAAAGAGTTTGTGGCAGATAACATTACAGCTGTGCCTATCACCTCAAAAAAAGGGATAATTCAATTTCACAACTAATTCACTCCCAAAGTTCACAAAAGATATCCTTCTTTTCATCTCTGAGCAAGCCCCACAATGCAACCCAAGAAAAAGATGAAAAACTATATATATATATACATGCATATGTATATGTATATATATATGTATACATACATAATTCAACATATTCAATAATATATATTAAACACTGACCACGTATGCAATACAGTATCATCATCGGTTCTAGCTACATAATTTTAAATGTTTACTCAGTGCCAGAATCTACCATGGCTCTCTTATTTCCAACCTAGCCAAGAAAGATCACTTTTCCACACCTGCAGGCTCAGACCTGCCCATGCTCAAGGTTGACTCTCTTAATAATAACTCACATATAAGAGCCCTCTGACCTAACGAGACCTCACCTCAGAATCAGGTTAATATTCCAGCTCTCTGATTACTGTGACTCTGACATGACTTACTAATCCCATGTGGATTTTGGACCTTTGCCAACGATGACCCCTGATACCTGCCCCTTAACCTGTGGCTTAACTGCTTGGCATCTTAACTTTTTGTTCTTCTTGCCTAGTAGTAGCTTACATGTTCCCTAACTCTTTCCTTGGCCATGTGAACTGCTAACCTCTGTTGGTAACTGTAACTCATCTGCCCGATAGTCACTGATGCCCACACACCTTGCATGACACTCTGACTATTGGAATACACATGGTATTTCTACCAGAAAGAGTGATTCAACCCAGTCTAACTCCTGGCCTACTGAGTTAGGACACAACCCCATTGTCTAGCCCCACTGAAAAGACTGTGACGAAAGAATTTAATATTTGATATATAAATTCATATCCATAGACGGCAAATGAACAAAGGCATCTTGTGGCAACACCAAGTGGCTAAATGTGCTTTCTTCAAAGAAACAAAGAGTTCTGGATAAAGAGTTCCTTCTTCCACTCATGAGCAGCAAGTCACTACAGATGACAGTCAGCCTCCACAAAGGACGTATATCCAAAGGGAAGAAATGATTTATAGTTCAAAGTGCTCTACATCCAAATGCCATTTCCTTGGCATCAGCTTTTGTAGTTAACCACATGTAAACACACACACATACCCTATATCCACACACGTGTCCTATTAGTCCATTGCCTCACTCTAAACCCCTGCACTCTCCCCCTCCCCGTGCACACACCTCAATATATACATAAGATGGACATGCGCACATAGCTGACTCAAACAATCCTATTAATAAAAACAAGTAAAGTGGGAAGAAAAGAGAAACAAAAGAGCTTTGATTTGTTTCTTCAAATCTCTGTTTCCACCTGATTGAAGTTACTTTAATTCTGGGAGCTGCCCACTCTCACAGTGGGAAGTCAACGGGAATAACTGGTTTGTCTGTGCTGATATTGTGGTAATTATTTTCAAGGGTACCTAATGTATCAACATCAAAAAAAAAAGAAAAGAGAGGAAAACAGCAAAAGAAAACACTGCCTGACTGTTTGCAGCTGTCTTCTTTTAAATATGTTCAGCATAATACTCTGCATTTCATTCCCTCTTGCTTGGCTGGGCAACATTATTCCGTGAATTGGCACAAATACTGAAAGCAGTGATATGATTCAGAAATCTGTAATGGAGAGTACAGCTGCTTGATCAAAGCTGTTTAATCAAAGTACAGTTTCTTGGAACGTCTACAGAGCACAGGTTGAAAGGGAGAAGTCAAAACCAATAGTTTATTAACACCTAAAAGACAAAGATCAGCCAATTACTCATCTTTGTTTTATAAAAAGGCTAGCGATAGAGACGAACTTGGAGGTCATCTGAGCCTCCTGCCTGTCTTCCCACCATGGGGCGCAGATCCACCTAAACCAGTCCTGGAAACAGGAGGCACTGGGCTATTTTTAAAAAGTCCTTCAGGGAAAATTCCATAGTTAGCCTCAATGGATTGGACTTGGTTACCTCTGAGGTTCCTTCCTGTTCTAGATCTATTCTCTTGGAGGGGTGGGCAAGTCACAACCACTCCCAGCCTCAGTTTCCTCTCTATAAAATATATAAATATATATCTATAAAATATATAAAAAGCACCTTCCTCTCATGGTTGTGGGGAGGATCACATGAGATAATACTTGTAAAGCATTTCTTCACAATTAGAAGAGGTTTCTTATTTTGGCCACAGTAATTGAAGCCCATACAAACTATGATTACACTCCTTCATTCACCCAGTTGGGTTAAGGGGAAGCAATCATTCTAGGTACAAGTCCAGGAGGAATAAGGATGAGGGGAGGGGTACCAGGGAAGCCCTTGTAATTGTGTTTTCATGTTCACCTTGTACTGTATAAACTCTCCATCTCTTACACAGCTATCTTTATTTTTATTTTAAGAAATAGAAAGGGACAACTCATATATATGTGTTGATGTGACACAGAAGAAGCCAGAGGACCTGAATTCAAATGTTATATATCCTGTGAGTTCTGGGTAACCTTCAGCAAGTCATTGACTCTTGCTGGGCTTCAGTTTGCTCATTCTTGAGATGAAAGGATTGAGTTTAGATGGATTATGAGGTCCCTTATAGCTCTAAAATTATAATCTTATACAAATATATATATATATATATATACACTATCATAATGCAATTAACATACACATCTTACAATACACATATACTATTACATATACACACTATTGAGTACTCACTACCCAACAGGCAGCCCATCTTCTTTCCCATCCAAAACAAGGACCTCTTATCCCACAATCATCTTGGACACAGAGGAGTTGGCAACCTAGTGTCTCCTCACCCTGACTCTGCTGCTCCCCCCAAAAGAAATTAAATAAAGGACAGAAGACATGTGTAAAGGATGGAACAGAGTCCACTAACTGGATCATTTAAATCTAAGAACAAAATTGGCTTCAGTGGCCAGGTAATATCAGGCCAAATGGTGTTGAGATAATTATTTTTTTGGTCGTGGTTTGAGGGAGGGGGATTTGAATTACCTATGTAATGGCCTCTACATCTATTTTACTTGGTACATGTAGACTCAATCTGTTTATGTACACAAATTGGTTTGGAAAACATCATACCATTTGCAAGGAGAAATCCAGACACAATTCTCCCACCCTGCTGAATTTAAACAAGCTGCCATTTTGAAAACAACCAGTTGAAAACAGGCCAGTTTTTTTTGGTAGAATTTAACTGGCCCTCTACATTTAGATTACAGGGTGTTTCAAAGTTTGTTTCCATTTCTATTCTCCTCCTGTTCCCACTCATTCCTCAGTTTTCTCTGGACATGAGCATGCCCAGTAGGTGCGGAAGAAGAGGATCCAGTATTGTTGAGGCAGTGTAGCCGAGCAACTTGGCTCCTAGTCCTGGCTCAGTCACTAACTGATTGTGCAACTTAGGGAAAGTCATTTCCCCTTCCAGGTGCTGAGTTCCTTATCAGCAAAATGCAGGGGATAGATAAGATGGTATACAGGGCAGCTTTTAATTCTAGGTAACCATAATGACTACCTTCTCTTTAGCTGACCCTAGAAGAATAAAAGGGAAATAAAAGGTGCCTGGTCACTGTAAAAATAAAGGAAGGCAAATCATTCCCCATGCCCCAAAGTCAATTAAAATCTTGAAAACCTATTGAATCCTACTTTGTTTGTTTATTAAATATCCAAAGAGCTGTTATGACTTGACTTGACTCTACCAGGATTGAAGTGCAGCTGCTCCAGGGGCAATGCCAGGATAAACTGGCTAGATTCTCAGGTCTCTGCTTCCCTTTGCTTCTGTAGAGGAGCCATGTTTCCTCATGTGATTTGTACACAGAATACTTCTGGGTTCAAAATGTACTGATAGAACCCATAATTGCTATTTATGGGTAGGGAATTTGGTGGTATTGAAGCCCTATGGGATAAAGAGAGATCAGGAAATAATGAAGCAAGATAAAGGATATTAAACCTATTTTAATACCCCAAAGACACAGTTATTTTAAAACAAGGAATGTATCATAATTACAGTACCAGAATCAGAGCATTTCAGAGTTAGAAGGTACCTTAAGAGGCATCTAGTCCAACCCAAAAGAAGATTCCCGTCTATATAGTATATTGGACAAGTGAATGTCCATCTTCTGTCTCAAGATCACTTATATTAGGCACTATCCAAACAAATATTTTGACTTGTACATAATGTCATATTTAGCATTTTAGAGGGGAATGTATCACTAAGATTGAAATTTGTGCACAAATCCCTTATTCACATTATGCTGATCATTAGTTTTAGAAATGTTAACGAAGACATGGTTGGTATGAACCTCAAAATAAAAGATAATAGCTTTGAATCAAATGAGTACAATGAGAATAAATGAATCACTTATAAAAGTAACATTGGCCTAATGGGGATGTGCTGAAGCCAGCTCAAACTAGCCTGTGAGAGCTGATTGTTATATTTTTGGTGTGAGCATTTATACCTCAGAAATTGGCAAATGTTTGCTTTATTGTTTTGTTGATTACCTAGACTTAAGAAAATGGTAGAGAAAATGTTAATAATTCAGATTAAGCTTAAAAGTATGTGACACCTTTTCATTTTTCTCCCAGAGCTATTAATGTGTGTGTGTATGTGTATGTGTTTAACTAGAGCTAGCTACTAAGCTATCTTATCAAGGCATCTAGAAATGGATGGACTAAAATGCACATTTCTCAGTGAAAGTTCCAAAGCCTTCGTCTTTCTGGTCAGCATCAGCAGGCACTGGTAGCAGTCATTAGCAAATTTGTTATATAATTAATTCATCAGCACCAGGGTTAACAGATAGCTACTTTTGTGGTTAACATTAAGAATAGGAGAAAGTGAGTTACCTATGTTCAGATGGATTACCTTGTTCTATAGTTTTGGAAGTAGTGGAAGAAGGAGAGAATTTTGAAGTCAATTTTATTTAAAATGAATGTTATGATTTTTAAAATATGTAATTGAGAAGTATTTCACAAAATAAATTTTAAATAATATATGGGGAGAGCAAGAGTAGAGCACAGATGATGATGCAAAAATATCACTGCATTATCTCAGTATTTAGAGAAGAAATTCCTCCAACATTGGTGAATTTCTAAGTCTCTCTTCTCAAGCACTGCTCAGTAGGGGAGGGGGAGAGAATGTGAGTATCTTTCCTTTATCAGTCAAACTCTTAGAACAAGCTGTTTATACTTGTTGCTTCCATTTTCTTTTCTCCCATTCACTCCTCCATCTTGTGCAATATGGATTCTGACCTCATTACTTAACTGAAACTGTTCTCTCTTAAGTTGCCAACAACTTATTAACAGATCTGATGGTTTGTTAGGCAAAACCACAGAACATATACCAGGCAGGTACCTAGTCTAGTGAGGAAGGAGAGAATGAAAAGACACCAGAAATCAGAGCAAGGCAGAAGGGTCAGGACCCCATAAAGGCAATCCACATGGCAGACAGGCTTCACTTTATGAGGAAGAAGAGTACTTCTTGACAAACCTTTGGCTATTCTACCGATCTCATCCCTACAACTTTCTCTGGTATCTTACATTATAATCAATCATTCTATTTATTATATCTTCACTCTTTTACTCTCTCCTGGATTCTTTCTCTTTGCCTACAATCACACTCAAGTCATAAGATCAGAGGATCTAGACCTAGAAAAAACTTGAAGACTAGATAGTCCCACCTTGTCAATTTTAAATGGTCGAATATCCTTTAAAAATCAATTCAACAATAAAAATTTCCCTCCCCCCCCATCATTTCCTCAACTCATGGCTCTATTTTTCTCTTGCCAAATATCTTGAAAAATTGTCCCATGGGGGCCAAATCATGATCTCTCTGAACCTCAGGGTTTTCTTCTGTAAAATGAGAACAGTAATCAATCAATCAGCATTTATTAAGCACCGGGTATTGCACTAAGTAGTAGAGAATAAAACACAAAAGTGGAGTAGTTCCTGCCTTTCTGGGAGCTTATCTTCTAACAGATGAAACAATGTGTGTGTGTGTGTGTGTGTGTGTGTGTGTGTGTGTGTGTATGTATGTATGTATATATGTATACAAAAATATACATACAAAATAAACTCCAGGTGGTTTTGTTGGGGAGATCCTAGCAGCTGGGAAGATGAGGAAAGGTACTACATAGAAGTTAGTGCTAGAGCTGAATCTTGAAGGAAACAAGGAATTCTAGGAGGTAGAGGTGCATCTGTTATGCACTCCACTGTCAAAGTTCACAATGGTTAAATAGTCAAAGCATATGAACAGAATATTTTCTAAATGGCGAAAACAAATTGGTAAAGTTCAAGCAAGCTCATCAAGCACACCAATCCAACGTCAAAAATATAAATGGTAATAAATGCTCGACCTCACTGAAATAAAAACTTAAATTTGAGATACCAGTTCCTCCTAAAAAAATTAAAACAATGAAACTAAATGCTGGTTGAGGTTGTGAAGAAACAGAAACTTATTTCTGATAGATTAAAAATAATAGAATATTTTGGTCACTACACAGTAAAAATTACAAAAATACGAAATGTTCATGTGGACTATTTGTGACTGACCCGTGGTAGAGCCTTCTGAGCTTGTAATTGGCCTCACGAGCCACAGTTGGACACACTGTACTCTGACTCCAACATAGTGATGCCATTTTGGTCTTCTTTGAGAATTAAGGACAATAACCAACCAACTATGAAAATATATCCTTTAACCAACTTATTCAATTGTTGGGAACATTCCCTGAAGGGATTATCAAAACAAAACAATAAAAAGGATCTGCTCAAAGGTTTCCATAGCAGCACTGCATGTAATTAAGAGGACGAGAAATAATCTATATATTCAACAATAGAGGAATGATTAAATAAATTGTGGTAGAATAATGGAATGGAATACTATAATACAGTTAAGATCATCATGCATGAATAATACAAAGGACAGTTCTTTGTGAAATACTGCAAAGAGTAAAAAGCAAAATGAGAAGAATGCCTTGTGGGCCATTACTATAAAAGAGGAAAACTGAATGAGAATGAATGGACAAAAAGCTCCGATGTGGACTTAAGAGGGTGGGCCTGAAAAATTATCATACTTTATGTCTTGAAATGAGATAATTTAAATGTAAATAGTTACTAAGAAAGTTTTGTTGGTGCTTAAATATTAAGTTCTAAGAAAGTATTTGATTAAAATCCCTACCTACTCTTTAAAATTCAATCTGTGTGTTTCATCTTCCATGAAATCTTTTCTGATTCTCCTCGTAAGTAATGATCTCACCTCAAAGATGCCTAGATATGTTTGTCTGCAGCTTCTCCCCATTACTTCAGGTTCTGCCCTCTGGGGCCAAACAGTTTAACTGTTTAATAGTTCTTCCTCATGCCAGCCCTTAAAATTCTTGAAGACAGTCATCCTGCCCTTCTCCCCATCTTCTTTTCTAACGACAAAGAATCACTAGTTCCAGTCATTCCCTTGCTCCCTCAGTTCTGGTGGGTTCCTGTTACTCTAGGATTATGTACAAATTACAATTAGCCAAAGCCTACCTTTCCAGCGTTATTATTTACTCCCTTTCACACATGCTATAATTCAACCAAACTGCTGTTCTTCCTTTTTGTGACACAGAGCATTCTCTAGTCTCCTTGTCTTTGCTCAGGCTGTCGCCTGTAATACGCTCAATTCTCATCTCTGCCTTTTCAGATTCTTAATTCCTTCAAGGCTCATTTTTAGCCATCCCCTATAAGATGCTAGAGACCACCATGCCAGGAGTTACTTTGTACATGCAAATTTGTATGTGTTGTTTCTCTTATAGAACGTAAGCTAAGGGCTTACACGTAAGCTTGTAATGTTACGTAATGTAATGTAAGCTTTCGACGTTTCCTCTACAGAATGTAAGGATAGTTTCATTAATGTTTTTGTATCCTCACTGCCCAGCTCGGTGCCTGCTGACCCAATTAGGAACATGAAAAATCTTGTTGATCAACACGGCATGACCTTGAGGCGCTTCCCTAACCTAAATGCCCTCCTTTGTCAATTCCTTTCCTAAATTGTGCCATCCAGAATCTTGCTAAATTCTCCAGATGTGCTCTGACTAGGGCACCTCCTTATTCCTGGACGCTGTGCCTGTCTTAATGCAGCCCAAGACCAAATGACCTTGTTCTGGCTGCCACACCACACTGCTGACTCATTATCTATACAATTCTTAGATCTTTAGATAAACCACTGTCTATGCCCCCCTCCCACTTGACCCCATCCTGTGTTTGTGAAATCGACTTTTTGAACCCAAACATTTATCCTTCCTCAATTTCAACTTTGTAGAATCAGCCCGTCTATTGTGCTTGTTACTATATCTTCCAGAGCTATTGCTATATGTATCTTATTCTTCAGTGAGACTAAGTACTATGAGGACAGGAGAATCCTTTTATCTAAACTTTTTATCTCTACTGATACCTAACACAGTGATGCTCATACAATGCAATCATTAATTAATGATTTCTTGAATTGAAGTTCTTATCACATAAAAATAAATTCCAAACTCCTCAAACTAACCTTAATCAAGAGCTTTTTGAGCTCTGTCTCCCACTAATTCCCTCTTTTCATTAGACCCATGGATTCCTTGATATTCCTCAAATGCACCAGGCATTCCCTGCATGTTCCATAGTGCTCATCATGCCACTATCTGTTATTCTCTCTCCCTTCACGGTCACTGAAAAAATCTTACCTATGCTTCAAAGTTCAGCACAGATGCCACATTCTCCCTGGTTTTGTACAACTGAATGTGCTCATCTGAACACCCTTAGGACGTTTTTGTAGTACCCTTCTAACATTGATCATATTACAAATAGTACTATGATTATATGTGTATTCTTCATTTTTTCCCTACTAGATTAGAAGCTTT
This sequence comes from Phalanger gymnotis, assembly GCA_028646595.1. Taxonomy (NCBI): domain Eukaryota; kingdom Metazoa; phylum Chordata; class Mammalia; order Diprotodontia; family Phalangeridae; genus Phalanger; species Phalanger gymnotis. Next base: position 425,790,864 of record CM053623.1, on the reverse strand, counting down.
GTGAGGCTAGGACTCTGACTTGAAAACTGAATTCTAAAATAGAGCTTGAGTTTGAGGGGCTAACATGGTGTTGTACTAATTTTAAATTCCCAGAAAATATCTGTTAAAATGAATCAAATCAAATATGAGGCACGAGAGACAACAAGGAGACCTTGAAACTCTAACTTCTTCTTTAGCCGGGGAATCTTTTATGTGTATTTTGCCATTTTCAGTTTTATTTGCCAAAACCAGATCTGGATGTGGCCATCCCAAAGTCTACAGGTTAGAGCAAGTAAGCCACATTCAGGAAAGGCTAAATCAGTCCACCTGGCTGTAGTGGAAAACATAAGGACCAAACTACGGCAGAACTGAACAACTGTATGGCACAGCATCACTAGCTAACCTTGGCTGGCTGCTTCTTAAAATCAGAGAATCTCAGACCTACACATGAGCTCAGAGGTCATCTAATCTCACCCTTAACAAAAGGATGGATTTCCTCTACAAAATCCCTAAAAGGGGAACATCTAAATTGCTCAAAGACTTCTAGTAATGGAGAACTCACTAGTTCTGCAGCAGATCATTACATTTTTGAACAGTTTAAATTACTAGGGAGGTTTTCCTTAAATTGAATCTAAATTCAACACTTTCTAATTTGTTACTCCTATGTCTAACCGTTTTTCTGCATGAAGTTTATATATATATATGTATACACACATATGTGTATATTTACATATGTACACATGTGTATATATGTATGTCTATGTGTGTATACACATATAGGTATATGTTTCCTCATCTGTAAAATTAGTGGATTGGACTTGATTACTTCTGAGGTTCCTTCCTGTTCTAGATCTATTCTCTTGCAGGGGTAGGGAACCTGTGGCTTTGAGGCCACATGTAGCCCTCTAGGTCCTCAAGTGCAGCCCTTTGACAGAATCCAAACTTCAAAGAACAAGATCAAAAGGCCACACTTGAGGACCTAGAGGGTCACATGTGGCCTTGAGGCTATAGGTTCCCCACCCCTGTTAGAGCCTATCCTAATTATTTCTGATTATTATTCCCCCAGTATCCACTCTATATCTTACATCAAGGGTTGTTAAAATGAGGCCCTGTTTTTGAATGGACCATGAGCTAAGAATGATTTTTACACTTTATTTTAAAATGTAAAAACCATTCTTAGCTCACAGGCCAGGTCAAACAGCAGGCAGTGGGCCAGATTGGACCTGTGGTTCGTAGTTTTGCCAATCTCTGCCTTAGACTATGAGTTTCTACCAGTGTTTATGATCTGAGTTGAGACTGTCTTTGGCAGAGTAATCTCCTGTGGTTTCCACTCACATAACTGGAAACCTCCTCACATTTCCCCCTAGATCCTCCTACTATGACAGTCACTGGGTCCTGTTCGTGTCCTGGATAGGGCTGTCTTCTCTGTCTTCACCAGGATGCTTATGAGTCGATGCTGCCCCAAGCCATTCATTGGATTTGCTTGAGAATGATCAGCTGTCACAAACAAAGCTTTGGGTCACAAGTAGCTGGTGCCTGTCCACTGCTTATCTACATAATCCGGAGAATTTTGAGGTCAACATTGACCTTGGCAGTGGGATCTCAGTGCCTGATACGCAAGATTCCAAAGGCAGCTCAGTGTGCCGAGGCCCTGGTGCTACCTTCCCACTCCGACTGACTGAAATGGGCAGCTTCTTAAGCAACTGGGCCAGCTGCCAAAAGAGTTCTTTGTTGGGTCATGTTTTGGTGCCCCCAAGTTACAGACATGAAACATTCCTGACAGAGGGCCATCTTTGGTGAGCAGAGACATCAACAGGCCCACCACTGTTTCCAAGAATGAAACAATTTCTCCCTCTTCACTCCTCGCAAGTGCCTGAGGGCAATTTCAAGATTTTCGGGGTGGGGGGAGGGGGCAGAGAGAAAAAGAAGCAAGGCAAACAGATGGATAGAAAAATTTAACTGATAAGTAACTCAGAAATCTGCATCTAATTTCCAAAGCAAGGCATCCATCAACCGTTCTCCAAAGCAAGTATATTGAGGGGCTTGAAAAAACAGACTTCTCAGCCAAATTTCTGTTAGTCTATATCTATAAAATCAGACAGCACACATTGGCTAAGCTCAAGAATATCTCAATCACTATTTTTAATATAGAGGATAATACCTCTTTACTTCAAATCTCCCAGCTTTCCTTCAAATGAGAAATACTGGCTATTATTTAATATTCATCGGTTTGCAAAATAAGATAGCTGTGGTTTGTTCTTTGGTAACAGATTGCACTCTGCCTTGCAAATGCACATCACTGTTGAAAGGGAGACCAAGGGAGGGAAGTGGATGAGTCATTGCAACCCATTCCCATTTCTGGAAAAGGCAAGAGAAGATGGACAACATGCCCGGTTGATGGCCTATCTAAAAGACAGTATATTACAAAACAGGATAATGTTGCTCAGTGCCACAGAGCTCAGAGATATTCTAAAAGGCATGTCACGGTTTATAATCATGAGGAGGCAGCCTAGTAAAGAGGAAGGAGCACTATGTTTGAGTTTCAGCTCTGATGTTTATTGTCTGAGTGGCCTTGAGCGAAGCGATATATTCCTCCAGAGCTCAGCTGCCTTACCTATAATATGAATGATCACAGGATCATAGATCTAGACTGCAATGGACAGTGGGAATCATTTTTTTTTTCAGATGGAAGATAGCACAGACTACCAGGTGTCAGAGTCAGAATCTGAACTCAGGTTCTGTGGCTCCTAATTCAGCACGCAAGTTCAACATTCTTTTAACTGCATTACATCTTCTCCAGTGGGGAGAGGGTGTAGGAGGAGAAGACTAGGTGGTTTCCTTAGTGTGTTTTCACTGCAAATCCTATGAACTATTCTAAAATAAAGCTTTCACAGCCAAAGGAGAGCATTGGGTAAAGATAACCTGGACGATTAAGTTTAAAATGTTTACTTTATCTAATCAGATATGGTCCATGCTCATCAGAAGAAAATTCACGAGATAAATTCAGGAAAACATTTTTCCCCTTTTAACAGTAGGAAGACTAAATAACTATATGTGTCAGATTCTATCCCTACCAACTTGCTTATCTGACTCTTCTTGACCCCATTTTGGGTTTTCTTGGCAAAGAGGCTAGAGTGTTGTGCTATTTCCTTTTCCAGTTTATTTTACAGATGAGGAACTGAGGTAAACATGGTTAAGTGACTTGCCCAGGGTCACACAGCTAGTAAGTATCTGAGGCCAGATTTGAACTCAGGAAGATGAATCTTTCCAGTTCCCAGCCCAGTGCTCTATCCACTGCCCTACCTAGCTGCCCTAAGATTCTTCATTCACCTCAGCAAAAACAGAAAGTTTGTTTGCATAATATCCCCAGGCATAATCATTGGCCTGATTAAATGTAGCCTTTCAATCTTACTACCTGTAATATCCCAAATTCAAACTGTTTTGAGGTGAAGCTGACAAATTTGTCCTGCATACATGAAATCCTAAGTGATATATAGATATGAATAAAAGATACCATGAGGGTCAGAAATAAAAAGAACTTTGAAGATTACTGATGAAAAGAGTTATTTTTTCTTCTCTTATATCAATAGACCAGCAAAAATTCAATTTAGCCTTCAAAAGTTGCATGGATCTCGTGCATCTTTTTCATTGTTATTTATGCCATATTTAATAAATTATTTTTTCATCCATTCATTTGTCCATTCATATACATTTATGATTAGTAGGATGTAAGCTTCTAGGGGTCAGACTGTCTTAATTTTGTATTTGTCTCCATAGTGCATAGCATTATGCCTGGCAAACAGTAAGTGCCTAATAAATGCTTGTTGACTGATTCCCATTTCCGTCCTATTTTTTCCCTTGTCCCAGGGAATCATATTTCCCTGATACACTAAGCTATTCCTTTATTTCTACCCTCTGGAAGAATTTTAGGGTTTGTCCCATCCAGATGCCCTAATTGGTTCTCTCCTCAGTACAGAATCTGTATGTTTAGAGCTTGAAGGGACCTTGAAAGAATAAATGAGAGGATTTAGATCTGGAATGGATCTTTGAGATCTCTTTCAACCCACTCACTTGACAGATGAGGAAGCTGAGGCCAGAGCTAAATGAGTTGCCTAAGGTCATAAATATAGTCATTGGCCATAGCCCTCTTATCTTCCTCCATCGACATTTCTTAGGCTGGATGCTGGAACTCTGACACCCAGAAGCTCACAGGATTCACTAGGCTGACATATCTAAAAATCTAGTAACCTTAATTACTTGCCCCCTAGCAAGCTCATTCAGGATTCCTCCTACAGACAGAGGCCCAAGGGAAGGAGAGAAAAGAGCTTATTAAGTTTCTCTGTGGTCCAAGGCCTGTCAGTCAAAGATGATTTTCAAGGCTACTTTAGACTATTCACAAATAAGCATTCTACAGTCAGGTCAGGTTTTCCTCAGAGAAACCATGGCCAGGGCAGACAAATACTTTTCCAAAACCACAAGGAACTGCTGACCGGCCCTGGTTGTTGGGCTCTGCCTTCTGCTGGCAAGGAGAAAGGGGAAAGCAATTTGGCAGGCCTGTGTGTGCTACCACAGGCCTTGCTGGCAGGGCTCAGGCCCTGGAGTACAAACACCAATGACCTCTTCTCTTTGTCTGGAAAGACATAATCCAACATCCCCAGCCAGGAGCCCCAAGGGCTTAGTCAAGTCCTCACTTGCTTCAAAAACAAGTCTGCCCTCCCTGAGAAGGCCCAAAAATATACTTTGAGCAGAAAGCATCAGCCATCTTCTAGCTGTAGTTGGGAGAGGAAAGATGGAGGTGAAGTCTGCAAGGCCAGATTTAGTGATAAGCTGCGCAAAAGTGTGTACACAGGTGTTGGTGGGAGGCTTTGTTTTGCTGAATATGTTTTCCAGTTTACCTAGGATGGCAAAGTTTTTAGGTCCAAGGGGCATCAGCAGGTCAATGTGGTGTCCATAAGTATCATTGACCCTCAGTGGTAGATCTAGGGCAGGAGTTCTTAACATTGTTTTTGTCATGGACCCCTTTAGTGGTCTGGTAATGCCTATGAAATGTTTTTAAATGCATAAAATAAAATGCAGAGGATTATGGCCACCAATCATACTGAAAAAAAGCTATAAAAATATAAAAAGTTTACATACCCCAGGTTAAGAGCCTCTATTCTGGGGCATAGGAATGTGAGAAAGAAAGGAAACAAAAGGAGGAAAGGAGAGAGGAGGAAGTGGTTTGGCCCTTCTTTCCCTTTTGTTCTTGTTGTTCTGTCATGTCCAACTCTTCCTGGGGGTTTTCTTGGTAAAGTTACAGGAGTGCTTTGCCATTTCCTTCTCCAGCTCATTTACCAGATGAGAAACAGAGGCAAATATGGTCAAGCAACTTGCCCAGAGTCACACAGCTAGTAAGCATTTGAAGCCAGATTGAAATTCAGGAATATAAGTCTTCTTGATTTCCAGCCCAACGCTCTATCCATGAGCCACCTAGCTGCCCGTTCTTTCCCTTTTGCTTTACCCCAATCTTATCTTTCCTTCAAGATCCACATTCATCCCCTGGCTTCTCCAGCTCATGCTGATCTTCCTCATCCAAGGACTCCTATAGCATATCTTTTCTGTAGCATTTCTGGGTATTTAATCATATTCTAGATTGTAGTGTCGTCCTCCCTTGACATCCCTGCTATTCCCTTTTCCTTTCACTGTTCCTGTGCTAATTCCCAACTCTGGGTCACCTTGCTAGATAATTCTCCTTCTCTGCTCTCAGCTTCCATGCCATGCTAGAGAAATTCACAAGCCTGGGGTGCTTGGTCTCCTAAAAATTCAGTCTAACCACAACTCACTCTCATTATTTTATGACAATCATTTTATTCATCTCAGCTGCAACTCATTACAAATGACAAATTGTGAAGTAGAGAAAAGGACATCATCAGAGCAATGGACAATGTGTGTGGGGGGAAGATGGGTCAGTCACATAGGAAGAGTGATGGGTATGACAGACCACACATTCTTCTACTTTTTAAATATTTTTGACTTGTTTTAATATTTTTTGTGTTATGGAATTAACTTCTGTTTAGTCCATTCTAATTTCCAAAGAGTCAGTTTCTTGGGTAAGGCTTTGTACTTCTTGTGGAAGGCTGTTAAATCTCCTTCAGTTGGTCAGGAAGGCTCCCATAGTGTTGAGATAAGACAAGGACAAGAGTCCCACTGGAGGGGTGAAAATGGGTGACATATGTTCCTGCAACCATGAAGGAAGCAGTTAGATGAATGTGATCAGAGAACCCTTGAAGGATATGAGTATTTGGGGGGCCATTGTTGAAATGTTCAAGGGCTGAAGTCAGTATTGATAATTACATCTAAATACTCCACCACTGGATTTAATTTATCACCTGCCATCTCCATCAGATTTTCCTTTCCAGGGCAAAAGTCCTCTAGAAACAGACACCCTTTAATGAACCAAATATTAAGCAAGTCTCCAATCGCCATAAGAACATTGTGGCTTAGTTTACCATGGGTGGAAAGATCATTGACAATTTTTTTTCCTGGTAATAGCTTATTTACAACATCCAGATGTCTTCTAATATTTGACTGCAAGCATGACTGAGATTTCATATGTATTTTGTTTCTTGGGCACTGTGTTACTCTCCAGGAAAAAAAAAACAACCATTTTGTCAGAAACTAATGGAGAAATCCCTACCAACTCCTCCCCACTGTAGCAAACTGTTTCATTGTCCTCATTGTTCTAACATGCATCAGGTGCACAACTATGAGTTCAGTCCATACTCTTTTTCTTTCACAGAATCATGGACTGTCAGAGCTAGAAGGGAACTCAGCAGCCATCTAGTCCATTGTATATTCTAAAAGAACATATTATATATTTAATATAATTATTATCCACATAATAATTGATATATTTAAAAGGAATAGCAAGTTGTACATAACAGATCTGCAGTTTCATGTATGATCATCTATTCTGCTATATTATGGAAGTGCTTGTTTTATTTCTTAAACCCAGATGAAATAAATATATAAAAAAAGAAAAGAACATACCTGACCAATGGTTACATGGATTCTGCTTAAAGAATTCAGTGATGGGGGAGCCAACCACCTCTTGAGGTAGCCCATTATTCAACTTTAGGGCAACTGGAAAGTTTTCCCTTCTATCAAAGTCTAAATTTTCCTCTTTTCATCTTCCACGCATTTCTCCTGATTCTACCCTCTGGAGCCAAATAAAGCAAATGTAGTCCCTTTTCCTCATAATAGTCCTTCAAATACTATCAATCTATTTAATAGCCATCGTGTCCCCATGGAGTCGTCTCTTCTCCAGGCTAAACAGTCCCAGATTATTCAACTGATGCCAATATGACATAACCTTCACTATCCTAGTTGCATTCTTCTCTATGCTCTCCAGCTTATCAATGCCCTTCTTAAACTGTAGCATCAAGAATTAGCATCATATTTCAAATATTGCTTGACTAGAGCAGAGTACAAAAAGACAGTCACCTACTTCTTTTTTGGAAGCTCTTCTCTTAATCTAACCTAAAATGACATTAGCTTTTTTGGCCGACATGCCAGACTAAGTTTGTAATCCATTAAAACTCATAAATCTTTTTCAGACAAAGTGCTTTCTAATTATGCATCTTTCTTCCTGTACTTGGAAAGTAGACTTTTTTTTTTTTAGTAATATGAGACTTTACATCTATTTTTGTTAAATTTCATTTTATTTGGTTTAGTTCAATAGTCAATAGTGTCAAGAATGTTTTGGATTTTGTCATCAGGTGTGTTAGTTGTCCCTCTTAACTTTGCGTTACCTGCAAATTTGATAGGCATGACATCTATGTCTATGTCTCTGCCCATGTCTAGGACCAAATATTTTTACTCAATCATTTATTAAATGATTATCCAAATCATTGATATGAATATTAAATAATACAAAAACAAGCATAACACAGAGTGAAAAAGAAAAATGAGTAAACAAAAAGAAAAAAAATTAAAAACACATAGTGAAGCATATTTCACTGGAGAGCTCCTTTCAAGTCAACTTTGAACAATTAGTGACTGTTCTTTTGGTCCTGTCACTCAAATGATTTTTAATCCATATTGTTGTACTGTCATCTAGCACCTATCTTTCCTTCTTTGTGCAAGAATGGCATGAGATACTTTATCAAATTCTTTGTTAAAATTCAGGTAAATTATAGTTAGAGGATTCCCATGATCTAGAGTTTAGTAACCTTGTCAAGGAAGGAAATGAGGTACAATCAGCTCTTATAGATGCCATCTTGGCCCTTTGTGATCACTGCTTCCTTTTCCAGACATTTGTTCACCATCTTTTTAATTATGTGCTCTAGAATTATGACTCCAAGTTTGCAAACTCTGTTTCCCTACATTTGAACCCCTCGTCATTCTTGGGCAAAACTTTTTACCCAGAAGTGGAAGAAACCAGAAAGCACGAAGGCAGAAAGAGGTAAGGTCAGGCCCTAGGTCATCAAAAAGTTGTTCACGAGATCCTGAATAACTAAGGGCAAACTAAATAAGCAGAAAACCATTTTCAAGTACTGAGGTCACTCATGAGTCTGGTGAGCATTGGGCCTAAAAAGGCCATTCTCAATCTGCCTATCACACACGTTTGGAGGGGAAAAAAGCCAAAAAAACAATTCTGTGGTAGATGTGAGCCTCAGGATGAGGAGAAGGAGGAAGAAAAAAAGGAGAAGGGATAGACCTAGTGTCAAAAGCCTCAACTGAGAGCACTATAAGATACGTGATTACAATGGATCTTTCCCAGTGACAGATAGTATGTAAAGGATGGAAAAAAATGATGCAAGAAGATAGCTAATTAGGAGACTTGCAGCACAAATGTACTTTTTATCACACAGAGATCTCTTCCCATAAATTGCAAAAGCTAGACAAGACACAAGCCAGAAAGCAAACTTTTGGCAATGGCTCTCGCTAGACCTCCAGCTACAACCCTCTGTCACTCTATCCTCAGGGGCCTTGGCAACAGTGATGGTTCCCTCAACTTCTTGACAAAGGAACCATTACACCTCCCCCATCTTCCTGGTCTGAGCCCTAGAGCAGGAAAAAAGCATTTTACCAGCATGCCTGGATATGAAGAGGGAATAGCGGGCGCAAACGATAGGACTCTCAATGTTAGCATCCAGGCCCTCGAAATTGTCCACTATTTACCTGTCTAAATACATACTCCAGAAGAATTTAAGCTTCTTGAGGGCAGAGACTTGTCCTTGTACCCACAACAGCTAGTGCAGTGCCTATAACAAAAGCTTTTTAAATTCATAAGATCCGAGATTTGGACTAGAAGAGACCTTGTGAACTCTGTGAAGTTTAGATTCAGTCAAATGGCCACATACCTAGAGGGCCATATGTGGCCTTGAGGTCACAGGTTTCCCCACCCCTACTGCTTAGTCTGATGGAAAAAAAAATGGGCACATGGTCCTATGACCTAGATGCTTAACTTGGAGTTCATCAATTTGTCTTCTTAAATATTTTGTAATCATATTTCAATATGATTGTTTTCCTTTGTAATCTATGTATTTTAGTTCATGCTTTTAAAAACATTAGTCTGAGAAGGGGTCCATAGGCTTCACCCATGTGAAGAGTACAGGAGCAACTCTTTACTGTCCAAGAGGGTCCATAGCACAAAGACGGTTCAGAACTCCTACCCTATGTGAAAAGAGTGAGCGAGGACTAGAGAGAAATCACGCTGAAAAAAAAAACCCAGGATTTTTCATTCCAATGGGGACATGCAGAGCCAGCCTAGAAGATGAGGGGGGCAGCCACCTCTCTGCCAGGCCCCCTAAAACAACCACTTCTCCATTTTCAATGCTGCCTTTTTGTACAGTCCAAGAAAAACACTTTGGTGCCTCTCCACATTGAGAGCATTTGATGTACCACACCCTCCAAACATCACTTCCTTCTTCCAAACTCCCTTTTTGGCTCCCTGTAACTCCCCCACCCCAGAAATACCCCACAAAGTTCCTCCTTTTTCTAGCCTGACTCCAGTTTCTTTTCTTTCCAATGACAATCTTGGACCGTGAGGAAGAGGGAGAGAGGAATGGTGGCTTTAAGAAATGAATGCTGTGCTTCCAGTGAGGCGCAGGGTGAGGCTGGCAGTGCCCGAGGTTGTGCTGGACACCTCCAGTCCTATAGCTGTCTCTCCCACAATTTGTTTAAGACTCTCTCCTGGCAAAACAGAGCTGGTTTCCACTAGGAGCTTCCTGTCTCTGTGTACTGCTGTTTGCTGAACACGGCCCAGCTTCTAGTTCTCAGAAAAGGAACACGTTGTCCATGGGAAACAGGTATGAGGAAAGGGCTCCTCTGGGTATCTTTTCCACCACAGGCCATGAAAGCAATTCCAAATAAACAGGGCAAAGAGAACCAAAGAGTCATATCTACTAAAAGGGAGGAGAGGCTGCAGATTCCTCCTCTTGGCCCGGCAAGCCAAGTGAGTGAAAGCATGGTTGTAATAAAGTCAAGGTTGAGTGTTTGATCCTTTGTCAATCAGGAAGTTTTGCACAGAGGAAAGCCCTGTTTCACAGCCCCAGGAACCTATGGAAAGGAAGCTATAGAGAAGAAGGATTAGATTTAATTCTGCTAACCCAAACAGAGACTGACTACCTAATCCCAGTCTGCCTTGAAAGTTTCCCCTGCAAATCTATCCCTTGTACTGATGCCAGACAATCCTTATGAAGGTCTTATTTCCTTCATAGTATAGTGTAAGGAATGCTGGATTTGGGTTGGAATGGATTGAGTGTTGGACTTGGAGAGAAGAATTTGAATCTTACCTAAGGCTCTCACCGTGCTACCTATTAGCTGTGTGACTTTGGACAAGACACTTCATCTCTGGGCTCCAGTTTCTTCACCCACACAATGAGGAGGTTGGAATAATTTTCTTCCAAGGTTTCTTCAAGCTCTATACCTAGAACCCAATACAGTATCATTCCTCTGCTCAAAAGCCTTAGTGTCCACAAGATGAATTCCAAACTCCCTAGTGTGCCATCCAAGCCCTCCATACCGGGGGTCCAATTCAATAATTCCATGTTTCCTCCACATCATCCTCTGACCTATTCCCAGGAATCTCTTTCCTGTGGTGAGTATAGACCAAGCTCATTTTCATGAAGATCCAGGCCAGCCAAATGAGCTTACTCAAATCCCATTCTTCACTCATTCTTCAAAATTCCTATCTTTGGTGCAGCGGATAGAGCACTAACCATGGCGTCAGGAAGAAAGATCTCATTACAGTCATTTCCTCAGACACTGTACGACCCTGGGGAGAGTCACAAACTCTCTGGGCCTTAGTATTCTCATTTTAAAGGAAGACTTTGAACTCAGTGTCTTTTAAGGTCTGTTCCACCCGTAAATTTATGGTCCCATTTTCCCTTTTTTCTGCCTCTAAGGGAAAAAAAATGTACACTCTCATCTCTAAGCTAAGCTCTCTGCATTTGCCCTTGACCCAGTCCTTTCCTCCCTCCTCCAAAATGTTGACCAGGCATCTTGACTTTCTCCTTCCCAGACTCATTCCAAAAACTGCCCTGGATCTGTCAATACTAAACACATTTTCCCCTGCATCCTCAACCCCTCTTGATATGTGTTCCACATTCTCTATTTCATCATTTCATTTAATAATAAATGGCTGACATTTATATTGTCCATGAAGGTTTACAAGGCACTTTACAAGCTCATTTGACACTTACAAACAACCTCTGAGGTAAGTGATAAAGACATAACCCCTATTGTACAGAAGATAAAACTGAGGCACAGAGAAGGGGAGTAACTTGTTCATAATCACACGACTGATAAGTGTCAGGGGCAGGTTTCAAATCCATGTCTCTTGTGACTCCAACCAGTGATCCACACTGCATGTTCTTTCTTATTCAAAGACTGGCTGGTGTCTCATTTCTGCAAAGAGTAGTTGGTTTCTTTCCTTCCTCAACCTTCTTGAAATCAGGCTTCCATCTCTACTTACCACTCTACCGAAATTGCTCTCTCCAAGCTGATCGATGAAAACCTTATCATTAAAACCAGGGGCCTTTTCTCAGTTTTCATGCATTCTGACTTTTCTTTAGCATCTGGTGCAATTAGTCCTGCCTAGCCTCTCTGCTCTCAATCTTTCAAGATACTACACTCTCCTGGTTCTCCTCTTAGTCCTACAAACTTTCCTCTTTTCTCTCCTTCTTCTCTGTTCCTCAATGATGACGTCTCTTAAATGTCTGCTCTTGGTTCCTTTCCCGCTGCCACTTTCTACTTTCTCCCTCGGTAATTTCATTTGCTCCCATGCTCTCAACTGCATATCTAAGTTCTCGTTATTTTTATTCAGTCATTTCAGTCTAGTCCAACTCTTTGTGACCCCATGGTTTTCTTGGCAAAGATGCTGCACTGGTTTGCCATTTCCTTCTCCAGCTCATTTTACAGATGAGGAAACTGAGGCAAAGTTAAGTGATTTGTCTAGGGTCATACAACTACTAAGTGTTTGAGGCCAGATCTGATTTCACAAAGATGAATCTTCTTGACTCCAGGCCAGGTGCCACCCAGGTGCCCTAGGCTTCAACTGCATGCCTAGATTACCCAATCTTAATTCTGTATCAAGATCACTCATTTGGCCTATCATTCCAGCTTTTTGAGATCTTTTCATATCCCAATTTTGTTATCCAATATATTGGTATGTCTCCCAGCTTTGTATCATCCACAAATCATAACAGTATGCCGTCGATGCTTTCATTCAGGTAATTTACCAAAAAAAGTGACAAAAAAGAGTCAAAGGCAGAGGCTGGCAACACCATTCTGCTTCAGATATCCTGATCCATGTTGATATTGTCAGGGGAACCAGTGGACAGAGTGCCAGGCCTTGAATAAAGAAGATCTGGATTCAAATTCTGCCTCAGCCGCTGACTATCTGTGTGACCCTGGGCAAATTACTTAACGTCTATTTGCCTCAATTTCCTCATCTGTATAGTCATTATGAAGATTAATTGAAATATTATTTGTAAAGTGCTTAGTACAGGACTTGGGACATAGTAGACACTATGAAAATGTTTGTTGTTATTACTATTATTAATCATCTCTGAGTCACACACAAAAGTCTCACCTCTTCTTATCTATTCTTCTCTGGTATCTTCTTTCTGTGTATTCTAAGAGCAAAGTTTAGTTCCTGGATATATGCTCTTATGCATTGCTATCTAAACTGATTGGTCAATATCACATGTTGTGTTAGCACTCTCTCCTGAACTAGGGCATTTGCTAAGATGAAGACAATGACTTACACTTCTTTGGTTTTTTTTAATTTTATCATTTTTATTTAATATATTAGTTTTCAACATTGATTTCCACAAGAATTGGAGTTACAAATTTTCTCCCCATTTCTACCCTCTCCCCTCACTCCAAGATGGCATATATTCTGATTGCCTCATTCCCCACTCAGCCTTCCCTTCTGTCACCCCACTTTCCCCCATGCCTTTTCTCCTTACTTTCTTGTAGGGCAGGATAGATTTCTATGCCCCATTCCCTACGTATCCTGTTTCCCAGCTGCATACAAAAACAACTTTTTTTTTGAGCATCTGCTTTTAAAACTTTGCATTACAAATTCTCTCCCCTCTTCCCTTCCCACCCTCCCTCCCTAGGAAGGGAAGCAATTCAACATAGGTCACACATGTATCATTATGTAAAACACTTCCACAATACTCATGTGGTAAAAGGCTAACCATATTTCCTGTCTCCCTTTATTCAATTTTCTCCCTTGACCTTGTCCCTTTTCAAAAGTGATTGCTTTTGATTACCTCCTCCCCCTATCTGCCCTCCCTTCTATCATCCCTCCTTTTATTCCCTTCCCCTTATTTTCCTGTGGAGTAACATATCCAATTGAGTATGTATGTTATTCCCTCCTCAAGTCCAATCTGATGAGAGCAAGATTAACTCATTCTCCCTCACTTGCCCCCTCTTCCCTTCCCACAGAACTGCTTTTTCCTGCCACTTTTACGTGACATAATTTACCCCATTCCAACTCTCCCTTTCTCCCTCTCTCAATATATTCCTCTCTCATCCCTTAAATTTATTTTATTTTTTTTAGATATCATCCCTTCATATTCGACTCACCCTGTGCCCTCCATCTATATATATGTATATTCCCTTCAACTACCCTAATACTGAGAAAGGTCTCATGAATTACACACATTGTCTTTCCATGTAGGAATGCAAACAAAACAGTTCAACTTTAGTAAGTCCCTCATGAATTCTCTTTCTTGTTTACCTTTTCATGCTTCTCTTGATTCTTGTATTTGAAAGTCAAATTTTCTATTCAGCTCTGGTCTTTTCACTGAGAAAGCTTGAAAGTCCTCTATTTTATTTTGCTGGGTAGGTGATTCTTGGTTTTAATCCTAAGTCCTTTGACCTCCAGAATATCATATTCCAAGCCCTTTGATTCCTTAATGTAGAAGCTGCTAGATCTTGTGTTATTCTGATTGTGTTCCCACAATACT
>CM053623.1:425755019-425775920 GCA_028646595.1 Phalanger gymnotis | reverse complement strand
AAAGAAGGATTCCAGAGTCTGAGACTGAATCTGGGTGTGTTTTCGCTGCCTGGCCATGTTCCCAGCCAACTTACTTGACCCTTGAGTTTTTCAGCTTGGTACGACTGCTTGTAGACTAAAGAGTTCTATGTTCCACGCTTGGGCGGATGCGCTGCCTCACCAGCACTACTCCTTCCCCAAGAACCCCCTACCCAGACTGGGCTTAGATCTTCAGCAGGCTCTTTACTCCTGCTCTGATCAGCCACTTAATTCCTCCCACCAGGTGGGCCTGGGGCCAGAAGCAACTGCAGCCCTATTTCTGTAGCTGCCCCACCTTCCCTGCCCCAGAGGCGGTGGCCGAACCACAAACTCCCCATCCCCAGCAGCTTTTCCCACTAACCTTCTCTGTTGTCTTTGGTGTTTGTGGGTTGAGTGGTCTGGTAAATGCCACAGCTCACTAATTCAGGGCGCTAGGGCACGCTCCGCCCGGCTCCCAGTCCGGCCGCCCACTCTGGGCTCTGCTCCGCTCCCCTCAGCTCCCAGCTCCATGCAGGATAGACCTTATCCAGAGACCATCCAGGCTGTCCTGGGCTAGAGCCCTGCTTCCTTCCACCACTTTGTGGGTTCTGCAGTTCTAGTATTGGTTCGGAGCCATTTTTTATAAGTTTTTGGAGGGACTTGGCGGGGAGCTCACGCTAGTCTCTGCCTTCCAGCCACCATCTTGACTTTGCCCCCTCTTCTTGCATTTTCTATTTCTCCTTCCTTTTGCTCTCTCTCCCCTTTTCTCTTTTCCTTCCTTCCTTCCTTCCTTCCTTCCTTCCTTCCTTCCTTTTTTCCTTCCTTCCTTCCTTCCTTCTTTCCTTCCTTCCTTCTTTCCTTCCTTCCTTCCTTCCTTCCTTCCTTCCTTCCTTCCTTCCTTCCTTCCTTCCTTCCTTCCTTCCTTCCTTCCTTCCTTCCTTCCTTCCTTCCTTCCTTCCTTCTGTCTCCCTATCTTACCAGCCTGGAAGTGCAGCAGCCACTGATAGAGTTTTATCTGAACAGCAGAGAAGCTTTAACCTAATCTGCTGTTGTGCCCTGTGATGGTTTGATCCTTTTTAGGAAGCCTGTTGGCTCTCCACTCCTAGAGTGTCACCATGTTGAGGTCAGACTTAGTGTCTCTGGATCAGACAGCGCACTCTGGATCAGCTTTAGCCCTACTGCAGCTCAGAACTCCTGAACTCAAGCAATCTACCATCCTCTGCCTCCCAAGCAGCAAGGATTACAGGGTATGTGTAACCGCTCCTGGTTCATCAGTTTAACATCATTCAGCAACTTGAAAAAGACATCAGATTCTTAGATCATTTTTCAAAAGCACATATCCCATTCAAGGGCCTTGCCTCAGGCCTTAAAATTCATACTGGCTTCTCCATTTGAATCTGTTAAAACTACTAGGACCTGGTACCTGCTAGACACCAGAACTTGGGGATGAAGACAAGCCTTTAAGATGAGTAATAACCTCCAGTGGAAGAAAGCAAACATACCAGGTGCTAAAGACTCAACCTCAGTGAAGAGCTGGACTATTTAACATTTATATAAGAAGCAAGATCCCATGTTGACATAGTTTCGGCTACACAAACCACAATCACCCCTCACCTTCTCTCTCTCTCCCCCTTCTAGAGCTCATTAGAAGCTGGAAACGAGCTGCCTAATCTAAACAGCAGCTAGGGCCTCCGACATTGGAAAAGGAGTTTCATTAATATTTAGAAAAGCTTTGGGGCCATGAAAATTAAACATTTCCTGGAAGGAATTCTTTTTATACGGTGTGGGATGAAACAGACAGAAACAAACTCAGCAGTTAGCAAACAGAATGAGAAGAAATGATAAATAAACTCAGGGTCAGAGTACCATGTACAAAAGGTTTGTTTCCCCCTCTTCCTTAGAAAGGGTTTTTATTTTTCTGGCCTCGGCTATGTCGTCTAGAAAAGGAATTCAAGGTTTGTAGAGCAAAGGCTTCTAACAAGGCCAGCAGAGGCAAAGATTCATCACTCATCGATTTAGAGCTAGAAGGGAACTTAGAGGTTCCTCATTTACAAATGAGAAAACTGAGGCACCAGGAGGTTAGATAGCTTAATTACGGTCATATGATTAGAAATAATCAGAGGTAGAATTTGCCAGGTCCTCTGACTCAAGAGTCTGGAGTCTCTCCATTATACTATGTTATCTCCCTAATTTCACTCTGAAATCTTGAGGCAAATATCTGAGCTTCAGTTTTCACATGCATGAAGTGGAAATTCTTCTTTCTGAAAGCAAGTAGGTGCTGTAGTGAATTGGATGCTAGATTGGAGTCAAGGAGACCAGAGTTCAAATCCTACCTTAGACAATTACTTAGCTGTGTGACATTAGGCAAGTCACTTAATTTCTCCCTGTTTTCTCCTCCTCCATAAGATAGGGACAATAATAGAACCTCCCTGCAACCCCTCCACCCCCATTTGTTGTGAGGATAAAATAAGATAACATGTAAAATGTGTTGCAACCTTAGAGAACCATAAAATGCTCACTATTAAAAAAACAAACAAAAAAAGCTCATTATTGTTAAAGGATATTTTATTATATGAAATATGGATAAAAGAACTTTAGAAATGTCCAAAGCATTATCAGGCTATATGGCATTATTATTGTTGTTTTAGAATGGTAGTCAGTGAAACTCTGAGGGAGAAGGGCATCCCTAGGAGCAAAGGCATTGACTCTGTCATACAGATATTCCATATTGTTGGTTTTGTCTCAATACGAGGTCCATTTTGTAAAGCATAAAATCTGGATGAATAGAGGACATTTTCCCTGGGTCACCAGAACCAAAGAGAAGAACTGTTATTCTAGATAGAGAGAATTGGTTGCTGGAGGTAGAAAGGATGGGAACTTTGGGAGGAAGTGACCACTGCACCAGAGGATTTGTGATAGAGAAGGAAAGGAAGTCTGGGCATAGTCAGACAAACGTTCATGATTGATTTTCAAATTTCAAAGGGTTCAAAGAAAGGATAGGTCAGATCTCAAGGACTAAAATTGTACAGAAGGAGAAGTTGGGTAGAGTAATGGATAAAGAGTTGGGCTTGTTATCAGGAAGACTTGGATTCAAGTCTCACCTTTGACTCATGGTAGCTGTGTTGTCCTGGCCAAGTCGTAACTCCTCAGCATCCCAGGCAACTCTTTGACACTTCACAAATCAGGTGCTGTTCTGTATTATTTCCTTTTTTTAACATACATTTTATTTTTATTCTCAGTTCCACATCCTCTCCCTCCCTTGCCCATTGAGAAGACGAGAACTACGATGCTCATTCTATATACACTGCCATCTGCATTGTTTCCTTACAGAAAATTCCCTTTTCCAATGAAGTCACAGGTACAGTATCCTTGTACTTCCATGGCTCATCCCTCACCTCAAAAGAAAAAAAAACTGTATGAGAAGTCAACAAAAAAGGATGGGAAGCTTTTGAGAAACCCATTTTGGCCCAGTGTGGTGGTGCATACCTGTAGTCTCAGTTACGTTGGAGCCTGAGACAAGTGGATGTCTTGAGCCCTGGGTTCTGAGCTATGATGTGCTATGGGAATCACATGTCTACACTCAGTTTGGCATTGATATGGTGAACCTTCTGGGAATGAGAGTCACCAGGTTGCCTAAAGGGGGAAGAGCCAGTCTAGGTTGAAAATGGAGAAGGTCAAAGTTCCTGGGCTCATCATTAGTGAGATGGGGCCATAATAGCCTCTGTGCTTCCAGGCTGGCCGAGATAGGGAGATATAGTTGAGAGGGGAAAGAAGACAAGAAGGGGAGGGGAGAGAAGAGGAGAAGATTTTGAAGAGAAACAACTTTGATCAGAAGGAAAATGTTAAGTTGCCTAAAGACAGCAATATGGATGCACAGGAGGCTTGTCGACCAATGTAGATTTTTAAAGACAAAGATAGATAATGGACAGAAATGAAAGATGAATATCAAGGACTACCTTTTAAGTGTAGTGTTAAGCATGTTAAAACCTAGAACAAATTGAGAATGTTGAAAAACTGAGGGAAAAAATGTTTTAAAATCCAAATGGGGCAAGAGAAGAAAATCTGAAAGGTATAGATAGAAATGTCTCTTGGTATGGATGAAACGGTTCTGTAGAGAAAAGGCTGATCTGCTTAGCTTTCATTTTGTGTGTGTTCTGTGTCTACACTCCCAAAGGAGAATGCTTCAGGACTGGAAAGAATATAACAAAATGCCTCATGGGGAGTTGAAGGCCAAGGGAAATAAATGAGAGAGTAAGAGAACACCTAGCTTCCTTCTCTTTAGGTGTTCAAGTCGCCAGGTCAGATGGACTATACCCTAAGCCAATGAAAGGATGTGATTGCTAAGCTACTAATGGTGATCAATCAATCAACAAATATTTATCAACAGCCATATCAAGTGACAGGCAGAGTGTTAGAATACAAAGACAAAAAGAAACCGTTCCTCCTCTCAAAGAATTTATATTCTACCAGGGGAGACAACATAACCACCTACAAGTATTCAAACGGATCTGTGATCTCATCAGTTTGGGAGGTCCTCCCAATGATGCAGGTCTGAATTTATCCATGTCTTCCCAAAAGTTTGAAGCAACACTCAATGTACTGGAGGCCTTCCTTCACCTTCTGCCATCATCTCAAGGGTACCATTGGAGAACTCTGGCTGTTTACTCACCACCCTTTCTTCTTGCTATGTGACTGGCTCATCTTCTCTTCCTTAATGGCACTTTTACTCCTCTTCTGTGGTTCTTTTTAGGTTATACATTGCAGCCTGATCACACCTACCACTGGCCTCTCTATTGTCCTTTGTGTGATTTTCCTTTTTAGTTCATCAGGGAAGTAGTATACATATGTTATTACATACCAAATATATATAATGACTGTGGAGCAGATATTTGTAATTATATACAAAATAGATACAATTGCCATGGAGAATAGGAGAGGTACTGTAGTGCTGGGGAAAGGTAGAAGTTGCTCTGATTTAAGGAATGAATAAAATAGGGAAGTGAATGAAATCTACAAATTAGAGGCTAAGGAGGGAAGAACCAGGACAGGTTGAAAATGGAGTGGGTCAAAGTTTCCCTGCTCATCAGTAATGACTATGGACCCATAATAGTCCCTGAACTCCCCGGCTGGATGAGGTAGAGATATCCAGTAGAGAAAGAAAGAAGGGAGAGGACATGTTAATTCTGACAAAATTCTATTATATATTATTAAGGCAGATATTATTAAGGAGATAGAGAACAAAAGAAAGGAGATGATGATTTTACAGAGCCAGCATGGCTTCATCAAAAACAGGTGATGACGACCTAACTTCATTACTTCATTTAAGAAGGTTACTATACCACAGATCAGAGGAATACTGGAGATGTAACTTAACCAGATTTCAGCAGAGCAGAGTCTCTCACGTTATCCTTTAGGGCAAGACAGAAAGATGTGGCCTGGACGACAGAACAAAGAGAGAGGTACAGATCTGGTTGAATGGCTAGACCTAAAATGTGGTTTTAATGGCTCAATGTCAGTTTGAACAGAGGTCCTCACTAGAGTGCCTCTGGACTCTGGCTTCATCCCTTCACTGCTGAATGTGGGCTTTTTGGTTGTTGTTGTGTTTTTTTTTTACCATAGCTAGAACAAGATCAGAGATGGCATACTTACACAATTTGCATATGACATAAAGCTAGCTAAAACACTAGAGGACAGAAATCCAAAGAAGATCTTTCCAGGCTAGAATGTTGTCTTGAATTTAATAAAAATCTTTATACTTGGGCTCAAAAATTAAATTTTATAAATTTAAGATACAAAAGATATGCTAAGAGAGCAGTTCACTAGAAAAAATCTGGGGTTTTTGGTGGATTGTGAATTCAGTATAATACAACAGAGATAAGGTGATCTTAGGCTTCATTACGAGAGGTCCAGCATTCAAGCCAGCGAATCGATGTTATTACTATACATACTCATGCCAGACCAGACAATACTTAGAATTTTGTATTCTGATCTAGACACTACATTTTAGGAAGGACATCATTAAGCTGGATGATGTTCAAAGGAGGGCAACCAGAAGGTAAAGAATCTCAAGGAAATGTCACAGGAGGATTGCTGAAAGAAACTAGGGATGTTTAACCTAGAGAAAGGGGAAGGCAGTGAGTAGGGCATGGGCATTGTCTTCAAGGGTTGGAGCTGCCAAATGGAACAAGGAATCGATTTGTTTTCTTTGGCTCTAAAGGACAGAAGGAGGAGCAACGGGTCAAATCACAAAGAAGCAAATTTAAGCTTGATTTTGGGAGAAAGTTCCAAACAATTACATTGAGCCAAAAGTGGAATGGGTATATCCCCAGAGGTAGTGGGTTCATCCACTCTTGGAGGTGCTTAAGCAAAGGCATAACAGCAGCAGCAGCAGCAGCAGCAGCAGCATTTACATAGGGCTTAAAGGTTTGCAAAGTGCTTTACCTACGTTAATTTTGTTAAGAGAGAGGTATGTTTTGTTCAGGTATAGTTTAGACTAAATCGTCTCTGGGATTCTTTCCAAATCTGAAATCCTATGAATCTGTGACATTCCAAGGATGAAAGAAAAGACACTTGTAAAGACAACTCATAAATGCTTAAGTGAAATGGTAATAGATTACACAGCCATTTAAGGCCTTCAGCAAGATTCCCCACAACACTTCAGTCAGGTAGTTAGTGTAGGTAGTATTACCCCTATTTTTACAGATAAGCAAACTGAGGCTTAGAAGGCGATTCTTCTTCCATGTTTATACAGATAATACATATCTAAGTCAGGCTTCAACACTAACTTCAAATTCATTATGCCGTGCATGAGTGCATTACTTCCTACAAAGATGCAATAAGGTTTGATAATTTGATTCAAACTACTAAGTAATAGTTAAACTGAAAAACAGGTAGAATAGCTGTGCTGCTTTTGGCCTTAGGCTTTTATAAAACACTATTTAATTTTTTTCTAGTAGGAAAGAGTTAATCTATTGTATTATACAGTACAAGGCAATTTGTGAGTCTCCCCAGTATTTATGTTAATTCTGAACTGCCAAAATAGCAGCAATTAATATCTCCAATTCTTTCAAAAGTGTATTTTATTTCACACAAAGCAGAATAGATAATAATGTAATGTGGAAAAAAACAACCCATATACGGTACAATTATTACATTTTGCAGCATAATCTCATTTTTACTGCTACTCATCAATTTGCCATCATTAAACAATGGGGCTTTTATAAGAAAACTTCATTGTGGAGAAACACTAATAAACCACAGGGATAAATCCATTCCTGTCATAGAACTAAAATAACATTTCTCTGATCTAATTCAAAATAATCTTATTGTTCTATGAAGATAGAACAATATTAGGACAATTTTATCCCCTTGCGCAGTACATGTTCCAGAATGTCATAAAATAAAGAATGGTAAAGCTGGAAGGGCCCTTTGTGTCATTGAGTCCATCTGTCCCATTTTACAGAGGAGAAAGTTGAGACCCAGAAAAGGGAAGTGATCTGTCTAGGGTACGTGGCTACTTGGTGCAAAGTCTGGGGCTAGAAGCAAGGTTCCTTAACTCCTTGACTTGTGGTTCTTTCCATCACTTCACCCCACTATGAAGAATGTGGGATTAGAACACAATTTTAATTGGATATAGAGAAAAATCTATTTCTCTCAGACACAGCTGTGTGATCATGGGCAAGTCACTTACCCACTGCCTGCCAGTTTCTTCAACTGTAAAATGGCACCTACCTCTCAGAATTGCGAAGACGAAATGAGATAATATTTATAAGAAGCTTAGCACACTGCCAGGCACATAGTAGGTGCTGTATGAATGTCTATTTCCTCAGTTCCCTCTCCCCATCATAAATCAGATCTTTACAGATATCATTCTCACGGTTGTGGGCTATTTTAAATAAAAAAGGACCATGGTTCTAATAAGAGACACAGTCTGTTTCTCATTCTGTTATTTCTAGGTTTTGTGTTTATTATTAAAGCTTACTAGGAATAAGGAGAGGCCGTGTCCAGAAAAGCATTACAGGGAACTGTGCTCCAGCAGAGTCAGAATCAATGAAATTATTTAAAATTTTAAAAGCATTTAGATGAGTTGGCACTATGACAAACCTAACTGTATAATAATAGGGGAACGGCCCAAAGTCATTGTTGCCACTGGGGGTGGGAAGCTCCTGATGAAATGTAAATATTAAAGACTATTTCCATTTCCCTTATATTTCTAGTGCCTAAAAGAGTTTCAGGTACATAGTAGGCACTTAACAAATTCTTCTTGATGGATTGCTTATACTGCATCCTACTGGATTGAACATTCTACAGTTCAAACCAATGACAACTGGTGTTTATAGTAATGACCCTGTGGTGATACAAACCAAGGCTCTTAGAATCGATGAGAACATATTCACTTTGAACTTTTGTTGCATTTTAACTCATTCAAAATTAGCAACTCAACAAGAGTATCTATGCTAACCACTAACCGTGATACGATGAATACAAAAGGCAATCTTTGATGCTTGACATTTCCCAAATCATTTGGAAGGGAGACCTTATCTGTTCAAGTAAGACAATGCAGAAGAGTAACACACAAGCTCTACGGCCTCTAAACCGACTAGTGTTCTTCCTCATCCTAGGTAGGAGGGTCTGTTCTGCTGGAGCATCAAGTTTCATTGTAGAGAAGCCCACAAACCAGGGCCCGGACATAATTCCAGCAGCAAAGAGGGGCAGGTCCACTTTGTGTTTTGTGTAGAGGCAGCACAAAAGTTCAAACTTTGCTGTGTGATCCTCTACTCCTTTTAATTTTGTATTTGCCACTTCTGGTCTACTCTCTTCCCTAGACCAGGACTTCTTAAGCTTTTTCCACTCACAACCCCTTCAGTACTTCTTAAACCAACTGTATGTCAAAGCCTATCTTCTGACTATGTACCACCCCCAGCCTGAGAAGCAGATGGAGCAGACTGATTCTAGATTGGAGCAGTATCCCAGCTGCTACATTACTGCCATGCCTTCACTCCTCATTTATTCCTGTCTCTTCTTGAAAGACATTGATTTCCTTATTTTTTCCCCATCCTTCATCTCTCATCCCATTATCCTGGCAGTCAATTATCTTAGGATCATAGATTTAGAGATGGAAGCAGCTTTGGAGACTGTCTAGTTCAATCCTCTCATTTTGCTACTGAGGAGAAATGGAAGCTACCTGGGTGGACTTGCAAACCACCCTAGAAGCTACCAAATCACCTTATAAATGCAGAACTCACCATTGTGGAAGCCCTGACTAACCCTGTACATTGGAAACTTGGTTTGAATATTAACTAATACTTTGTACTAGTCTCCAAGAAGTCAGGTTATAGAATTACATCAAACAATCAATGAGCTTTTATTAAGCATCTGGGCAGCTAGATGGCACAGTAGAGCACTGGACTCGAAGTCAGGAAAACTTCAGATCCAGTCTCAGATACTTACTAGGTGTGTGTCCCTAGGCAAGTCACTTAACCCTGTTTGCCTCACTTCCTCATCTTTAAAATTAGCTGGAGAAGGAAATGGCAAACCACTCCAATATTTTTGCCAAGAAAACCCCAATTGGAGTCACAAAGAGTCAGACATGACTGAAATGAGTGAAAAACAAAAAAGGCATCTACTCTGGGCCAAGCACTGTGCTAGGTCCTAGAGATAAAAATATAGTGAATCTCAAAAATCTTAGTGAATTTTTAGGATGAACTAAGACTTTTGGGACACGCCGTATCAAAAAATGAATCAATCCTTGATCTCAAAGAAACACCAGAATTAAAAGCAGCAACAAAGGTCACATTGTCAACATCCTACACAAAACAGGAATCCTCCTCTATGTCATTCTCGAGAAGTCCAGTCTCCATTTCAAGGCCGCCAGTGATAAGGAATTCATGGGAGCAGCATAATGTAGTTAAATGGTGTCCAAACTGGGGGGTGGGTTGGGGAAGAAGGATCCTGAACCAAAGAGTTGCTGAAAAGGATCATGACCTCTACATACTCACCAAGCATTGTCATTTAATTGTCTATCACCTAAAATATCTTGCCTCTTGGCATAAAACAATAAGCAAAAACATAACTTCTGTAGAAAGAAGAACATCTTGCAATATGTATTACTATCTTTCCAGTGTGCATAGATGCTCTTTTAATTAATAAAATTAAAATTCATCTAGAAGCGCTATTTGAATTCAGAATAACTTTTAGGTCATTATGCATTTTCTCAATAACAAGATACTAAAAGAAAAAAAAAACTACTACCATGTGCAGCAGAAACAGCACTCGATCAATGGACCTGGGTTTGAATACTGGCTCTGCCACTTGCTACATGTGTAAGCTTAATGGGCTTCAGCTTCCTAATATGTAAAAAATTAAAAAAAAACAAAAACAAAAAAGTATGCTAGTAATACAGGAACTATGTACCTTAAAGAGTTATGGCATGTGAGAAAATGTATAGATTAATTCAATGCCTAGTTATACCTGGAAGTTATATGGGACTCCATGCCTTCTTGGGGAGGGGGGGGAGGGAAGAAAATCTGGAACCCAAAATTATGTAGAACTGTTTGTTGCAATCTAAAAATAAAAAAATAAAAATTAAAAAAAAGAGTTATGGCATGGAATCAATTTTGCAAACCTTAAGTGCTATGTAATTGTGGGTTATTATTATCATATACCAATGTACATTATTTTCACTTGGGGCAATTATAATTATCAGTAAGTTTTCCTTAGAACTATTCAAAACCTCCCTCACTACAACTTCCACCCATTACTCCTTGCTCTGCTTTGTGGAACTAAGTAAAACATCTCTTCAAAAACTTGAAGACATTGAACATGGCTCCCTAAACATCCTCAGTTATTTCAACAGCTCCTTGGCTGGCATCATTTCAAGTGCCCTCATCATCCTGGTTGCCCTCTCTAGAGCACACTTCAGATTATCTTGCCTAAAATGTGGTATTCCAGGCTGAACTCAATTCTCCAGATGTAGTCTGACCAAAGAAAAATGCAGTTAGATTGAATACTGCTTTGTTCTAGAATCTGAGCTTCTATTCATGAGGCACACGATTGTATTAGGATGCTTTGCCACCACACATTGACCTTAGAGTTCACTGAAAGCCTTACGTCTTTTCCCTACGTAACCAGGATTATTTTCACATAGTTGTCTAGCCACATATCCCCCATCTTGTATTTTTGAAGTTGATTTTTTGAACCCAAGCACAGATGTTTAATGCATCTATCTCGTCAATATTGCCATTCCCACCACCAATACAGAGAACAATATATCCATGCCTTCTCCTCATGTGTAATTTGTTATGTCCTGGACCTAGCTGGGCTCTTTCCAGCTGAAAACCTGAGCTCAATTGCACAGATTCAGACAGCTGACTATTTTGTAATATCACAGGCATTGGAAGGTACATTAGAGATAATTTCCCCCAAACGCTTTATTTTATAGATAAGGCCTAAAGGGATTGTTACCTGCCTAAAGTCACATAGATCCTAAGTAAAAAGAATGGAATTAGAAACCAGGAAATACAACTATAACCCTTCCTGGAGCACTGCCTTGTCATGGCGGAGAGGCTTGTGTAACTCAATGAAACCATCAGATATGCCATGTGGGGTTACCCAAGATGGACAGGTCACAATGGAGAGTTCTGACAAAAAGTGATCCACTGGAAAAGGAAATGGCAAATCACTCTGGGATCTTTGCTGAGAAAACTCCACAGACCAAAATCTGAGTCACAAAGAATCGGACACAACCGAAAGACTGAACCACAACAACACAACTATAAAAGCTGTGTTCTTTCTGGTACCACTTCTGCTGCTACCTCACCCATCTAAAGCCTGTAATGACCAGCCACTGCCTTGCCTGCACTTGAGTCTCTGCCCTTCAGTCCTGCTATTGACCTACAATAACCACTGCCTTCTGTCTACCCCCCGCCACCTTAGGACAGGGGCAGAACCCTTCCCAGTGGAGCTTAACAAACAGATGCCCACATGGGTTGGAATACATGGGTTTAAGTCTTGGCTGAAATACTTTCTAGGGGTGTGACCCTGGGCAAATCATCTAACAACTTTGGGCCTCAGTTTTCTCATTTGGAAAATGGGAATGATAATAGTTTTTCTCATGGCATTGTTGATGGGAACGAATGTATCTAAATTTGACAAAGGTCAAATTTCATTATTTGTCATTGTTATTAATGCATTCTCTTTCCTAATCTGCTTAGAAAACAAAGTAATCAGGCTTTTTATGAAATTTATGTTATATATGAGTCAACATAGCACCCAATGAGATACCAAGGACATTTTCTATAGGGTATAGATTTCCACTTTGGGGAAAGATCTTTGAGAAAGCTATTTGGAGATTCAAGGGCACCTAGGTGGTGCGGTGGATAGAGCATAGGGCCTGGAGTTAGGAAGACCTGACCTGAAATACAGCCTCAGACATTTACTAGCTGTGTGACCTTGGGCAAGTCACTTAAACTTGTTTGCCTCAGTTTCCTTGTCCATAAAATTAGCTGGAGAAGGAAACGGCAAACCTCTCCAGCATCTTTGCCAAGAAAATCCCAACTGGAGTCACAAAGAACTGGACACGACTGAAACAAGGGAACAGCAAAAAAGTTTGGAGACGCAGAGACCTTTTCCTTCTACTTTTAGAAGGTTGACTTTGACCTCTTCATAAGTGGGGTGTTTATCTATTTTACTGACTTAAACACTCTACTCCAATGGATAATAGTTTAGTATTTCTTAATTTTACAAAAGGAAAAGAAATGGTCCTGAACATGATAGAAATGTGTGCCAAGCTCCTAGATATGAGCACATCCAGGAATAATTAATAAAAAAATCAATATGAAAATACTTTGAACTAGACATAACTCTTCCAATAGAATGCAAGGGCAGAGACCATAGTTTTATCTCTTTTTGTGTGCCCAGCACTTTTGTCTGGCACATAGCGAATGATCAATAAATGTTTGAAAATTGCGTAGAGAATGTAATATTAAAATGGTGTCAAATATTCTCAAGGTCTAAGAAGAAAGGGAGGGGGAGGGAGAAATAAAGGAGTAGCAGAGGGACAGACACTGAGATCAAGACAAAGATAGAATGAGACAGAAAGACAGAAAGATAGAAAGAAAAAGAATGAGGGAGACGAGAACTGAGAAACAGACAATGTGGATTAGTAGATAGGATTAATACCAGGAAAATCTGGGTTCAAATGCCAACTTTACCTCTATGGGCCTCAGTTCCTTCATCTATAAAATTAGAGGATTAAACTTTATGTCTTCAAGGGTCTTTTTCAGTTTTAAATCTATGATCCTATGTTCCTTGCTGTTTGGAACTTCTGGATGGACCAAAGTCAAGACCCAATTACTAGTTTATGGAAGTGGGACAAGTTTTGACTGGGATGACAGTGAAAAGGAAAAAAAAATTAGTGGAGGGAGCAGAGGGAAAAGGAATAGGCCAGAAAGAGAAAGAAATAGAGGCCTTATTATAATTCCTTGTGAACTCAGCACAAATGAACAATATTCATTTATTCAAAGCTGTTAGAGTCACATAGAAATGTTGGGAACATAGCCAAGCCTAGAAAGAGGCTATAACTTCAAGCTGGAGAAGTTTCTGCTGGATGACGTTGATACTTCAGACCAGACTTGTGTCCAAGTTATATTCATCCTTCACAAAGGCAATTAGGCACCAGGCCATAATATACTGGTTACCCAATGGCATCTTCCATTTTTTTTAATCCCTTTTTTTATTCTTTCCTGGTGCCTCTATAATGACCTTCTGACATGCTGCCTTTTGCAAGTACATCATTTTGTGAGGCATCTGTCCTGTGCACATCTCATAAACATTAAAAGATAAAAGAGGAATTTTTTTTTTCACTGGGGATGACTTGGATACTGCATATACGAGCAAAGTTTTCATGTACTCCATAAACTCAGAAGCTGCCCCAGGACCAGTAAGATTTTGCTAAAGGTGGCTGAACAACAAATGAGGAAATGGAAATACCAAAGGTAATGACCAAGAAAAGGACTAGGGATCAGTTAGTTTTTCTTTTAGCAATCCTCATACCATCAGTGGTGTCTATTGGGAATAGTGTTCTGTCACTTGGAGATCCTAGAAAACCAATCGGTCATCAAGTATAAATTGACCATCTATTGGACAGAGGCACTGAAAGTCACCTAATCTCATAGAGCTTCAGTTTCCCCATGAGTAAAATGGGATGAAAATGCTCAAATAGCTTTTCTCACAAGGCTGTTGTGAGCTCCAGTGAAATAGTGCTTGCGGAGGGCTTTTCAACCTATAAAGCACTGCATACATGTGAGGTATGACCATTGCTATTATAAATGAGAAATTTAAGATGTGATCCTTATTCTCAAGAACTTGACTATCTAGTCCTAGAGAAAAGACTAGATAAACTTATTAAAAAATAATACATTATATGATTGAGAGTCAAAGTACCTGAAGGGTTCTGGGGAAAGACTAATGAAGATTAGCATATTCAGGATCATACAAAATAGAAAGAGTTGGGATTGGAATCAGGCTTGAGACTTGGTTCAAATTCCAGCTCGGTCACTTACTACCTGAATGACCTTCACCTAGAACCTTAAGCAGATCTCAATTCTTCATCTATAAAATGAGGGAGCTGGACTAGTTGACCAATGAGGTCTCTTATAGCTTTAAATCTATATGATCCTATGATAATAAGGCAATACTTCACAGATGGAGGTGGGGCTTGAGCTATGCCTTCAGGTAGAAGGTAGAAAGGAAGGGGGAGGGAAGTCTGGGAGAGAATAACATAGAGACCCAGAAAAGAATAAATATAATAATAACAGTTGACATTTTGGCAACAATCTAGTGCTGACAAAACAATTCATGCATATTTTTTATTCCTTACTGTTTTCTTGGTTTGGTTCTATCTTTGACCTTCTAGGGAGATATGCGAACAGAAAGATTTCTCAGGCAAAGGGGATGGACATTTTGGGCACTTTCTTAACATAAATCCAAACAGTTTTCCAGAATGGCTGAACCAACTCACAGCTGCACCAACAGCCAAGGAGAGATGTTAGTGAGAATATCTGTCTCTTTGGCTTTGCTATTTGTATCAGGGATGTTACAGTACATTCCTTGAAATTCGAAGAAACACAAGCATAATAAATAAGACTAAGCTTCACTTGTCAAAATAAATGGAGGCATAGCTTCACTTCTTCCTTGGTTCCCTTTATACTACCCTTGTTTGCTTACTTGCCTAATCTAAAGATGTATAAACTTTCAATGGGTCCTTTTGTCTCTGGGATGAAATAGAATGTCTCTGCCTTAGGGATACAATTGTGTTCCGAATGAACTTCCAAATACAGATGAACACAGACTTTAAAAAAGCTTCACCATCAGAAAGGATAGATGAAAGGAACATGAAGGGAGAAGGAAAGCAAGGGAACGGATATATTTACATCAGCTTCCGCTGACCAAGCAGTTGAAGATTTCACTGAAAAGAATAAAAGTTTTAAGAAAGAAACAGAAGAAATGAGTGATGGAGCAAAGGTTGCTTGG
Source organism: Phalanger gymnotis (assembly GCA_028646595.1). Classification (NCBI taxonomy): domain Eukaryota; kingdom Metazoa; phylum Chordata; class Mammalia; order Diprotodontia; family Phalangeridae; genus Phalanger; species Phalanger gymnotis. The sequence continues at coordinate 425,760,392 of CM053623.1, read as the reverse complement.
GCCAAGGATCATCTTCACTTGACAAGTCAACCATGAGAGAAATGGAAGGGGATTAGCAGAAAAGGACCAAAGAGAGCTGAATGGAATGCTATTTAAGAAAGCTTTGTTACTTCTAAGTTAGTGTTGCAGCAATTCAAATCCTCCCCTGCCTCGGAATGCTTATGGAGTTTGCCATCTCTCTCCACCACCCTGGGGACCCAAGTTTGCTGGACTCCAATTCATCTGTACTGTAATACTGTCCTAGGTCAATTAGGATAGGACAAAGAGAAGTGACTGTGTCAGACTACATAAGGATTTCTCATGCCTTATATGTAAGTAATGCAGACATAGGAGTTTTTGCACAAGCTGTCCTCCATGTACAAAATGCACTTCTCCTCCTCACTTCTGTCTCCTAGACTTCCTTCTTTCCCTCAAAGCTCAGCTCAAGATCTACCTTCCACATGAAGCCTTTTCCTGATCTCCATGGCTACTGGAATTCCCTACCCCCAACGCACCTTGTATTTATTTTGTATATTTTTTATTTACGTATGCATATGCTGTCTTCTCTGATAGACTGTAAGAAGTAACCTTGAACATTAGGTAATCCAACTTGCCATTTTATAGATGAGGAAACTGAAACCCAGAGAGGCTATGTGATTTTTCTCAAGGTCACAGAGTGAGTAAGAAATAGAGTCATGTCTTCATCTTCTGCTCTGTTAGGCAGCCTTCCATGACTCTAAGATCCTAGAGCACATTTCTGAAGATTGTGTGATGATGGCATTATTTGCAAGTGTTTAGGAAGAAGTCAGATAACTAACCTAACTTGGATTGTATAGCTACAGTCCTTCAAAGGCACTTCTAATATTCTGGGATTCAGAACTTATTTTGCAGAAAGGTCTGAACATATCCGACACTCAGAAGTCCAGCCAAGGCTGAGCCCTGGATTCATAGCACCACCAAAAAGGGAAAGAAGAGCTAATCCAAAAGGTAGAGATTTAGGTCGAGCAATGCTCCATATCAGCAACTGCAGCTTGAGGTAGGGTTCACTGATATTGTACCCAGTGGTCGTGTGCAGGTTTATCAGGGCACCAAAAGGAAATGCCATCTTGGGCACAACTATCTCACACGCTTTATCAACACAGGGATTTGGGCATAACGGAAATCCAACAGCTTCAAATGTCACTTGTTATCATGCCTTGCAGCAGGAGGCCCTTGGAGACAAGGTGGTAAAAGACTGCCCAGCTTCACAGCTCAGTTAGAATCAAGATTTTAAAATTAATTTTAATTTAAAATTTAATTTTATTTGTGTGAAAAGTGTTTCATAATTATGTTCATATAGGCCCTGGGTTTGTCTTGGCAGATAAACTCCCAAATATTTTATAGTATCTACAGTAACTTTAAATTGAATTTCTCTTTCTGCCTCTTGCTGTTGGGCTGTTAGTAATGTATAGGAATGCCGAGGATTTATGTGGGTTTATTTTATATCCTGCAACTTCACTAAAGTTGTTTGTTATTTCAAGTAGTTTTTTACTTGATTCTCTAGGATTCTCTGAGTAAATCATCATATCATCTGCAAAAAGTGATAATTTAGTTTCTTCTTTGCCTATTCTAATTCCTTCAATTTCTTTTTCTTCTCTTATTGCTACAGCTAACATTTCTAATACCAAATTGAATAATAGGGGTGATAATGGACATCTTTGTTTCACCCCTGATCTTATTGGGAATGCATCTAGCTTATCCCCATTACAAATAATGCTTGTTGGTGGTTTTAGGTAGATATTATTTATAATTTTAAGGAAGGCTCCATTTATTCTTCTGCTTTCTTGTGTTTTTAATAGGAATGGGTGTTGTATTTTGTCAAAGGCATTTTCTGCATCTATTGAGATGATTATATGGTTTCTGCTAGTTGTTTTGTTAATGTGATCAGTTTGGTTTTGTTTCTTCTTTATCATGATTCATGCCATTGTTCATAATTCTTCTTTACAACCTGACTATTGTATAAATAAGTTTAATGAAAAGTTATACATAGAAGATATATCAGATTCCATGCCTTCTTGGGGAGCAGCGGAGGAGAAAATCTGGAACTCAAAATCATGTGGAACTGAGTGTTGTAAACTAAAATTAAAAAATCTTAATAAAAAAGATAAAAATAATTTAAATTAAATTAAATTAAAAATTAGTCATAAATTTAGAGTTAGAAAGACCTGAGAAGTCACCCAGTCCAATTTCATTTCACATAAGGAAACTGAGGCCCAAGGTCTTCCATTTTAGCAAAATGTCCAGTGGTTAAAAGTGAAAACAGTACTGTCTGTAGTCCAGGGGTGGGGAACCTGTGGCCTCAAATCTGCAGGTTCCCCACCCCTGGATACCTTTCTCTTGTGAACTCTCAAACAGATAGAACTAGAGCCCAAATAAACCCACTGTTCAATGCAAATATTTCAAGGATCCTACCATGTTACTGGAGTAAGTATCCTCTTTCTCCATGTGGTTTGGAACCCAAGACTTGGTAGTTTCCAAGAGCATTTTGTGGACAAAATAATATATTACCCTGTAGCTAACCTGGTGATGAGCCCTTTCAAATTTGGCTAGACTGATCCTTAAACAATAAATCTTCAGTTGGTTATTGGGACTTGTTTTTCTAGATTAGGAAGGCCTGCCAACATGTACATGCACTCCATTGTTCTCTTTGAGAACCTGGGTTGATTTCATACTTCTTCAATTTAAATGTAGGTAAAAAATTCCAGGAGAAAACAAAATAAGAAGTTATGTTATTATATTTATTATATTATATTTAAAATAAAAAGTTACTTCTAGTAAGAAAAAAAAGATAATTTTCATTTCAATTCTTCCACCTTGAAATTTCTGTTAGATGGTGAATCGCAATGGCTGTGCCTGTCAGCATTGGTAGAAGGAATTTCCTCCCCAGGAGGGTCTTATATCAACACAAACCCAGGACTTATTTAAAATGCTCAAAGAACAACATCCCTGACAATATCAGACTCCAAATTAAAATGAAAACAAAGACAGAACACAATTGTCGATAAGACACCCCATTGGGACTCGCTGTTAACCAGACACCTCTGCGGGGAGAAGAAATTAAATTACAGTTGGCAAGGATTTCCACATCAGGTTGGTGTGAGCTTTGGATCTTTACTGTGTCCACTGCAGGCAGAAGAAATAGCAAGTGATTCTTTATGATTCACCAACAGATATTTGTCACATGGAGATTTCTGCCTGGGTAAGTCAGGATGTATAACTGAAGGTAGTTAGTGATAGGCTGTGAAGCCAAGACAACCCCTAAGTGTCTTTCTCTCCTGAATACAGGGTGTGTTCTAAGCCAACTATTACCAAGTCAATGGCAAGTTTATGGTATTGAGGAGAATTATAATGTTGCCATCTGAAATGCTTCCTAAAGACAAGGTGGATGTTCACAGAATCACAGATTTAAAGATGGAAGGGACATGAAGGGTCATATTTTCAAACCTATATTTTGCAAAGGAATTGAGCCCCATAAAGCTTAGGTAATTTGCCCAAAGTCAGAGAGAGAAAAAGTAGATTTGAATCACAGGTGAAATGGAGCCAGCTTAAACCAGCTTGCAAGAGCCAATGGTTAAATTTTCAGTGTGAGCATTTACACTGCAAACCAGGACCTAGCTTACTGTTTTATTGATTGCCTAAACTTAAGAAAGTGATGGAGAAAATGTCAATAATGAAAATTTAACTTTAATGGCATATATATTTTATATCAAAGAGCCGATTGTTAAACATTTATCAGCACCCCCTGATTTGAACCCAAATCTTTTGACTCCAAGTAATTACTCATATTTATATAGTCCTTTAAATTTTACAAAATTCTTGTCTCACCACAAGCCTATGGGGCATAGTATTAGTACCTTCCCTGAGTAGCTGAAGCAAACAGAAGCATCAGACTACCCCCAGTCATACAATCACAAAGTGTCAGACAGAACTTAAAGCCAGATATTTTGATTTTGATTAAAGCCCTGTTCTTTGCCTTCCCTGGCTAGGCTAAGGTGTGAAAACTAAAACACTGGTAGCTTGTGAAGATGGGCTATATGGAAAAATAGATATTTTACTTTGGGCTTTTTTTTAAGAAGGGGGAGATATCATTTCTAGATTCTGAAATTATTGCAAAATGAAGACAGGAAGTATGGGTCACATTCTTTCATTAAAAAAGAAAGACTCTCAGTTATTAATAAGATGCTCTGTAATAGGTCAGAGATTTAATGCTATAGCACAGATGGAATTCATTTCCAGAGAAACTGAAATTAGATTCATTTAAAAACAGCTTCAGAAAAGGCTTCCATATAAACTGTCTTTGTTCCCAAGCTGCAATGAGGCAAAGCGGTAGAAAATAGCAGGCCTTGCTCAAAAGCCTCTGTAATAAACTCAATGGCCACAGGAAAAATAAATTATCATATGGATTATAGGACGTTAGAGTTGGAAAGGACCTTAGAGATTATCTACTTCAACCCCTTCATTTTCCAGATGAGGAAACATGGGCACCACGAGGAAACCTGACTGGCCCAAGGTCACATTCATAAGTTATGTGGCCTAAAAAGAAATGATACCAAATCCAAGGCTGTTGGAGAACAGCCTTGCTCCTGATTTGCTTGTAAAATTTGCATGACTTGCCAGCTTGTAATGAGTGATACAGCTCTATCCTGATTAAAGAAATGATGATAACAACTTAAATCAGGCTAGTGTAGAGCTGAAGTTAGAGTCAGAATGACCTGCGTTGAAGTCCCACCAATACCACAACTCTATGACCACACACCAGTCACCAAATCTCAGGCAATTCTCTAAGCCAATGAATTAGAGACAGGCCATAATCTGACTTCTGGGAAGGTGTTCCTATACCAAGAAAATTGCCCATCCTTGACATATCATGGACAAATACAGTAACGACTCATATTTCTATTAAACTTTAAAGTTTATAAAACACATTAAGAGAAACTGCCCTATAAAGTAGGTAGCATAAATTAAATTTTTATTTTGCAGATAAAGTGAGAGTCAGTCAGATGACACAGTGCATAGAACGCTGGAGTCCATGAACCAAGTTACAATCCTGCCTCAGACACTTATTAGGCTGTGTGACCCTGGGTGAATCATTTAACCTCTCTCAGTCTCAGTTTCCTCATCTGTAAAACAGGAATAATAATAGTGCCTCCCTCCCAGGGTTGTTGTGAAGATTTACACATGTAAAGCACTGGGCAAACCTTAAAGAGCTCTCTAAATTCTAGCTACCATCATCACTGTTGTCAGCATAGTTATTATCAGTGGCTTGTCTATGATCACTCAGGCATTAAGTGTCAGAGCCAGGATTCAAATCTGGATTGATTGGCTCTCAGTCCATTGTTTTTCCATGAAAAGCAA
>CM053623.1:425714853-425744910 GCA_028646595.1 Phalanger gymnotis | reverse complement strand
GAAGCCCCACTTCTGTCTCCTCTATTCCAGCATTTTTTTCTTTTTCCCCCGGAGAATTCTGTGGGTAGGGAGGGGAGGGATTAGAGCTGTTTACCTGGCCATTATGTCTCCTGGAAGTTCAAGAAGTGTTTCATACCTTTGGGCTGCAAGCCTCAGGAGCTGGTATCTCATGGTCGGTGGAGTTGCGCTGACTCTCATCGCTTCCACAGAGTGCCGTCCTGTGTTGGGAGGCCTGGGGATCTCTGCTGGCTTTGGGTGCCTGGCTTTCTCCTAGCCTGTCTCCCATGTGTGTTTCCCGGCCAGCCGCTTCCACTTTGGTCCTGTCTGGAGCAGCTCCACATGCCAAGCACATTCCTAGCCCACAGATTCATTCCTTTGGCCTTTCAGACTCTCCTGGCTCAGAAATTTGCCCCACTCAGACTTCTTGTGGTTTCTAACTCTCTCAAATCTGCTCAAATTCACTTTTTTATAGGAATCTGACAGAACTTGTGAAAGAGCTCTGGTAAGACGCTGTTTTCATGTGGCCATCTTGGCTCCACCCCTATATATGTGTGTGTATATACATATATGCATGTAATAGATTGGTTCTGCAGCCATTCAACAGTTTACTTCTTTACCACATAATTAGCAGATGTAAACTAGTTAAAGGATGCCTGTACATGCTCCAATTGAGGAGGATCATTCCCATTTAAGCAATCTACTGTCCACCTAATACTGATCTACGCATTGTTCTGAACACAAAACACCCCTCCTCTCTAATTTTGCAATGGCCTTGCCCCATGCCTGGAATGCCCCCTCTCTTTATCTCTGCTTCCTGGAATCCCCAATTTCCTTCAAAACTGGGCCCAAGTGCCATCTTCTACATGAAGCCTTCCCTGATCTCCCCAGCTGCTAGCACCCTCTGCTGCCAAAACTCCCACATCCTTATTTTGTTTCGGCTTCGTGCATATTTATCTACTTACAGGATGTTTCCCCATTATAATGGAAGGTTATGGGCCAGCCTTTTTTTTTTTTTGTATCCCCAGCTCTTCTAGCACAGTGCCAGGAACTTAAGAAATACTGATTTAAAAAATGGAGACTAAAGTGAGATGGACATCCTCATCTCCCTTCTCCCTCAACAAACATATATGCATACTTATACTTAGCAGCACCAGTACATTTGAATCATAGACACATAATTAAGATAAATGGGTTGTTTTAGGGGGATCTTCATGGGAACACAAAAGTCACGTGAGAAATGATTGTTAAGAAGCAATATCTTGGGGAGATTGAGAGCACTCTCCCTCTTCCAAAGTCCTGAAAGTTCCATCTCTTGAAGGACATTACTGATAATGAGATTGCATTAACTCTCCTTGATCTTGGTAAGACCTCAGACAACCTTACATGGAATTTAATCTAAGGTGGGGAAGCCCAATGTGTTCTACTGAAACTTGCAAGATCCTTTTGTCTAGATAGCCCAAGACTGGGGGTGGTGGGGGTGGAACTGAGTATAGAGATAATTTCTCTGTCCTTGGGTCATTCTTACCCCGCCCCCCCCATAGACCACCTACACTTCTGAAGAGTCAGACACAACTGAACAACAACAAAACATTATCTCCATTTTATAGAAAAAGAAACTGAGGCTCAGAGAGGTTATGACTTGCCCAAGTCCACATAGTTGTTAAAGTGGTAGAAGTCAGCCTCAAATTCAGATCTTCTGAAGTCGGAAAGGAATGCCATTCTAAACTGAAACTTTTTTTTTTACTATTTTTTAACTGGCATCTGTCTTAGTGGAAGGGAAAAAGGCCCAAATTCTAAAGGAAAACAAATGAACATCATTTTAGCCTTGGAGCCTTGGCAGGAGGGCCGTGTAGGCAGGTTCAGCTGTAGCAGCCCACGTCAGACTAACTGTCCCTTGGACACTGATACCCTGCACCTCCCTGGAGGGTGCACAGCTGGGTCTGAGCACAGGGGTGCCAGGCTACTGGGAACAGATGATTACTAGCAGGTCTAACTGATGCTGAATGACTGCAAAATTCATAGGTCATATACTTAGAGTCAGAAGGCTTCTTAGAGTTCATCAAATTCAGAATCTCCTTTTACAGATGATAAAACTGAGAAAACCTGGGTTCAAATCCTGCCTTCCATACTTAATTGCTATGTGATGAGCTTGGCAAGTAACAATCTCTCTGAACCTCAATTCTCAATTGTGAAAGGAGGGGGCTGAACTCAATGACTTCTAAGGTCCTTTAAGGGTTTCTACGAAACATGACAGATTGATTGGTCTCTTGGATTCTAAAATTTGGGTCTCTGCAACAATTCATATGTCCTAGATTCTTGCAGTCAACATAGAAGATGATAAGGAATTGCACTCCCTCAAAATGTTTTTGGACTGGGCCTCAGTTTCCCTTGGATTACTATGGCCTCTGGGCAGCTCAGTGGTGCAGGGGATAGAGTGCCAGGTCTGAAATCAGGAAGACTCAGCTTCCAGGGCTAAAATTGAATCTCAGATACTTTCTAGCTATGTGCCCCTGGGCAAGTCACTTTACTTTGTTTGCCTCAATTTCCTCATCTGTAAAATGAGCTGGAGAAGGAAATGGCAAACCACTCCAGTATCTTTGCCAAGAAAACCCCAGATGGGGTCATGAAGAGTCAGACACCACTGAACAACAACAAAAACACCTTGTCTCTAAGGATCCTTCCAATCTATGATCTCGTGATCCTGAATCATATAGCTATTTACAGAGCTAGTCAACTCGTGAGAGCATTGATTAAAATGTCATTAGTTGAGATAATTTCATGACTGCTTTCAGGGCATTTTGACTAGTGCACAGTTTGTGAGGAATAGATGTCATGTTTCCTACAGACAGCATGGGTGTTTCTCTCCATACACACAGCCATCATGTGGGTTCGAGCCCTCGTCATCTCTTGCTTGGGGCATCGAAGTAGCTGCCTGTCTGGTGTCCCTGCCTCAAGCCTCTCTACACTCCAGTCTGTCCTCCACACATCTGCCTGAGTGATTTTCCCAAAGTGAAGATCTGACCATGTAAACTCTCCCTCACCACTCCCCAAACTTAGTAAATTTCAACAGCTCTAGAGTCAAATACAAACTCCTTTGTAGGGCATTGAAAGCTCTTAACCTGGTCCCAAATTATCTTGTCCACATTATTACACATTATTATCCCCCTTCCTGCACTCCAAAGTCTAGCCAAACCAGCTTTCTTACATTCCATTCCATTACATACACACATTACATTGCACTTCCCATTTCTGTGACTTAGCCCTGGGTGTCTCCCATGACTATATAGAATTTTCTCCTTGCCTTAGAATAAGGATTAGGATTATAATCCCTAATTCCTTAGCTTCCTTAAAGATTCATCTTTGCCTCAGTTTCCTCATCTGTAAAATGAGCTGGAGGAGGAAATGGCAAACCACTCTGGTATCTTTGCTTAGAAAACCCTAAATGGGTCACAAAGAATCAGACAAGACTGAAATGACTGAACAACAAAATCAATTAATTAAAAAGCTTATTGTGAGTAGGGGTCCATAGGCTTGGCCAGACTGCCATCAGAGTCCATGACACAGAAAGGACAAGAACCCAAGCCCTTCCTGATCCCTCTCCAGCTGCTGGCGTCTCCCCTGTTACCTTGTATTTATCATGGTTATACCTTTAAAATATGTTGCATATTATTTTTGACCTATGAAGCACATATGTATATATGTCTCCCAATACCGTGCTGGCATCTTGAGAGCCACAACTGTTTGGTTCACTTTTGCATTTAAATCCCTAGTGCCCAGCATGGAGTAGGTGCTTAATAAACACTTACTGATTAATTTACCAAATGACCTAAACAAGAAATACATATTAACTTTGCCTTTGGATCGAAAATTTAAAAGTAAACCCAAACTTTCTTCTGCCTCTTAATTTTGGTATGAAGGCAGGTTTCAACTATTTGGAAGCCTGAAGAGGGGGAAGGGGAAGAAAAAACACTGCTTTAAGCATATGTCTGAGGGCCCTTTCATGCCTTGATTTCAATGGGCAGGCAAAAAAGGAACCAACCATTTCCTAAGACCCAAATCTAAATGAGACAAGGGCTCACCCAGGTAAGAAGGAGTTACCAGTTTTCCTTCCTACTTCTTTCTTGGCAAAACCAAGTTTTACTCCTTTTGATGTCTGCTAAGTATGGTGAGGTGCCTTGAACTGTGAACTGTGCTCAGGAGGATGGAAAAAAGCACACCCAGGCCCAGACCCAGGGCCCTGCCAGCAGTCTCTGTAGACAGTCAAGGCAGCCAGAAGTATGTTGAGAGCATGCCAGAGCCATACTGGGTGGATAAAATTAAATAAACAGTTAATAAAAAGATTTTTTTGAGTCAACCCAAGTGCATCCAGACTTCTAGCTTTAGTGATCCTTTTGCACCAGAAATCAAGGTAAGGGGCTGCCCCCTGCCCTGGGCTCCCTTCTCCTCTACATTTTGGGCTCTTCCAATTACATGGCACTAAAAGAGGAAGAAGAAGAGAAGAAATAAGGAACATTTCCAACTATCTCTTTAACCAAGCAGGCAACTGTGTTCAACACATCACAACCTGCTATCTAAAGGAACACTCCATTTTCGAAAGGTAAACTCACTCTGCCCCCTGTTGGCAGCAAATTTGTATGTCATGAATTCCAGATATCTCTGGCCGGGCAGGATTGAGCTGATGGATATGGACTTTATAAGAATCCGGAAAGGAAGAGTGGCTGGGGATGGGAGCAGTGATGTCATGGATCTACAGAGCCCCTACTAAGGAAAAGCCCTCTGCCAGAGTATATTTAGTGCAGACTGGCACTTTCTCTGTCAGTTAGAAACTAAGAGTCTCAGAGAGTTGCTCAGGGAGAGGGTGGGATTAAGTGAGCTGCCTGGGGTCCCAGAGCTAGTATGTGTCATGGCGGGATTTGAACACAAATCTTTCTGGCTCCAAGGCTTCATCCCCATGCAGGTCATGCAGGAAAAGTTTCTTTCCTGCCTTCTTGTTTCCCTAACTGGTTCTGCCTCCCTGTCTATACCCTGGAACCTGCCTTTTTACTACTCTTTGTGTGGACTGTAGTCACAGCTTCCTTGTCCTCCATTCCACTCCCTGCTAATCTGCCAGACCACTTTATGCTGAGGTGGTAACAGTCGATAGAATGGTTACCCTGCCCAGATTAACAGAACTGCCTTTCATAGGGGTCTTTAGCACCAAAGGAGATGCTGGAAATGTCAAGTTCTATGGTTGGCCAGATGGGCATCGAAGTAGCTGCCTGTCTGGTGTCCCTGTGACTTTTGGATGTGAGTGGGGAGGAGTTGAGTGTTCCCTCATATCATCATCCTCGTCATTATCCATAATGGCTGCCCCACCTTGGCTGGAATGATACCCTTCATCACCTCTTCGTCTTAGAATCTTTCTTGTCGTTTCCAGTCGTGTTCACCTCTTCATGACCCCAGTTAAGATTTTCTTGGCAAAGATACTGGAGCAGTTTGGTATTTCCTTCTCCAGCTCATTTTACAGATGAGGAAACTGAGGCAAACATGGTTAAGTGACTGCTTAGGGTCACACAGCTACTGAGTGTCTGAGGCCAGATTTGAACCCTGGAAGATGAGTCCAGTGCTCTATCCACTGCACCACCTAGCCATGGAGCCTTCGGCCAGCTATTAGTGCCCTCAATCCCCCAAATGACCTCATATTCACTTTGTCTGTGTTCATGTACAAACTGAGCATGTTGTCTCTCCCTTCTGTAAGGTCCTTGAGGGCTGGGATTATTTCACAGGATTCTCAGCACTTTGTGCAGTCTTCGGCATACCATAGGTGCTTAATCAATGCTTGTTGCTTAATTTCCTCATATACGATCTTCCCAATAACTCTGTGCGGCAGGTCCTATGGGTATAATCATCCTTACTTTTCGGTGAAGGAAACTGAGGCCTGGAGAAGATAATAATATCAGCTCTCATGTATCTATCTCACTTTAAGGTCTGCAATACATTGTATCTCATTTGGTCCTTACCACAACCTTGTGAGGCAGGGAATATCATTCTCCCCATTTTGCAGATGAGGAAATTGAGACTGACAGACCTTAGTTATTAGGTCTCCCGATCTCCAAGTACACCATTCAATCTACTGTCCCACCTAGGTAAGCAGCTGACCTAGAGTCGGAGGCAGCATCTGAACCCAGGTCTCTCCTGAGTCAGGGCTGGCACTCTGCCTCTAACACAACTCTCCTAAGCAGCAGATAGAGTACAAGGCTGGGAGTCAGCAAGCTATTGAGTAGAAATACTAATCATGTGACAGTGAGCAAGGCTATCTACCTCAGTTTCCTCATCTGTAAAATGGGGATAATAATAGCACCTACCTTCCATGGACAAAATAATATGTGTAAAATGCATTGCAAACCTTAAAGCACTATATAAATGCTAGCTATTGTTATTACTAACAGTTATTATTATTAATTATCATTGCTGTTGCTGTTTTGGTTGTCTTGTCCGAGTCCTGCGTAATCTTCTTTAGAAAGGGCATCCTGTTTTAGTCTGATGAGATAGACAGCTGAGGGCTGCAGGATTTCTAAGCTGCCTGCTGCTCTGGCTGGACTTTCAGGTAAGATGACCCAAGGATTGTTTGTCTTCACTCTGCTTTGAGGCAAACTTCTCTGTTGGCATAAAACACTGGCCAAAGTTCCACGGCATGCCAAGGTTTTGCAAAATTGACAGCATGTGTTAAAGTTGTTTAGCTGGTACAGCGCCTTCAGTGCTGGTGCCCAAAAAAGGCAGGTCGGCCTAGGCATGATGTCCAAATAAAAAAGAAATAGAAGAACGTTTCTTAAGGCCTGTGCAGTGTTATGACACATTTAGCAATCTGTGAATTCCCTGAGCTGGGTGAGCTGGAAGTTGTTAGGGCTGTGGCTACCCAACATAACCCTCCTTTCCTCAAGAGGTTCTGGTGTCCCGGGTGCCCCTTGGAGTTAGGTGAGGAGCATACATACACTAGTTAAACATCACTATGTGTTCTTCCATGTATCCAGACATGAAATTGTACAGCCATCCCCTCAGGGATCTGGTCCCACTTTCCATTGTTCAGAAGAGGTCCATGGCTCTCTGAGAGGAAGGTCAGCAGCACTGGATGGAATTGGGCAAAACACTTGGATTCTTTCCTCAAAAATTTGGCCTGCTTCCAGGCCTGAAGTCCAAGAAGACAGCCTTTTCCTTTTTCCACATTAGCTCTGGGTCTGAATACAATGGCTGCGCTCTCCCAGGCCTTTGCTTTCCTAAGTTTATAAGCAAATCCAAGATAGAGAAATCCACTTTACTTTTTGGCAAAGTATAACAAAGTAGCCCTAAACACCAGGAACCTTGAAATCCTGAGTTGTCGTCTCATCATGCTCCCCATTAGGACAGGATACCTTCTTTTTAGAAAATTATTCTGGATCCAGCCAGGGTCAGAAACTACAATCATACTGTAAAGGCATTATTTCCATGCCTTGTCTCAATGTGGATCAGACTCTGTGTTCTTGAGGGCTATGCCCATGGAGCCCAAGCTCTGGTAGGCACTGCCAGACTGGAAGGCCTGGAGGCACTGCCTGGTGATGAATTAATTATGTGTGCTATACACCAATCATCCTACCTACATGTAGAGATGCTCATTACCAGAAGGTAAACCAAGTAATGGCTTTTTGGGGGGGGGGGGTGGGGTGTTATATCTATTCATAAAGACTGTGCTGCAGTGGAAGGAGCACTAGATATGGAGTCAGAACACTGGAGTTCAAATCCCAGCTCTAACCACTGCCACTTTATGACTTCGACAAAGTGCTTTGCTTTTCTGGACTCTAGTTTCCTCATCTATAAAATGGGGTGGTTACATTAGATAAATTCTAGGTCTTTTCTCACTCTAAGTCTTTGAGCCTGATATCTGCCCAGGCACGAAGGAATTCTGATATGCAGTGGACAGAACATCCATACCAATGAAAATGCTGATCTTCAAAGTGTTAGTGGCAAGAAAACATCATCTGCGTGCTCGGTTATGATGTTTTTTAAGTCTCTCTGGGACTATCTAGCCTCTACCATCCCAGGCTTACCACCCAGCTCCTGATCCTATTTTTTTTTGCTGGGGGGAAGGCAGGGCAATTGGGCTTAAGTGACTTGCCCAAGGTCACACAGCTAGAAAGCGAGTCAAGTGTCTGAGGCCAGATTGGAACTTAGGTCCTCCTGACTCCAGGGCCGGTGCTCTACTCACTATGCCACCTAGCTGCCCTACCTGATCTAGAGTTTTCCCTAAAAACCAGGGACTGGAGAGACACTGAGAGTTCTCTTGTCTGTGACACAGAGGCTTCCAGACAACATGACAAAACAGCTTGGGAGACAGAAGGGCAGAGTGAAAAGAACCTGTGGCTAAAAGTTAGCACACTGGAATTCTAGTCCTGTCTAGCCACCATAACTGTGTATGACCCCAAGGCATAGCTTTGATCCATTAAGAAAACACTAAGAGCATGGGCAAAGGCCCTTTGGAGTGTACAAAAGGGAACAAGAAAGATTCTGTTCCTTCATGCTCCCTAACTCTCTGGGCCTTCTCCCCAAAGGTCTACCACATGCCATCGCTTTACAAAATTGACAGTATGTGTTCTCCAAGGTTCTGATCTAGGTCTCTATCTCCTATATTCTCTCCCATGGGCTTAACTAGCTCTTTATGCACATGACTCAGATATATTCATATATATATATATATATTTTATATATACATACATATGTATACCCATACATATATATACATATGTATACCTATATATATATATAATCTGCATGCCTACCTATGTGGAGACAAATATATGTAGAAGTTACATATAGGTGGATATATGTGTGCATATACACATATATGTATGTATATATGTGTTATTCAGTCATTTTAAGGCATGTTTGACTCTTTGTGACCCCATCTGGGGTTTTCTTGGCAAAGATCCTAGAATGGATTGCCATTGCCTTCTCCAGCTCATTTTATAGATGAGGAAACTGAGGTAAACATGGTTAAGTGACTTGCCTGAGGTCACACCTCTAGTAAGTGTCTGAAGCCATATATGAACTCAGAAAGATGAGTTTTCCTGAGTCCAGCCTTGGAATTCTATCCACTATGCCACTTACCTACCCTATGTGTATATATATATATATATATATATATATATATATATATATATATATATATATATATAGACAAATGCAGACATATACAACACACACACACACATAACACATATTCGTATATATGTGTGTATGTATATGTATAAATTACACCTCCCTCTTTACTCGCAAATCACCAATTGCCTATCAGTCAATTTAAGACCAGATGTCCCACAGCTATGTCATAATCATCATGAACAAAGCTAAACTCGGCATCTTTCCCCAAAATCCCTATTTCTGTTGAAGGTTCTGCTCTCATTCTGATCCCTGGTTTACAGCCCTCGGCATTGCCCTGCACTGCCTCCTTCTTCTTCCCCTCCTGTATTTAATCAGTTGCCAGATCCTGTGGTTTCTGCCTCTCCTCATCCCTCCCATCCTACTCCTCTCCCCTCTCACACAGTTCTCAGCTTTGCTCAGACTCTCCCCGCCACTTGCCTTGTGTATTTCAGTAGCCTCCTAATCATGTGTGCTACTGCCTCAAGTCTCGTGCCACTCCACTCCTTCCTCCACTCTGCTGTCAAAGCAATTTTCTTTAAGTGAAGATATGACCATGCAATTCCCCTACTTCATCAAGTCCAGTAGCTTTCTGTTGCCTCTGGGATAAGATATAAACTCCTCTGACAAGCTTTTAAAGCCCTACACAGTCTGTGCTTCCAGCCTCACAGGACATTAAACCTTCTCCCACACTGTGATCCGGCCAAATTGGTTGTCTCTCTTTGACCTTTCTGATACTCCATTTCCCATTCAGTGGCTATATACTGGCCATCCCCCCCCACTCCTTACTTCTCACAGACTCCTCTTCTTCCTTTAAGATGCAATCCAAGCACATCTTTTGCTTTTCCTGATGCCTCCAATAGCTAATACTATCTCTCCCACACTACATTTTATTCATTTTTTAATTTATGCTGACTATGCTTATGTGTACTTGCTTTGTCTCCCATTAGAGTCTGAGCTCCTTGCAAGGAAGGATCGTTTTAGTCTTCTCACTTGTATCCGCAGAGCCTAGGCACAGTGCCTGGCACATAATAATTGCTAATAAATGCTCAAGCAGCTAGGTAGCAGAGGGGATAGAGTGTTGGGCTTGGAGTTAGAAAGACCTGAATTCAAATCTGACCTTAGACACTTACTAGATATCTGACCCTGGGTAAGTCACTTAAACCCTGTTTGCCTTAGTTTCCTCATCAGCAAAAAGATCTGGAGAAGGAAATGGCAAACCACTCCAGTAACTTTCCCAAAAAAGCCTGAAAATAGGGTCATAAAGAGTTGGACTTGACTGAAACACCCAAATAAAAACCATGAACGGTCAGTTGATTGATTGAGCTTACAACAGCATGGGGGTTAAAATGTATATGTGTATATATACCATAAGTTTTTTTAGAGTCTTGTCTTTTGGGGTCTGAACCTGTGTTTTACCCTAGGTGGAAGGAATTCCCTGCTAAAGAATCGATCTCTACCAATGGAGACAGATAAGTAGCTTCTCTGCAGCTTCTAGTTTTAAGACAGTCATGTAGGGCACTAAGAGGTTCAGGGACTTTCCATTGTATCTCAGAGCGGGAGCCTAAACCTAGGTCTTCAATTGCTCACACTCTGCCCCCCAAACAGGACCACCATGGCCCCTGTCTGGGAGAAGCTAAGCCACTTAGCTCTTTATTCCCTGAGGCTATGTGTCCTTATCTTCACCTGGGTCATTTTCTGCTATGAGTATTCACTCATACCTACCTTTTCTCTGTTCTCCCTCTGGATCTGAGGACTACTCAAATCACAGCTAATCAAACCACCACTACCAATGACTCAGGAAAGGGGAAGATAGTAGATTGCCCCTTACTGACCCATTTGCTGTTCAGTATCTAACTCTCTGTGGCCCCATTTGGGGTTTTCTTGGCAAAGATACTGGAGGAGTTAGCCATTTTATTCTCCATTTCAGTTTACACATGAGGAAACTGAGGTAAACAGTGTTAAGTGACTTGCCCAGGGTCATACAGCTAGCAAGTTTCTGAGGCCAAATTTGAACTCAGGTCTTTCTGACTATAGGCCTGGTGCTCTATCCACTGTTCCACCTAGCTGCCTCCCTTACTGATCCACTCACCATCCTTCATACCCACACTGAAACACCTTTCATTGGTCAATACTCCTCCAATAGTCCTTTATGGATAGAAACTACCTTACTATTGTATTTGTATCCCCACTGCATAACACAATGTTTACCATACAGTAAGCACTTAATAAATGTTCTGCATTAATCAATTCCTGACTCCAAGACCCACTAGAAATACTGACATAATATACTGCAGAATATACTGCACAAACAGGAATATGTTGGAACCACTCAAATAGACTTTAAAGAGTCAGTCGCTAAATTTTTAATGTAAGCACTCATACCTCAGAAATCATCAGTGCTACAAATCAGAGCTTGACTTATTGTTTTGTTCATTGTATACCCTTGAGAAAGTGGTGGAAAAAGTGCTAAAAATACTGATTAAACTTAAAAGTCCATCCTATGTACTCTTTTCCCCCCAGAGAGCTAGTTGTTAAATATTTACCAGCACACTCCTGACTACAAGGCATAGTGTGAAAATTCATCAAATGGACATAGGTGGGTAGTTAGTTCAGAGGAGGGAGGGACAGATCATTTTGGTTGGAGGAAACAGGGAAAGCTTCACAGAAGAGATAACATATGAGCTAACATCTTTAAGGCTGGAGAGAAATCAGAAAAGAACATTAAGTGGTGGAAAATAAGGATGGAAAGTGGGAAAAACAGATTGGGACCAAACCATGTAAAGCTTTGAGGCCAATCTAGGAAGTTTGGTTTATATTCAATATATAAACAGAAGTGATTGAAGAGTCTGAAGAAGAAGGTCACATGATCAGAGGAGATCAGTGAAATTCAGGTGAAGGTAATGGGAGCTTAAGCTAAGATAGTAACAGTGACAATGGAGTGGATTTAAATGTGTCACTGGACTCCCAATTAAACCTGAGGGGTTTTGTGTGCTACGTACATATGTGGAAGGAGACATAACTTAGGATTGGTGGAGAGAATACTGAGTGTAATGTGTGTCTGAATCTGGGGCCTGGGAGGGAAATAAATGTCTGAGACAGATTGAAGACTCATCCTCATAACTAGACCAAAATACTGAAAAGAGGTGGGGAAGGACACTGAGAACCTACTTTGTCTACTGCACGATACTATGTTATGCTGGGTTAGGTCACATCCCCATTAGAAGCTACATGTCTGAGCTATGGGTTGATTATATCTGCCAGAGAGGCTATAGGTCAAAATGATAGAAGGTTGAAATTATCTCTTACATCTAACAACTGTAGTCAAACTCACAGTCTCTTCCTCCCAGAAATAGTATGGATACCATATAGCTGAACATTAGGGAGGAGTTAGTTTCCATTGCTGGTGATTCTTATTGGCCTCTTCCTAGCTTCATGGGAGAATCATTTTAAGGGGGATAGGAAGGAGTTGGTGAATGGCCAAAGGAAGACCTATTCTTTAAGATACCCAGTGTTCCTGGCTGCAATCCCCCAGATGTAGACTGTGTAAACCTACTTCTAGGTATGCCTTTAAGTTGACAGCAGGACCTTCTATTATATATACCTAGAATTAAGCTTCCCTAACCTCCATATGAGGGATTACAGAAGGCAAAACACTACTCATGAATGGTTCAAGAATGGGATTTCTATTGGCTGATACCTCCCCCCTCCCATCCCCGATTTCATTATTATGTGGCTATAAGTTATAGGACCCTAGGTTTAGAGCTAGAAGGGAACTCAAGGTCCAACCCTCCATTTTATAGATGAAAAAACTAAGCCTCAAGTAGGTTAAGTGATTTGCCCAGGAGCACACAAGTAGTACATATCAGAAGTGGGATTTGAACCCAGGAGTTCCAATTCTAGGGCCAGTTACAGAATAGCATCTTAGAGAAGGAAGCTTTTGTAAGTTCTAGTACTCTCAGGAGATCTTGTTCTCTCAGTATCCATGGTTAACTCAATCCCACCCTTGTATTGTAAGTATGCATGCCCCCCTTTGGAGAGGCATTTTGGACACTGATCCAGGGTAAAATGTCTCATTTTCTGTGCCTGGAGAAAAGTGTGGTCCCCTGAACCAGCACCCTCTTCCACCTTTGTGTTTCTATAAGTGGCTGGCTCAAGCCGGTCGGGTGAGTGGAGGTGGGAGCTGCTAGTGGCAACTGGCCCTGGGAGAGTCTGGAGAAGCTCACATGCAAGGGTAGACTTCCACCAAGGCTTCCACTTCTCTCCAGTGGTGAATGACAATGTCCAAGAGGAAGACTCTTAGATTATATGCAATTAGTCTCTACACAAGCATGGTAACCAACTATAGTATAAGCAAAGCAGAATCTCAGCAGCACAAAGGAAATATGGGATGGGCAAATCTAAAGACATCTCTATTCCAAATGTTCAAATAGACCATTGGTGCCTGACCTGTGGTAGAGCCTTCCGAGCTCATGTTGGACTGATCAGCCAGAGTGGAACACACTGCATCTTGACCCCAACACCCTGATGTCATTGGTCTTCTTTGAGGATGAACTACAGTAACCAAATATTAAAATAATAATAGTGATGGCTAACACTTAAATAGTGCTCTAAGTTTTGCAAGGTACTTTACATACTATAAGGACCCTGTTAGCAGCCTCTCCACCCTGCTAAATGAAGAAGCCAGAGAAGCCCACATCCTCTGATTCATCAGGTCAATATAAGGTCTATAGTAATGGCCAAAAATACCTTTTCCCACCAGCCAGGAGTTTGAATATCACTTAGCTCACAAATTCCCCAGGAGTTCCCCTTAGCATGAATCAGCTTGACCTACACACCAAGTCCAGGCTTCCTGCTTCCTTCAGTGTTTAGTCCCAATAAGAATCCTATAAACCCATTGGACTTCACTGATTCAGCACCTATTTCATCAAGGAGTCCAGTCAACCTGCTTCCATCCTCCCTGACTGCCTCTCAATTAGCTAGCTTATTTTTCTTCCTCGATGTTAGCAACTGTCTTGTGCTATGTTCTGTCTTATGCTACTGTGCCTCCCAGCCATACCAGTTTTCTCTTTCTGAAGTATCAGCCATTGCCCCAGGCATAGACTAAAATAATTGGCAGCTGCCTCTATTTCCCAAGCAATAACATGGAGAATGGAGAATACAAGGGCAACACTAGGAACTTCACACCCCGGAGCTGGATCTCCCCCCTTCTCTCCAACCCAAGGGCTGTGACTAGGAGCCTGCCCCAAACCAAAAGCCCCAAGCATTCCTCCCCTTGGCAACATGAGTGGTAACATAAGGGAAACTGCCTCCCCTTCTTCACTGTACCTTGAAATCAAAGCCTCATTCAAACTACATAGACACATACGTTATCTGATTTAGTTTAACATAACCTTCTGAGATTGGTTCTACAGGTACTATTATCCCCAATTTACAGGTGAGGAAGCTGAGGCTCAGAGTAGCACCCATGGTCATAAAACTAGTAAAAGTCAGACAGGATTGGAATTCAGGTCTTCTTGAAGTCCAGCATTCTATCCACTACGCACTTTTTCTCTGTGGAATCACAACTGCCATACTTGCATGGAGTGGGAGAGTATGGAAGGGAAATAGTTTATTCTTCCTGGAAAAATATGCAGCAGGGATCCCAGGTGCAGGCAAAGACTTAAGTGGGCAAGGGGTCTTGGGAACTGATGATTGGCATGCTGTTGTAATTGGGGACCACATGAGGGCAGCAGAGAGCTACAGAGCCTTACACATGTCTTACATACTTTTCCATGGTTGGGAGGCTTCTTTATTTCATTAGATCATCATTAACAACTCTAAAGTAGGCCCTACTATTATCCTCATTTTATTGGTGGGGGAAATTAGGCTAAAAAGTTGAGTAACTTTCCCTAGGTGTCTGAGGCAAGATGGGAATTCTGGTTCCAGATGCTTTACTCTTTTCCTACAATTTCCATATTCTATAAGCTACCTAGGAATGAGTGGTCAAATTAGAGCTTTTTGTTCTACTCTGTGCTATGTGTTGGGATAAAGAGCAAGCAACTGACGATAGTCAATAGCCTTTCTTTAGGATTTGGAGACCACAGCCAACAATATCAAAGCCACAGAATTCAGAGCTAAAACAACAAAACCCAACCAACCAAACAACCCTCCACTTCAGACACTAGTGAATCCACCCCCACTCCCTTCATCATGGAGGAAACTGACCCCCAGGAGCACAGGAGTAAGTAGGAAAGCTTGTGTTCCAAATCTAATGCTCTTTTCACTATAACTTGCAGCAAAAGCCACTCTCCAGAGATAAGTGCGGACGACACCATCCAGATAAGCGCCTCGTGATAAACGACTCTGACCATGTCTCAGAGGGCACAGCCTTCTTTTGACTTTTTGGCCCCATCCTCACTGGTGTTTGAAGAAACCCACCCTGGCTATGCTTTGGCACTCAGCACATGTGTCTAGAAGCCCAATCTCCAACTGGAGGTGAAATCTATCTTACTGTACTTCAACCCAAGATAGCAAAGGCCTTTAAATCTCCTTTGTCACAGACCTCAAATTCACCCCCACTGCACAATCTGAGCCAAGCCTGAGAAGAGAAAAACATTAGTATGGGATCATTACAAAGGTCCCCATATGGAACAGATGTGACTCCAAGACTGCCCTAAGGTTACCATTACCATCACTAATTATAATACAAGCCTATTTCAGGGCATATGCATGGTGACATCTGTTTTACTGACAGCTGCCTATGCTGAGCTCTCTCTTATCAGTGTGAATATAATTAGAGACAATTATTGTGAACATCAGCAATTTTACCAGTTCATGCTTTTGCTGCTTCTCTGGATTTTCTGACCTTAAGAACTGCCCAGACCTAAGAAAGGTGGATGGTTCCAGGTTTCTAGCACAGGCTTCCAGATTGCTTCTAGGTACATAATTAAGAAATGTTCATTTAAACTGAATCTAACTGAATTAAACTAAATTTGAAGGAGCAACTTCCCAGATTACCAAGTATTCTTTCTAGGCTTATTATCGAATATCAGGTTACCCAGGAAGCGCATTCTCATTCTTTATTTGCAAGAAAATACCCAAAAGGAGGGTCAGAGCAGCAAGGAGCCTGCCTGAGGCTAAATGAATATATTAGTTTGAGTCCGAGAATTAAAATTTGCTTGAAGAAAGAATAATTAAAATTCACGGCTTAGAAAGTCAAAAATTTCTTATTTATGAAAATCAAATAAAAGCAAGCCATCCAGTCCACTTTAAAAACGACAACAATAACAACTTTAAAGGGCAAACGAAGAGAATCACCAACGTTAAAGCCCAAGGTACTGAGCAGACTCACGTTTTTAAAGGAGAATGGACTTTCAAGGACATCTGGAAAAAAAAAGACTGAAAATGAATTTTCTTTTAAAACATCCCTGTTTCTTTAAGAACAAATGAGATATCTGTAAAATGCTTAGCACAGTGCTTGGCCCATAGCATACATAAATCCTTATTCTCTCCACCCCCTTCCCCTTGAAGCTCAGCTTGAAGACATTTGACCCAGGACAGTGTCATTGTTTGGGAGTTTTTCCTTTTATATGCTCATTTTATGAGAATGGAATGACCACTAGACCTGGATGGAGTCCCAGAACCTGGATTCAAATGTCCCATTTTGCCACTTCCTACCTATGTGACCTTGGATGAGTTATTTAATCTCTGGGCCTCAGTTTGTTCATCTGTAAAATGAGGAGGTTGGACTAGGTGACCTCTAAGGTCCCTTGCAACTCCAAATCTATGCATCTTCTGCATCCCTGTATCTTCTGCTCACTGGTTCTAGTTTTGCTCACTAGGGCTAAGCATCATCACAACCCTTTCAATAAAGACATGTTTTTCCTAAGATTTCTCTTCTCTTCTCTTCTCCAGGGTAACATCCTCAGTCATGATTTTCAATTGATTATTGCATGTCAATTATTGTATGTCAATGGTCTCCAGGTATCTTGGGCTCCAGGCACAAAGCCTTTCTCTTCCTCCCTCCCCGCCCCTGTCCCATCCTCTGCTCTGTCTCCTTGCCCTACAGTCATCTGAGTGTCCATTGCCCCATGCATTCAGGTGCCTGAGGGCACACCTGTCATCCTTATGCGTGGGGACCCTGCTGCCAATCCATTTGCCATCTATACCTGGTATCACAATGGCCACTGGTTCCAGGAGGGACCCTCCAGGTCCCTAGCACCACCAGGACCCAAGCTGCTGGTGCCTACCCCTACACTGCTCAAGATGCCCGCAGCATCTGAAGTTCCCATCCCACTGCTCTTAGCTTCCTTAACATACTGATCTAGCAAGGAAATGCAAAATTCTTACTATGAAGCAAAGTCAACAGGTAGGTGATCACTCAATAATCTAAACTATATGATCGTGGCCAAGTCACCTAATCTCTGAGCCTCAGGCAACTTCTCTATGCCTTATCCAATAAGTTATAGGTGGGTTGGTGGAGTGAGTTCTGCACCAAGGAAATCATCGATTCTTGATTTATTGGTATAGCTTTAGTCCCTGTCATAGTACTTTGACTATACAAAGTGCTTAAAAATATTTGTTGAGTTGAATTAAAATTCCTACCATCCTCCACCCCAGGGAGAGCACAAACTGCCTCAGTTTCCTCATCTATAAAATAAGCTGGAGGAAGAAATGGTAAACCACTCCAATATCTTCACCAAGAAAACCTGAAAAGGGATCCTGGAGAGCTGAACGTGACTAAAAACAACTGAACGAATCATTACTGTAAAAGATGGCACTTGATGTTGTGGCATTCAGTGTCAATGCCATTATTCCCAGACATGGGGACCGGGATTGTTTAATTTTCATAACTTCCATGGACAAGAATAAAGAAAGGAGATTTCTTATATCCATCTCTGTCTCTGCCATAAGTTAGTACACTGTGGCACAGTGGAAAGAAAAATGGAGTTGTAGTCTCTGGATCTGGGTTTGAATCCTGGCTCTACTACTTAATAACAATATAGTTATAATATAGATAATATAATACATTTCTAATATATTATTGTGGTGATATAATATAAATATGATGTCATTATATATTATACTAATATAGTTATACCATATAGTTATATAGATAATAATAATAATAATAGCTAATGATATAATTCTTTATGGTTTGCAAAGCATTTGACATTCATCATTTCATCTGATCTTCACAACAACCCAGTGAGGTAGGTCAACAATCTTGAGAGCTGGTGCTATTAATTATTCCCATTACAGATGTGGCCCAGCCATCTAGCCAAGTTCATTGGGGTTAGCCTGTAGTGGATGCCCAATACAACAGTAAATATTCCCAGCACTGGCCTCTAATGCTAATGGCCCCTACTTAACGAATGGAATACACTAAGAAGGGAGCTAATAAAAAAGATAGTGCCTGAGCTTTGCCATACTGGGAGCTGGCAAATAGACTCTGAAAATATCAGAGATCTTAACAGATATTTATTTTAACTCTGTCATTTGCAATATGAATGTGAGTCCTACAGAAGAAGTCCCACAGGCTCAAGAGGTGCCATGCGCGCTCTCTATTTCTCTCTCTCTCTCTCTCCCCCTCCCCCCCCCATATCTATCTATCTATCTACCTATGTGTATGTATATATGTATGCATACCTGTATGTATATGTGTGTGCATATATACATATATACACATACACACACACACACATATATATATATATATACGCACACAGAGAGAGAAAGAGAGAGAAAGAGAGAGAGAGAGAGAGAGAGAGAGAGAGAGAGAGAGAGAGAGAGAGAGAAAGAGCAGGGTTTTAACATCACATATCTGAGTCAGCACTTCCAAGCCCCCATGAGTTTTGCAGAGTCCTAGAAAGGCCTTGGGGCTCACATCAGAGAGACCAGAGGGTAGCTCAGGAAAATAGGCTGGATTTGGAGTCAAAGTTCCGAATCTTTGTTCAGTGACTTCCTACCTCTTGGAAGTGACAGTTAATTCCCCTCATTTGGTCTGTTTCCCCATTTGTAAACGGGGGCGGGGTGTTTGAACTAGAGCTCTTCCTTCTCTAAATCTATGATAACATGAAGAGCAAACACAGAAAAGAATTTAAGGATGATTTCCTGCCATTTCACCCCTGAGTTGTCGTAAGGAACAAAAGAGCTAATATTTGTAAAGTGTTCAGTACAGTGCCTGGCGCGTGGAAGGCACTTAGTAAATCTTCAATGTCTTCCTCTTTCATTCTCACACACACACACACACACACACACATATACACATGTATATCTGTGTCTATACATATATGTATATATGCACATATACCTATATTCACACATATACGCACAGCTGTATGTGTGTGTGCATGTGTATGCATATATTCCCCAAAGTCTTAGTGAAGCTGTCTGTTATTAAAGCTTTTAAACTGCGTTAAAACTCTTAGTACACCCTTGTAGAGAGATGGATATAGTGCCAGGCCTGGCATTAGAAAGGTCCAATTTCAAATCTGGTTGTGCTTACTAGCTGTGTGACCCTGAGCAAGTCACTCAATCCTGCTTGCCTCAGTTTCCTCATCTGTAAAATGAGGTGGAGAAGGAAAAGGCAAACCTCTTCAATATCTCTGCTATTTGTTCAGTCATTTTTCAGTCATGTTCAACTCCTCTTCCTGACGTCATTTAGGATTTTCTTGGCAAATGGGGCCACGAAGAGTAGGATGTGACTAAAATTACTAAACAATAAACATATCTATATATACATAGGACAGGAATTTGAGATCAATGTGAGCATGTCATAGCAAAGACTACTGGCATTTTATCCACTAGATGGGAAAAAGGAAAAGTCTGTGATGAAATTTTGTATACTCAGGGATAAAGAGGATTTGGCAAAGGATTGCCATAAGTGTCTTAATCAGAGGAAGAGACCTCAGAAGTCAATTAGGCCAAACACTCGTTTACACACAAACAAACACACATACACACACACTTGTTCCAAAAGTCTTAGAGTAGTTTTAAATCATTAAAGCTCAAAACTGGCTTTACTTTTGGGACAGGCTATATATATGCCTGTGTGTATATATTTATATTTATATCTGCATTACGTATCCATACGTATATAAACATATAGAGATATGTATGTCTATATACATATAGTACAAAGTATATATACATCTCTGTATGTGTAATGATAAGTACATGTGTATACACACACATATATATATATACATATATATATAATGTGTGTGTGTGTGTGTGTGTGTGTGTACACACCCCATACATATGAACTATGAAGGCTGACCCTTTAATGTCACTATTATTCTTTAATAAATCATTGAGCTGTAGACAGTAGGGCTATAAACCGAGAAGCAGGTAGTCTAGCAGTAAGGATACGAGACTTAGAGTCAAGAAAGACCCAGATTCAAATTCTCGCTCAGATATTAGTAACAAATTGGTCATGAGAAGTGAGTACTCATGACCTTATTATGATAATTATGACACAAGACCGACATTCTGTTTTCTGGTCTGTTAAGACAGGGGTATTATGGCACCTAGCTGGCACAGGGGATAAAGCTCTGAGCCTGGAGTCAGGAAGACCTGAGTTGAAATTCCATCTCAAGATACTTACTACCTGTGGGACCCTGGGTAAGTCTCAACCCTGTTTGCCTCAGTTTCCTTATCTGTAAAATGAGGCGGAGAAGGAAATGGTAAACCCCTCCAATATCTGTGCCAAGAAAACCCCAAATGGGGTCACGAAGAGCTGGACATGACTCAACAAGTAAACAAACAACAAAAAAAAAATAGAGTTGGGGCAGCTAGGTGGCATAGTGAGTAGAGCACCAGCCCTGGAGTCAGGAGGACCTGACTTCAAATCTGGCCTCAGAAACTTGACACATTTACTAGCTGTGTGACGTTAGGCAAGTCACTTAATCCCAATTACCCTGCCTTCCCCCTCAAACAAACAAACAAAATGAAATAAAAGAAATACAGAGCAAGGCCTATATAGCCTCACAGGGTAGTTCTAAGGCTCAAGTGAGATCATGCTCATAAAGGGTTTTGCAAATCTTAGTGTGCTTTTCAAGTCATCTGTTATTATTATGCCTCGGGACTAAAAGAAATGTGTAAGACACTTTGTAAACCTTAAAGGGCTGCTATATAAATGTTATCAGTCATCATCATTGTCAGTTAATCCAGCTATGCCTTTTTATTGGAAGAAATTGCAGAGCTAAGGCCAGCCCCGCCAGATGCTATCCTTCATAAGCAAAGATGATACCAACCTGTCATTCATAGAACATGTGCTTTGAGGAGATGAGTAGCTAGAACACCGACCCCGAGGGAGAAAAGCCACTATCTGAATCTTGCTTCATTTACCGGCTATGGGACCACAGTCAAGCCATTTAACCTCTTTCAGACTCAGTTTCCTCATCCGGACAAAGGGGATAATATTTGTAGCACTTGTCTCATAGGGTTGCTGTAAGGAACATCATCTCCCAAGGGAGACAATGTATGCTAAGCACTTTTGAAATCTTAAGGTGCCAAATTGACATTCATTATTATCATTACTGTTTCTCAGGAACAGGTCTGAATTTATACCGACCTATCTACAATCCCTCATCCAATCCCCTGAGGCTCAATGGTATGAATCTATGAGACAACTGACCAGAATGAGTAAATCAATTACTAAGCACTTATTAAGTACCTAGTGTATTGCCAGACATTGTGGTAGATGGAAAGGGGACAAAGGGCAAGAATAACTTCTACTCTCTTACTTACATTTGCCTTCAACAACTGCTTAGTGAGCCACTATTGGGTACTACTGGGCATTGGAGGGTAAACAGAGATGTCTAAGACATGTTTCCTGACGACAAAAAGAATCTTATCTAATCAGAGGGAGAGAAGAGACGTCTCCACAAAGAACTTTAATACAAAGGAGAGGAGGAGAGTGTGACAAAAGAAAGGGACAGGGCCCTTGCTCTGAGAAATCTCAATTTCAATCTGAGGCCTTAAGACAGAGTTGAGCTAATGGGCCTCAGTAGTGATAGAACCCAATTCTTTGCACTCATTACTGTGTCCTATTCTCCATTCCATCTAACGTGTCCTTTCCCCATGAGGCCAGGGACCATGATGAGAAGCTTATTCGGCTTCCTGCTTCAGTCACAAAAGCCAGAGGCGCTCTGGGTCCATATGAGGGTGATTAGGAGCCCAGATGCCCCAGAGGCAGAATAAGTGCAGACATGAGCCCAATTAGATGTTGGTTTAGAGCTGTTTAAGTTTACATCAAAGTTAACAATGTTTTGACTAACAGGAGACTTGGGTGTGCAAGGAAAGGCTTAAAATCCTAATTATGAGAGCTTGGCTGGGATAAAAGGCGTCTGATGCATTTTCTCCCTCCACTGCTGAGAAAAACTGCATGCAGCAGCTGACTAAAACACAGATGGCACCCAGGGAGAACTCAGAGGGAGATACTCAAGGGCAAAGATGCTGCTCCAGGTCTGGGAATCCATGCAGGGTCTTACTGAGGGTTGGGATGCCACCTGAGCCTGCATCGTCTTAAAGCCAACGGGATGCTTGGGCTGGAACTGGGGCTGGGGAAGCTCCCAAAGTGGAGGGGTGTATGTGGGGCTAGGGGTGGAAGACAGACCTTGTTGTTCACCAGAGGGTAAGCTGATGTCTTTAAAAATAATACAAGGTTACTGTGATGGTGGTGAGAAGGAGAAGTAAGAACTAAGAAGAGTGAAACCTTCTGGATCTCTTGGAGGACATTATGGAAGCAGACAGTATGCAGAGGGTCATCTAAGCTGCAGAGAATGGTAGGTCAGATGTCCAAGACCAACTCCACCCGCAGTTTTGTCCATCTGGAGAGAGCTGGGAGGCAACCAAAAAAGCTCAAGTTAGCGTTCCATTTTTTGGTGGCCACGTTCTAGGGCTGAGGCTGACATATTGAACATGTAGTGCACTAAAATCTTTTCAGAACCTTTTCCCTAAGAATCTTACAGTAAAATCTTCTCAGAATTCTAAGATCCTTACACGACTACAGACACGTGTTATCTGTGATGACTAACTTTGAAAGATTTGGTTCTTCTAAGCAATACAAGGTTCTAAGACTACTCAAAGAGGATCATGATATAAAACACTATCCATACCCAGAGAAAGAATTATGGAGTCTGAATACAGATTGAGGCACACTATTTGCTCTTTTTTCTTCTTTTTTGGTTTTGTTTCTTCTTTCTCACGGCTCATCCCATTGGTTATAATTCTTTACAACTTGACTATTGTGTAAATAAGTTTAATGTGAAGGTATATGTAGAACCTGTATCAGATTATATGCCATCTTGGGGGAGGGGAGGAGAGAGGGAGGAGAAAATTTGGAACTCAAAAACTTGTGGAACTGAATGTTGTAAACCAAAAATTAAAAACTAAATAAATTTTAGAAAAGCAGTCTAAGATCCTTTACAGAACAATTCCTGTACAACCAGGTCCAGATTAGTACAAATAATGAATCCTCCCAAGCGTTTACATCATTGGAATCCATATGGCAAATTTCCACTAGGCTGGAACCAATGATAATTTTAACTTCAAATAGTGTAAAATCAAATAAATACATCACTATAGCAAGAGTAATTATTTGCAATAATTGAGACCTAGCTGCTAGTCCTCCACTGTCTCATGTTTGTAAAGTCAATTTTTCTTTTTGTACTCAAGTATGAGACTTTACATTAATTTCTCTTGAATTTCATTTTATTATATTTAGCCCAATGATCTAGCCAGCCTAGAGCCTTTTGAATCCTCTCATCCAGTATGATATCCCTCCCAACTTTGTGTCATATGCAAATCTGAGGAGGAAATTTACCAAACCTCTGTTTGCCTTGGTTTCCTCAATTGCAAAAATGAGCATAACCACTGTTATGCAAGTCATTGATAAAATTGTTAAGCAGTATAGGGTCAAGCACTGCCCCCTCAGATATTCCTCTTGAGACTTCCTTCTATCTTGCCACTAGACCCAGAGGGCTCTAGAGGAGAGAGTGAGGCTGGTGACTTTGCACAGCCCTCCCTCACTTAAATTCAATTCACTTGCACGTCATAGCATCACCTTCCTGATACCATGGTCTTCTTTGAAGGACAAACAGCAACAACAACAACAATCCTTCCCCACTGACACTGAACAATTGACCACTACTCTTTGGGTCTAGCCATTTAACCAATTCTAAATTCATTTTACTATATCATCATCAAATCCATACTTCACCTCCTCTGAAAGAAAATGTGATATTTTATCAAAAGATTAAATTCTAGATAAACTTTATTCAGAGCATTCTTCAAATCTACTGGAGCTCAGTAATCCTGTTCAGAAAGGAAATGAGTTTAATCTGTCATGACCTGTTGTTGAAACTGTGCCAGCTCTCTGGAGTTCCCTCTTCAGTCTTTAGAAAGATAAGAAGCTGGGTGGTACAATAGGTAGGTTATCAGGTCTGGAGTCAGCAAGACCTGAGTTCAGATGTGGCCTCAGACCTCTAGGAACCAGCTGACCCTGGGCAAGTTACTGGTTATTAAACGTCTATTTGCCTCAGGTTTCTCAACTGTAAAAACGAGGACAAGAACAACACCAACTTTATGGGCTATTGCAAGGATCTGATGAGGTATTTGTGCCTGACACATAGTAGGCACTACACAAATGTTTATTTCCTTTCCTCTAGATATCAATAGATATTTTTAAGGATTTAAGGATTCTTTCAAGAATTTTCCCAGGAAT
The DNA here is from genome assembly GCA_028646595.1 of Phalanger gymnotis. NCBI lineage: Eukaryota > Metazoa > Chordata > Mammalia > Diprotodontia > Phalangeridae > Phalanger > Phalanger gymnotis. The sequence continues at coordinate 425,720,051 of CM053623.1, read as the reverse complement.
CAAAGTCTCATGAGTCTATGGTATACAGATGCTATTGTCTTCCCTGTTTTGAAAATGGAGACATTTGCTCTTCCCCAATATTATGGCATGTTTCCCATGAGAAAAAGAGAAAGTGAGGAAGAAGGAAAGAAAGAAAAAAGAGAAGATGAAAAAGGAAGGAATTAAGGAAGAGAGAGAAAGGAAGTAAAAAGGATTATCAATAAAATATTTTACAATTATACAGAAAACAAAAAAGTTCAGAAGAGGGAAACAGGGTAATTTTGTTATAGCTGCGTTAAATTTAATATATGTTTAAAAAACAAAGAAGTTTATAATTTCATATACAATGTTCTTTGTAAACTTGGTTCTCTGAAACTCAAAATGACCTTTAAATTTTAACACCAGGTTTGTCACAGTCTATTACCACCCTTTACAAATGACGTTGGAGGCACAAAAGGGTAAATGAACCTGGCCACGCACACAGATAGGGATTGATGGAAGACCTCCTCTCCCCAAGCCCAAGTCTCACTCAATTCTCAGAACCTTATGGATAACAAGTGAGGATCCACTTTAAGATCAGAAGGGATCCGGACCTGAATGGAAATGATGGTAGAATGGAAACAGGACTGTTTGGCCAGAAGATTAATGGATGTTGACCCCTGTGATGATAGTGGGGTCACAATCTCAGAGCAGGAAAAGAACTCAGCCGTCATCCAATCCTACTCAAGTGAGGTAACTGTACATAAAGAACTTTGCAAATATTATAATGATAATAATGATAATAAAACAAATTAGATTATAAATGTTATTATACTATACTATATAATATTATAGACTATTATAGAGTAAATATACTATTATACTATAAATGCTAATAATTATAATATTGTCACAGTAATGATGAAATATCAGCATTACATAATATATGATTATGTAACATTAATATTAACATTTACGTAGCACTTTAAGGTTTGCAGAGTGATAGAATTATAATTATATATACTTAAAATAATAATAATTATTATTATTATTAAATAGGAATCCCCTTCACAACATCCTAGGCAAGAGGTCATCCAGAATTTTCTTAGTGATTTCTACTAAAGAAGAATGCTCTGCCTCCCAAAGCAGCCCATTTCTGCTGGATTAGAGCCCTAGCTCTAAGGGTAAGAAAGCTTTTGCTGACATCGAGCCCAAATCTGCCACTTACCACTTGTGCTCATCTCCCTTAATTCTGTCCATTGCATCCAAGTGAAACATATGTAACCTTCAACCACATGACAGCACTTTACACACTTCTGCTACTGCCTCCCTACCATGTCTTCTCTTCTCCCAGTTCAAACCTCCTCAGTTCATTCAACAAGTCCTCATGTGGGACAGCCTCTCTCACATCTTGGCCTCTCTATTCTTGGCACACTCCAGCTGGTCAATGGCCTTCTTTGAAGTATGGCACCCAGAAATGAACTCAGTAATGCAGATGAAGCCTGACCAGAGCAGAGTACATTGGGACTGAGCCACTTGCCCTACTCCCTCTCCTAAAGTAGCAGGTGACTGGGTTGGCTCCCAGGCTCCATCTTCGATTCACAGTGAGTCTTGGGCACCCCTATCATCCCGTCATAGGTGTAATAAGAGATGAAGTCCTTGAAGTTGTTGTCATTGAGTCATGTCCAATTCCTCATGAATACAATTTGAGGCTTTCTTGGCAAAGATACTGGAGTGGTGTGCCGTTTCCTTCTCTAGCTCATTTTACAGAAGAGGAGACTGAGGTAAACAGAGCTAAGTGACTTGCCCAGGGTCACATAGGTAGTAAATGTCTGAGGCAATACACAACAAACAGAGTGCAGAAGAAGCGTAAACTTCTGAAAAAGATGGCAAAACTAGAAACAGGTCTCAGCCTGCACATAACTGTCACTGTTGTTATTCGGCCATTTCAGTTGTCTCCAACTCTTTGTGACCCCGCCTTTCTGGGCAAAGATACTAAAGTGGTTTGCTATTTCTTCCTCCAGCTCATTTTACAGATGAGGAAACTGAGGCAAACAAGGTGAAGTGATTTGCCCAGGGTCATACAGCTAGAAAGTGTCTGAGGCCAGATTTAAACTCAGGAAGATTAGCCTTCCTTATTCAAAGCCAATGCTCTAACCACTACTCCATCTAGCTGCCCCTCACATTGACTACTGTCAATAGAGGAAGATTAAAACACGAGCAATTGCAGGAACAGTTGCTATGAAATTCACTTAATAGGTCTTTTCTGCAGGGACTGATGGGCAATGTTTGTGGTCAGGACCTGCTTTATGAATGGACAGAATTGGCTCACCTACATAAACTTAACCCCTCCTCCCCAAATACCCCACAACTCCTCTTCCCCACATCCTATTAGAGATTTATTCATTTAGATTCCTCTTTCTGGGGTCCCCATTTAGAAATCAAATGACCCCAATTGCAGGGGAAGGGGGTAGTGGTGATAGTGGACACACATGTTAAGTTAATTCACTTAAGGCATTAGTGATTGATCAGATCTGATTTCCTCTTAATTGGAAGGCTCTAGAATATCCTCTGTATGCAGAAAGGCCTAATCATCTGGCCAAAGGGAGGAAAGAAACTAGCAATAAAGAAAGGGGCAGGACAAATGGTAGAAAGAGGCTCCAAGAAAACAAATTTGGAAACTTTGCATTTTGGTCTCTGACCTTTATCGAGTCTCTTTCTTGGCAGTCTCATTTGTTTTCTTGGCTTTGGTGATCTCCTCCATGCAGATGTCTGACACGTTTACATCTCTAACATCACCTCCCCCCTGAAATACAGACCTAGATTTCTGAATTCTCTGCAAAGTGCCCTCACCTGAATGAAGCTGATATCTTGAAATGCACACTCTTGCTGTAGCTAGAGGATCTGGAGTCAAATCCCTCTTCTGACACTTACTATTTATGTGATATTATTATCAACGTCATTATCACCACCACCACCCACCATCATCATCACCACCACCCACCATCATCATCATCACCACCACCACCACCACCATCATCATCACCACCACCACCACCACCACTATCATCATCATCATCATCACCATCACTGTTATCATTGTCATCATCAACATAGTTAGCATTTATATAGCCCCTACCACATGTCAGGCACTGTGTTATGCACTTCACAAATACTATCTCATATGATCCTTAACCCTTGGAGGCTGGTGCTATTGTTATCCTTATTTTATAGTTGAGAAACTGAGGCAAACAGTTCTCTTATTTGCAAAATGAGAGAGTTGGTCTAGATGGCCTCTTGTCTCTCCCAGCTCTGGATCTCTGTCTCTAAGACACCTCAGATCCAACATGTCCAAAGCTGAAGTCATCAATCTCCCTGTATAACCTGAACTATCTCTGTTACTGACATCAGTATTCTCCCAGGCTCGAAAACTTAGCTCTTCCCTCTCTCTCATCCCTCACTTCTGGTTACCTGCTGATTCTACCTTCATAACCACTCTAATATGCCTCGCTGCCTTTCTATTTCTATCATCCCTGGCCTAGTTCAAATGTACATTCTATCTCAGAATACCCTCCTAATGGAGAAAAGAAACAAAACAAAGCCAAAAATAAAATAGAATCAAACCTACATCTTCCTAACAGTTAGAACAGGTCTGAAATGAAATGGGCCACCTCAATAGACAGAACGTTCAAAGATATTCAAATAGAGGCTGGATGAGTACTTGTCAGATATGTTTTAATGGAAATACATTTCAGGCATGGGCTGAACTGGACTACCACTGAGGCTCCTTCCTATCCTCAAATTCTGTTCTTCTGTGGTCTCTCTGCCTCCAACGTACCCTTCACACCACTGTCAAAATAACTTTTCTAATGCTTTCTGATCACACCACTCCCTCTAAAATGTTTAGTAGTTCCACATTCCCTACAACATACAATATGATCGTCTTAAACTGATATTCAAGACCTTCAGACACCACTCTTACTTTCCAGCTTCATTTCACAGAATTCACCATTTTATACTTTAACTAAACTGGACCTCTGTCCATTCCCTAAGCTTATCTGACCTCCTCTCTTCTCTCTGGCTTTGCACACACCATTTCTCATGCCTTGAATGGACTTCATCTATGAATCAGCTTGTTGAAATCCTCCTTTGAGGTCTGGCCCAGGGTCTCCCTCCTTCTTTCCCTCAATGAATCCTTCCCTTAAACCTTGCCCCTCTGCTAGAAGATTACCCCTTCACAATCTTCCATCCCTCTCTTTGACTTGGCCTATGCACTTAACTACATTCATTTTTGCATTTGAGTTATTTGGAGACCAGAGTGAGTAGACTATGAACTCTTTGAGGCCAGAAATTGTGTTATTTATCATATGTATATTCTCAGACCTAGAACAATGCTTTATATGAGGGTAGATGCTTAATGTTTTCTGAATCGAATCGAATTGAATTATGGTAGGCATTATTTAGAAAAACCTCAGGGAAATGGGTAGGATCCTCTCAGGGAGCATGGTTGTTTTCTGCCTCCCCCTGCTGTTCATGGTTTACCCTTTAGAATCTACCTGAAGGAAACTTTAATTGCATCCCCAAACCCCGGGGGGTAGGTAGAGAAGGGCATTATCAGCTTATAGAGCTATAACTAGGGTGCGGCAACTAGGGTAGAGTGCCTAAATTTATTGGGCATTAATCATACTTGTATTCCTTCAGCTTCTAGAAACTGAAAGTAGCACCTAATTTGATAGAGTAGTAAAAATAGGAGGCCGCTATTATTATAGCTAATAACAGCTAAAATGTATATAGCATGTTATAATTTGCAAAGCGCTTTACAAACATTACTCTCATATATAAACATTTGATCCTTATGACACTGATAGGTAGCATTATCATTCCCAGTTAGATAAGGAAAAAGAGAATCATAAGGGATAATGTCACATAGTCAATCAGTGTCTGAGGCAGGACTTAAATCCAATCTTCCTTACTTCGAATGTAGTACTATACCCATTGACAACACACCACACCACTTCTTTTCTGCACACATACCGCCACATGCCATATGAGCTCCTCCCACCCTGACCTCACTCTACCCTCTGATATGGCAGCAGCCTCTAGCTGTCCTTGGGTCAATTTCCCTTCTGCTGGCCATTTTCAAACTTCAGGCTCTGCCCAGCCTGGTTCATGGTTAGATAGAGGGAGAGAGGGAGAGAGGGAAGGAGGGAGGGAGGGAGGGAGAGGGAGAGGGAGAGGGA
>CM053623.1:425698122-425714353 GCA_028646595.1 Phalanger gymnotis | reverse complement strand
GAGAGAGAGAGAGAGAGAGAGAGAGAGAGAGAGAGAGAGAGAGAGATGGATGAATAGATATAGATATAGATAATAGATATAGATATAGATACATATGTATATCTATAGGTATCCAAACCCAGCTCAATCCCAAATTAATCTGTCTGGAAAGTGCAGATTGGAGAGAGAGGCAGATTTCTGAGGGGTCATCTTCTTGGGACTGAACATATTCTCAAGGAGGAGCATCTCTGGTGGGCTCCTAGTGGGAGGGCCAAGGACCTCCTCACCATCTCTAAGAAGCTTTGAATCCAAAGGTCTAAGGTCTCTCTCTCCTGAATGCAATTATGTCTTAAAATGTTGCTTGTCAAACACTGCTTGCCCCCAAAGCATTTTGTGATAGTTGTCCCAGGTGTCAGAACAGTGAGCTATAGTTCTGTTCCCTTGTATCTGACTATAATGTAGGGTAACATTACACAGGATGAAATCTGCTTTTAGATGATAAAACTCTTCTCAGAAAGGATTTACCTGAGGGCTATCTGGTCATTTCTAACAAGATTAGTTTGATTCAATTTAGTTCAAGAAGATTTATTGAGTCCCTACTTACTATGCAAGTGCACATAATACTCATTTAATTCATCCAGTCATCAAGATGGTGTCTTGACCATCCTTTCTAAAAGAGAGATATATACTTTGTACAGATGCATTTATGCACATGCTGTCTCCTCCATAGAATTTATAAGTCTTGGGGGACAATGACTATTTTTTTTGTCTTTGTATTCCCAGCACCTAACCCTGTGACTGGCACATAGTAGCTTCTTAATTTTTAGGGATAAACGTAGTTTTTATGTGAGTTTCATGAAGTTGTGCCTGCCTGTTGACATTGGCTTGATTAATGAGTTCCTTCCCTAATTTTTTTTGTCCAATATAACTTATCTCCTAATCACTAGGATGTAAGAGCAGCAGATATACATGTTCCCCACAATAGGATGTAAATTCTTTAAAGATGAGGACTCATTTAGTTTTTTTTTTTTGTCTTCGTATCCCAGAATCTAACCCTGGTACATAGTAGATGTCTAAAAATGATGAATGATTGATCCATGAATGAGTTCTTGCCCTATTTTTTTCACATCTTATTGCCCCATGTCTAGGATGTGAGAGCAGCACCACTCTGGACCTTAGGTATATGTGTTGTTTCCTCTAACAGAATGTAAGCTTCTTGAGGCCAGAGCTTGCTTCATTCTCCAGCACCTAGCACAGAGTCTGGAACATAGTAGGCATTTAACAAATGTTTGCAGACTGATTGAATGATAGATTGGTCTGGGGTTATGCTTTGCATAAATAAAAAATACAGTTCATAGTAAAGGAAGATCATGGATCTGGGTCCTAACAATTCCTCTAAAGAGGATATTGTCTCCCCCACCTCTGCTTCCTACTCAACTTTAAGACAAAAAGCCAAAGCCATAGAGGGATTCTGCTTGAGTCAAATGATGACCTGATAATGGTTCATGGTAAAAATGGAAATGCTCCTTAGAACATCAGAGAATTCAATCAAAAGAATAAAGCATCAGTTTTGTTGCTGTTGTTGTTTTGTCCTTCATTCTTGAAGAGGACCAATGATATCAGGAGGGTGATGTCTTGACTTGCAAGTGAATTGGATTTAAGTGAGGCAGGGCTATGCAAAGTCATCAGCCTCACTCTCTCCTCCAGAGCTATCAAAGTCCAGTGGCAAGACATAAGTCAAGTCAATTGGCAATGGCCCCCATCAGTTCTTACAAGTGGTAATAATGACATATTTAAAGGATGCTTTCTGTATACAAAGTGCTTGGTGCACATTATGTCACTGGATTGCCAAACAACACTGTGGGTAGATAGTGCAAATAATTCACATTTTTATGCAAATAATTCTCATCATTTTACAAATGGGAAATTGGACTCAGAGTGGTCATAGGGTTACAATATCTAGTTGGACTCTTTCTTTGACAGATGAGTTAACCAGAGTCTGGCGATAATAGCAGAGTACAAATTTGAAGCCAAGTCCTCTGGCCTTAAATCCATTATTTTCCCCCAAGCCCTCCCTCCCTCCCAGCTGTGTCTGTGAAGTGACTTACTCAAGGTCATACAACTAGCATGCAGAAAAGCCTCTAACCCTGGTCTAATGGCTCCAAATGTTGAGTTCTTTCTCTTACTCCATGAAGCAATAAAAGACTTGGAAATGTTTTGACCAGAGGGCTTTGGAAGGCCTCCTGTAAGTCTGAATCATCCCCAGAATTCCTAAAGTATGACTTTACTAGAAGAATTTTCAGAGCCTTCCTTCCCGTAACTGAGAGACTTTGCCTAGACAAACCAGCAGAGGGCAGTGAATGTCCTTCTAAAAAGAGACTTGTCAGGTGTGAGGAGAAAAGAAAAATGTCATCCCTACTTTTCAGTTCCTATGCTGTTACCCCAAAGAGAGAGTGTCCCCACCAGAGGGACCTTCAAAATAAACCTTTACACATCTCCTTGGGGGAAGATGATGATCCAGGTAGATGTTCTGAGTTTCTCAAGAAACAAATCACTTGATTTCAGTTTTGCAACAAAATATATATCAAACATTCCAAATTTATTCCTATAGTATCATAAGATCATAGATTTAGAGTTAGAAGGGATGTTGAAGGCCATCTGATCCAACCCTATCATTTTATACATGAGGAACTGTAGGCCACAGAGATTAGATTTGCCGGCGATCAGACGGGTACTATCTTTAATTCAAAAAAAAAGATTTTGTTTTGTAATGTGCCATCTTCCAAAGGCTCTCTTTTTGGAGGCAATCAAGTAACCAAAGACAAGAGATTCCTGATATAGAGTAAGCTCAGTTCCTGGCTCTGCTTCCCGCCCCATTTTCCCAACATGTCAGAGTTATATTATACAGCCTTTTGTGTTTCTACTAAGAAAAACATGTACAAGATTAACAAGTCTTAGTGCAAGAAAACAAAGATGTGGATGGTCCTAGTGGAAGCGAGTGAGTAAATAAATGTTGTAAACTTTAATTTAAAAAAAGCAATTAAATTTGAGTATGAAGCCTTTGGTTTAGTCGTGAGAGAAAGAATCATCACCATCATGAGCAACGCCATCAAAGAACACATAATAAGTGATGTATTCACTATACTCCTGCTAGTGTGTGAGGCAGGCACCATATGAAGAGAACTTACACAGCTCTCGTCCCCTGCCATCTATGATCTGGCATACCTGGAGTCAAGAGAAGCAGCCATAAGATCATAAATCTAAAGTCTGAAGTCAGAGGCCATTTGGTCTAACCCCTCTTGTTTTACAGATCAGGAAACAGAGGTATTGGGAGAATAAGTGATTTGCCCATGCTCATATACATAGTATACAGTCAAAGACTGAATTTGAACCCAGATCCTTTTACTTCCAAGTCAGTATCTATGTGTTTATAAAATTCTACCCCATCCTGCTTCTTTTTTTGAAGACAAAGGTCTTCAACATTTTTGTGGGGGTGAGGCACAATTTTTAATTTTTCTTGAGCTTTGAGATAGCTGGCATGGGGAGAGGGAACCAGGTGGGTAAAGAGTAATGACAGTAAAATCCCAGAGAAAGAAGGTCAGTGTGAACCAATGCTGTGACAAACCTCTCCCCATTCCTCTGCATGGAAGACAGTATGTTGCCAGCAGCCTATAAGGTAAGGCTTTGAGATCTATTGGTTAGCGATTACTGAATAATTGGATCTTTAACTGGGAGGCTACACTTTATCTCCTAAAATAATAATAATCAAATCCTGACTGCTCCAGAGAAACAAAGAGGAAGGGCATAGGATGTAAGGCATTGGTATGAATGTTTGAGAGCCTTTGGACTTCCCACAAATATTTATTGAGTGTCTGTGATATGTTAGGCATTTTATATGCAAAATACAAATCTGTCTCATTTTAGAGTTAGCAAAGAATACTAGATATTTCTAGAGCTACACTAGCTGCTGTGAGCAAAGCTGGTTGTGGGGCAGGGAATGAAGAATTTTCAAATTAACATGATTTTTTTTTGCCTATAATGTACAAAAATCTTAAGCAAGCTAAATATCTATATTAAAAGAGGTAAGGTCTACAGAAACCTACCCTATTTGTTTTTTTATTCCTGTAACACTGTAGAAGAATTTTCTGCTAATTCATTGAATTCTATATTCTCAATGAATTCTCTCCCCCCGCCCCGTTTCTCTGTCTCTCTCCCTCCCTCCCTCCTTCTCCCTCTCTCTTTCTCTCCCTCATTTATTCCTCCATCTCTGCCTCTCTCTCCCCTCTCCCTGTTCTTCCTTTCTCTCTCTCCCTGTCTTCCTCTCCTCCCTTTCTTCCCTCTCCTTCTTTCCCTCTAATATGCATACAACAAACAATGCTGTATTGCTCCTAATAAGTAAGAAAATTCCTCTGTTGAAATGACTGCTCCCCAGGATACAGTCCCTTAATGAAACCAGCTTTGTGGAAGAAAATTCTCCCAACACCCTGGAAAATGAATACATTGCATGCTCTTTTGTACCATGGCGGAAAATCACATTTTGTTTTGTCTTTGTTTGTTTCCAAAAATTGCCAACATGGCTGTAAATCGAAATAATTAAGTGATTTTGGTTCAGCAAGCCCCCAAAGGGGGGCATTTTTGTTGTGGAATATATTTGATACAGATGGTGGCTTTGGCTCCAGATAATCAAACAGAGAATTTCTGTTAAGAATCCTTTCCCCTGTTTGGAGTGAGATAGAAACTGAGAGTCTCGTGGCTCTAGCTGGCATAAGGGTTCTTCGAGAAGAAATGAAGCCTCGGCAAGTGGCACTTGCCAGGCAGATGATTACCGTTCTGCAAACACGGTCCCTGCGCTTTGCTACAGCAGGGTACCCACACTGCCAGAATGGCTGCCTGGTTTTCTGGGAACTGAATCAGAAAAGGAGGGACTTGGGGAGCTAAGGATCTCCATGACTGCAAACTATGAATTCTCAGTAGACCCAAGCACACCTCCCCTCTGCTGGATCCATCTGTCCGATTTCCAGCACTCGTTCTCTCCTTTACCCTCGGGCTGAGAAACCCAAAGAGCCAAAGTAGAGGTCCCCCCCCCGTGGCACCTCCCTGCCATCTGTAACCCAAGTGGCCAGTGCTCAAGGCTCCCCTGAAAGACTCTGGGCCAGAGTGGGAGAGACCTCAGTGTCCCTCCCAAGGTAACCATGTGACTCATGCTGGAATACTTCATTAATAATTGAGGGGCCTCCCTCTCACTCTGCAGACAAAGGAGAGGGTCTGGGACAAGCTGATAAAATAAAATTCCAGGCATTGACTGGAAGCAAAGGAAATCCCCTGGATTACAGGTCCTAGGAACCACCATGGAAATCTAAATGACTAATGTCAAAAAATTTCAGGGCCAGCTCCTTAAATCATGTTAAAGACAGTAAAAGATAATCACTCAATGCTGGATCCCAGAAATATGGACTGACCTGTGTCAGATGAAATAAATACTCTCACAGAACTAAGAATAGCATCTTGAGTGCTCGATAAGGAAAGAAATTTGAGAAGGCAAAAGTGGAACGAGACTCACATACTGTATTTCTTCACAGTTTCTAATTCTGTTTTGACAACACATCTGCTTTTTAACCACATCATGTGGAGCCGCCATCAGTATCATGAAAGCCCAAGTTTGGTAAAGCAGCACAGAGGAAACAGATAATGAATGCGACAAATGATCCATGGAATACGGGGTCAGGAAAACCAACAACAGGGAAGGGTTATAATAAGCATAGACTGATGGGCAGAGAAATGGATTCTAAGCCAGGCCACATGAGTTCTCCACTGCCTAACTCAAAGAGGGGCTTGATGATGGTCAGTGAGATGATGCAGATGGAATCAGGAAGACATGAGTTCAAATTCAGCCTCAGATCCTTCCTAGCTGTGTGACCTTTAACTCAGCAATTCACTTAATTAACTGTCCTCCTCTGTACAATGGGGATAAATAGTAACATCTACCTCCCAGGATTGTTGTAAGGATAAAGCAAGATAATATTTGTAAAGTACTTTGAAAACCTTCAAGCACCATATAAATGCTAGCTCTTATTATTATATAATAATGCAATATAATGTCAATATAGCATAATATATAACACATTAAAATTATATATTAATGATATAATATACACTAATAGAATATATTGTTATATAATAATATACTATATTATATATGCTATAAAATGAGGGATATCTCTTTTCCTATTTCTAAGGGATGAATTGGAGATAACATTAAAAGAGTTGATACTCTTTTATTTACCCAATAAGCACAATATGTGTGTGTGTATGTGTGTGTCTGTGTTGAAAGGAAGTCAAGAGAGAAAGGAACATTCTCGCCCTTGAGCCCATAATGTAATTGGGAAGATGTAAGACAGTCTTCATGCATGACATGAACATGTATGACAAGAACATACAAAAGAGAAAAGGATAGTGTGATTCAAGTGCTGGGGTCCAAGGAGTAATAGGATAAGCTACTTCAATTGCAAAAGGCTTTTTGAAAGGTAAGTTTTACACTGAGTTTTGAAGAGGCTGTGAAATTCTTGCCCTTTCTTGGAGGCCTTGAAAATAAAAGGCCATTGAATTTAGAGGTGAAGGGAAGCATGTAGGTCTTATAATCAAAATCCCCTCATTTTACAGATGAAGAAACTGAGGCTCAGAGAGGTCAAATGACTGGTCCAAGATGACTTACCCAGGGTCACACTGGCGATAAACTGGGATTCATAATCAGTTCTTTTTCAAATTCAAATTCAGGTGCTTTTTCCACCATATTCTTTCACTGCATTGAAGGACTGGAAAGAAACTCATAGACCATCCAGTCAAATCCATACATAAACAGAATTTCCTCTAGGATAGTCTCAGCAAATAGTCCTCCAGCCTTTTTTGGAACAGTTCTCATGTAGCAAACTCCTTTCCTATAAAGGCAGCCCATTCCATTCCCAGATAGTTCTAATTCTTAGGAAGTTTTTTCTTTATACCACGTCAAAATTTGCCCCTTTGCAAATCCATCATTTTCATTTCATCCAGGCATTATCCTATTTTTCAAGTGCTTAAATGTTTAAACACTGACTATATGGAGTTTTAAAGATTATAATTAATTATGGATTGTATGATATCAGTCCGGGGTCAGGCTCAGTACACACTGGGTTTAAATGTTACTTGCTCAGATGAGAGTGCCAAGACCTCCAGACAGTTAGAGCAGGAAGGATAACCTCCTCCAACTTTCTCATTTTACAGACGAGAAGAGTAAAGGAGTAAAAGAGTTCAAGGTCATAGAGCAAGTTAACTGTAGAGCTTGTATTAGAACACGGGTCTCCTGACTGCCATTTCATTGGGTTTGCCTCGATATTGCACTGTCTCCATTTTATTCCCAAGTCTAATTTTTAGAAGACTTTGTTTTTATTTTGCTTTTTATTGTTGCTGTTTCAAGTTTTAAAATGCCATATAACAGAAGATGCAGCAGTAGGATCACTGAAAACCAGAAGTTGTGTGAGAAAAACAAAATTTGTGGTGCAAAGAATTCTAGAATCTAAACATTAGAGGTCCCAAACTCTGTCTAATGGGTACCCATCTTGTCTATAGCATGCCTGGCAAATAGGCATATCTCTTCTTCTTGAACATTCCAATAACAAAGAACTCATTACCTGAAAAAGCCTTCCATTTAAGTTTTAGACTGCGTTAGCTATTAGGAAATTCTTCCTTAAATTGAGCTAATCTATGTCTCTCTCTGTCTCATTTCCAACCATTAGTCTCATTCTCCCTTTTAGAAGCAAGCAGAATAAGTCTAATAATGCCCAGCTCACATGACAAGCCTTAAGACACTTAAAGATAGCTATCATGGCACCCTGAGTCTCCTCCAGACTAAACATATATGGTCCCTTCAAGCACTACTTATGGGTCACCTCACTCTCCTAATTGCCCTCTGGACATGCTCCCGTTTGTCAGGATTGTCATAAAGTGACAGTCCATGGCTTTTGAAAAGAAGTCATTGAAAAATAAAATCATGAATATAAGAGAATCATCTGGAGATAATTATTATTAAAATTGCCAACATTTTTTCAGTCCAGTCGGCAGTCTTGTCCCATTTGCATATACGTGTTTGACTGGTGGAAAAGAATTTCAAAGTTGCATGTTAAAATCTTAAGAAAGTTTCCCAGAAACACCACAATAGGCAGGGAGTTTAAATTGTATTATGACAATTCATTAGCATCTTAGAGGAGTGGTGGTAGTCTTCCTAATGGTCATCTATACCGGATGTTTTACTGGCATACCAAACTCAACGTGTCCAAAGGGAAATTCGTTATATTCTCCGCCCAACCCATTCTTCAGCCAAATGTTCCAATTTCTTTTGAGAGTCCCATTATTCCAGTCACCAGAACACAACCTCAGGACTATCCGTGACTCTTCTGTCTCCCTCAAGTCCCCATATCCTAACTCTTCTCAAATTTTATCAGTTTTACTGCCACGATATCTCCCGCTTCTGCACCATAGAGGTTGCTTAACAGAGATGACAAATGTTAGTGTGGCCTGAACTTGGAGTCATGAATACCTGGGTTCAAATCAGACATCTGCCATGTAAAGCTGACTTAAATTCTCTGGGTTATTTCATCTTTTGCAAAATGGAGCTAGTAATAACCAATCTTGCCTCACAAGTTCATTGTGAAAATCAAATGAGATGATGTGGGTTAAGTGTTTTGAATAGTTAAAAGTGCTCTATAAACATGTGATATTAATGAATGGGGATTGAATTGAATTGAGTTGTATTCCACAAGAAATCCATCAATTAAAGGGAATAAATGCACATTCTGAAAAAAATAATCATAGTGTCTATGAGTAAAAGAAAAGGAGGCCCCCAATCCTGTTTCTCCTCCTCATTTATATCCCTCTTCTTTCTTTGGGGGTCAAATGTCAGAGGCAAGATAATTAAAGGGACAAATCATGAAATCCAAAAGGGATGGCAGAGCCTGTGTTTGAAAACAAACTAAGCCTTCTCTCCCATCTGGCTCTGTGGATTCACAGTAATTAAAAACTGTTTTCTGTCACCTAGGGAACAGATCTCAAAAATTACAGTATTATTATTGTTATATAACAACCAGGAACATATTTGTGATTTGAGGGGATCAAGTCAAGTCAGTAGCAGGTCCTGCCCTCGGGGCTCACCATCTAAATATTCAAGGGAAGCATGTGCTAAATATTCAGTGGATTCCCATTCTGAAATTTGCATGTGCCACTTAAAGGCGATTTTAGTGTGTTAACACTATGCTCTCTGCGTAGGTCCAAATCTGGAGGCTCCAATTAGCAGGCACTGATTTAAATGATTTTCAATGATCTTGTAACTAAGGAAGATCCTTTTTAGGGCTAGTTTTCCATCTTAGGAGAGCAAGAGTACAAGTGATGATGAATACCACTTTTCAAAAGATCACAGATTTAGAGCTGAAAGAGATTGTAAAGGGCCTCTATTCCAACCTCCTCATTTTACATATTGGGAAACTGAGATCAAAGCACATTAAGTAACTTAATCAGGGTCACATAAGTCACATGCTAGAGACAGGATTTGAACTTTCTCTCACCAGACCCCAAATCCAGCAACCTTTCCACTACTCCAGTCTGCTTCTTGGATATTGCTCTCATATTAAGGTGGGAAATTCCACCCAAATTACTCACCCCTTTGAGTGTAAATATTTAAAGCCACTAATAAAATGCAACTATTTTCCTGGGAAGGGACATTAGCACCTTAGCTTAAATTAGTTTGTCTGATGAAATGACTGGATAGATTACATCCCTATGACATAGGCAGATGTACTCAATCAAGAAATTATAGATGGGCTTCACACTTCTGGCAACTATTGATCCAGATAACCAATTCCATTCTTGCTTCTCCTCCAACCTTTCTGAAGGCTCCTTTTTGGCTTCCTTCGTTTGTCCGTCTTCCTCCTAATTCCTAAATTCATACATTCTCCAAGGTTCTCTCCTGAGCCTCTTTAAGAAGCTTACCCTTTGTTTTCCTCCATACTTCACCTTATTCCCTTCCCACTCTGTATTTCTCCTTCTCCTCTGGGTATCCTCCTCCCCTCCCCTCACTTTCCAGCACCCCTTTATGAATGTAAGCTTCTTGAAGGTAGGGACTGTTTTGATAGTTTAGATTTGAATTCCCAGCTCTTAGGACAGTGAATGACAAAAAGTCTGTTTGTCTGTCTATCTGTTCATCTATCATCTCTCTCCTTCCCCTCGCTCTCCTACTCCTTCTTTTTGTCTCTCCCTGTCTCTTCCCTTTGCTATGTCTCTGTCTCTGTCTCTGTCTCTCTCTCTCTCTCTCTCTCTCTCTCTCTCTCTTTCTGTTGCCTGTCTCTTTCTGTCTCTCCCCCACTTTTCTCTCTCTTTGACTTTGTCTCTCTCTCCATCTCCATCTCCTTCTCCCTCTTCTCCCCTTGCCTCCTTTCTCTTCCTGTGTCTTCTCCTTTATTAAGCTCTCTCACCTGGTGAGGCCATCTAGTTCCATGGTTTCAATTCAGCACACCACCCCCAAATGGTACCTTAACCTCCTGCATGTCCAGGTGTTTGCCGAACATCCAGTCTCCTACTGGATGCCTTATCCACACTTCAAACTAAACAGGTCCCAAGTGAATGCATCATTCCCACCCTTCTAACAACATCAACAATCTCCCAGCCCTTTCCCTCCTTCTAACTTGCCTCTCTCCAAGGCTATAATCACCAGATTCTCCTAGTTTCCCAAGCTTCATATCCTAGTCATTTTCAAATTTTTGCTTCCTTTCATTCTCATGTATGCCATCATCTTAGGGATCTGTCAGTTCTGCCTCCGTAACATCTCTTGTATGTGTCTTGTAACATCTTTTGCATCTTGTGTATCTTGTACTGTATAACTAAAAGCTCCACAGACTTCCATCAGTCAGGATTAGCTCTCGACTCTTTATATCTACTCTATTATAATAGTTTTCTGATTGGTTATCTTACTGCCAATCTCTTTTCTCCAATATACCATTCACAATTCTGCAAAAGTCACCTTCCTCATGGCTAGCTCTGCCCATGTTGTTACCCTACTCACTTTCACTGGCTCCTTGCTACCAATATGATGAAATGTAAATTGCTTATCCTGGCATTCAAGGCTCTCTAAAATCCCCTGCCCCTGGCCCAGAGAGGTAGCACAATACAGTAGACCTACCATGGGATTTGAAGTAAGAGAATTTGAGTTTTAATTCCCAAGTCACTTCACTCATCTTGGGCTCAGTTTCCTCATTTATGTAATGAGGGGGTTGGAATAGATGGCCTCTGCAGTTCCTTCTAGCATTAGATCAATAAGCCTACCATTGAGCTTTATTTTACATTACTCTACCTCACATATACTATGTTCTAGCTAAAATGGACTACTCACCATTCCTAAATCTCACCTTATCCTCTCCTAACCCACATTCAGGCTTCTTGGGTCACTAGTCTCACCTTATCCCATGTCCATTCCAGAAACACAGAGTACGAGAACTAGAAAGGATCTCAGAGGTCAGGTAGTTCCACTGAGACCTAACCAAGAATCCCCTTTACAACCTCTCCAACACATCATCATTTGGCCTTTGCTCAAAGGCCTTCAGGGATAGAAAACCTGCATCTTTTAAAAAAACATTTTATCTAAAGTTTTGAGTTCCAGATTCTATCATTCCCTCTCTCCCTCCCTGAGACAGTAAGCAATCAGATATAAGTTATACATGTGCAATTACGTAAAACATTGCCATGTTAGTCATTTTGTAGAAGAAGACTCAAATAAAAGAAAAAAATGAAAGAAAAAAGTGAAAAGTAGCTTGCTTCAGTCTGTATTCAATTAGTATCAGTTCTTTCTCTGGAGGTAGATAATATGCTTCATCATTGGTCCTTTTGGATTGTTTTAGATCATTGTATTGCTGAGAATAGTTAAGTCATTCACAATTCTTCATTGTACAATATCGCTGTTACTATGTACAGCGTTCTCTTGGTTCTGTTCACTTCTATGCATCAGTTCATATAAGTCTTTCCAGGAAACCTGCCATCCTTTAATGTGACTTAATCTACCTCTAGGCAGCTCTGACTGAGTGAAAATATTTTTTTCCTTGAGTCTTTCTGCAATTTTCACTTGTTGTTTCTGGTTCTGTCCCTGAGGCCAAGCAGGCAAATGTAATCCCTCTTCCACATGTAGATGTACTCGACCAAGGTATTACTTCCACATGTAAGTCCTTTAAGTACTTGCAATTGGCTATAATTACTCCCACCCAAGTCTTCTCTTCTCCAGGCTAAACATCTCCAGACTTTTCCCTGGATCCTCACATGATATGTTTTTCAGTGTCTATCCTAAAATGTGTTTCCCAGAAGTGAACACAATACTCTAGATGGGTCCAAGCCCCAGGGTCTGTTGTTGAGGGCTCCCTTTTTCTTGTCCATAGAATAGAAAGCAACTGGAGTACCTTTGTCCATGATGCCAGAGGGAGAATGGAGACCATGTCAAATGCTTTGTCCAAAAAGGATGATGCCCTCCAAAGGGAGGAATAAATAACTAGTGGGAAGATGACAAGCCACTGTGGAAATAGAACCCATATGGTCTTAAAAAGTTTCAAACACTTCTGGCTTCTGTTCTAGGAGACTAAAGAGCAATCTGTCTCAAGAGTTGAAGGTACTGAGAGGAGGCAGGAACCCAGCAGGCCCAGCTGCCAGCAATGTTTACCAAGAATCAGCCTTCCAAAGAGGTTCCAAGTCATCACTGCCACAGGGTAGATGCTCCGTGCAGCGTGGGAGGGCACACGAATAATATTTTCATATGTCCTGATTTTACAAAAAAAGATGCAATAAGTCATCTCCTATTTGGTCTGATTTCAGCTTTCCTCAGAAGTTCCCTTTTCCAGCTCCTTTCTTTGCTCTCCTTTTTATTCGCTTTTGATTAAAACATCTCCATAAGTAAGCAAAACCATAACTTGAGTTTGGGGTTTAAAACAGTGTCCCTCACCTTCACTGCAGGAGACATAATTAACTGGCTTAAAAAGCACACTGAAGTAGACATGACTCATTTTAAATCCCTCAGGGAGAGCAAGTCTGGACAAAAGGAAGAATAGAAAGATAAAGAGGGGACTGGGTGCCCACCCACCCACGCATGGAGAGAAGAGCATTGTCACAGAGGCATCAGAAGAGTCTCAGGGGTCCAGCTTGGCATTCTTCTCTGTTTTACACAGGGACCTTTTCCAAACATGTACAGGGAACCTTACAGACATAACTCTATTTGCAAGGGCATCACTTTCAATGTATTTGTAATGTCCATTTTTTTTTCTTCAAATGGAAGTCCCTTGCCTTTAAAGTGATAGGGGGAAAAACACAGTCCTCCAAATGTTTGCCTGGCTCCTTACTTCCCAATGAACATTTACCATATCCAATGTGCTGAAAATCAAATGTTTTTACCTTGGCAAACTCTACCAGCAAGTCAAGCATTTTCCACTAGAAGGAAAAAAAGGAACAGGAGGAAGGAGGTTAAAAATGTCAAGGGATACATTTCCCTTTGCAAAGAGAGAGAAAAGGGAGGAGAGAGGGAGGCAAAAGGTAAGAGAATTTTAAAAAGGAAAGAGAAACAAGGAAACGAGACAAAGGTTAGATTGGTTTTTAGTGAAAAAATACCTGAACTTTAAAAAACTTTGACAGGTCTTTAAACTTGCTATTCTATGATAGATTTTCATAGGATTAAAGAGGGTTCAATCCATCAGCACAAAGTGCAGGCTGTACCTTGCTCACTAGACTCATGGAGCTGTCATTTGGTAAATGCTTCGCAGAATCATGGGATGTTAGAGGCGTTGTAGAGACCATCTAATTTAATCCCCTAACTTTACAGACAAGGAAACCCAGTCATAGAAAAGTAATAGACTTGTCTGAGGTTGCATAGGCAAAGGTTATGGTTACGGATCTTCTGTCTCTGGAGGCTATGCTCTTTAAACTAAAACTAAAAAGAACGAAGACACAAGGGGGATTAATTATGAAGTTTGGAACATGGGCTTGTCTGTGCCATTTGAGTATAATCGGCCTGTCTTCCACTATGAGACCTCTTCCCAACACCTTCTCCCACTCTCTACCACCAAACGGCACCAAAGAGCCAGAGCTTCTGAAAAAATGCGAAATCCCAGAAATCTTAGTCACTTAACTGTTTGTTTTGTTTTACACCTTCTATGCCACTGTGGACCAATGGTTCTCTTGCACTTGGAGCTTTAACCAAGGCTAGCTGCCCACTCTGGCATGTTGTAGCAAGCATCCTTGTAGAGGCACAAAATGAACTAGATGGCTTCTGAGGTCCTGTCCTATTACATTGCTCTGATTATGATTCTTTTCCCAGGGTCTAGTCCTACACTCATGTTTCGCAAACGGACTACCATAGGACTTCATTTTATCATGGTCAAATAGATCTCTGACCTTCCAATCATGGCCCTTATGATGTTGGCCTAGATTAGAGAGTAAGCAAACTTTGAAGGAAATGTAGCTGAAACACTAGCTTTTTTTTTTCTTTCACTTGTTTGTTTTTTCTGCCCCCTCCTCCATCTTTTTTTTTTTTTGATTATGTTAGTGGTTGGATATCAATTGTGTCTTGTTCTCCTTCCAAGATCCATTTGGAAAGAAAATCATCTCAGGAAAAAATGTGTTCTACTTTAATCCCTGCCTGTGCATGGAAAGCCATACTTATGCTATCACCCTGAGACAATTTGGCACATAGGAAAGATACGATTTTATGGAAGAGTACTTACACCCCTTGGGCTACACCAACCCATGCTGATTTCTTAAGAGGGGCATATGTTCTGCTGCTAAACACAAATAATAATCTATGAGCTAGACCCATCTGAGAGGAAAGCCTCTGGCTAACACTCCTACTCAGGATGAAGATATTCCTCTCTTCGCTCTCCCTGCCTCTGTGACCCGGACTCCAGCATTCATCTCACCCACATTGAGATTTCCCTCTTCTTTCCAAAGTGGCCATGCTGAAAGCTGTGAGCTCCATGGAGGTTTCTGGGAGATGTAGTTCCCAAAGAAATCATTGGGGCATATCCCTTCTTCTAGCCAATAATGATAAGGGTATCTAGAAGCTGGTATTTACATATTACTTTAACATTTTACAATATGCTTTACATATCACATCACATCTGATCCTTGAAACAATACTAGGTATTGTTATTTCCATTCCACATAAAAGTATCAAACTGTTTAGTGCAACATATCCTGATTTAGGCTTTGTCTTTCTAAGATGTCATTGGGCAATTCTATTTGAATGTAAGAAGTATCATATTCCTTCACCATGTCATTAGGCTCAGGCAGCACTGAAAGCTAAGGTCTTTCTATGGTTTCTCTGCTCGGCTAATCCAAAAGAAAAAATGCCAACCTTAAAGGTTAGAGCTCTGTAGGAGAGGGTTGGGATCTTAGAAATGGTTCCCTGGCTAAGATGCTTAAGCCCCCTTTAAAGCTATTGTTCCATATGACATCTGCCTCCAGTCAGAAACTTTCAATTTCATGAGTTGCCAATTATGACCATAAAGGCACTTGGCCTGCTTGGAAGAACACAATAGCAAATACCAATGGGCTACATTGCCAACAGCAACTCGGTGGGAGCAGGGGGAGATTGAACATGGCAGCTACTCAATCCAAATTCCCTTTGATGCCATTTTGCATTGGCCCACAGAGGGACCAGAGGAAATGGTATCCTGTGAAGAAAACAGCTTACCATGTATTCTCCGTCCCCACCTTCTTGATGAGGAAAAGACCACAAAAGTGGGGAGGGGGTAGAATGAGAGTATAGTGCAGATGGGAATTATACAATAAACCCATAGGTCTACTGGGTAATTAATTATCTTCTAAATCCGGGATGTAGTTGTAGATGAATGAGTCAGACCAAAGCACAGGTTTACACAATCACTGCCTGATTTTAATTGAATATATATGTTCTGCATCTCTCTCTGCTAAAGTTCTCTTCCAGTGCATCATTGTACACGGCAGGCCCCTTGTACTCTCAAAGACAGTGTCAGATGAATACAAGCTATGGCAGATCTTGCCAGGCTTGAAATGCATAGGGTAGTGGCTTGGTGCTGACAGGCTGTGTGTCACCCCAGCATCATCTCAGCTAAGTGCAAAGGAACTCATCACTATATGGATGGCTACCAGTTGATTTTCATTTTTAAAATAAATTTTATGGATACCTTTTATTTCTACATTGCCTGAATTTCCCCCTGTATCTCTC
>CM053623.1:425673920-425697622 GCA_028646595.1 Phalanger gymnotis | reverse complement strand
GAAAGATGATGTGTGTAATTCATGAGACCTTTCTCAGTATTAGGGTAATTGAAGGGAATATAAATATATATATATATATATATATATATATATGTATATATATATATATATATATATATATATATGTACACACACATATGTATGTATGTATGTATATGTATACATATATGTATGTATGTATATGTGTATATATATATATGTATATATATATATATATATAGACAGAGGGCACAGGGTGAGTTGAATATGAGAGAGGAATATATTGAGAGAGGGAGAAAGGGAGAGATAGAATGGAGTAAATTATCTCACATAAAAGTGACAAGAAAAAGCAGTTCTGTTGGAAGGGAAGTGAAGAGAGGGCTGGTGAGGGGGAATGAGTGAATCTTGCTCTTATCAGGTTTGCCTTTAGGAGGGAATAACATACACACTCAATTGGGTATCTTACCCCAAAGGAAAGTAAGGGAAAGGGGATTAAAGGGGGGATGATAGAAGGGAGGGCAGATAGGGGGAGGAGGTAATCAAAAGCAAACACTTTTGAAAAGGGGCAGGGTCAAGGGAGAAAATTGAATAAAAGGGGACAGGATAGGATGGAGGGAAATATCGTTAGTCTTTCACAACATGAGTATTGTGGAAGTGTTTTACGTAATGATACATGTGTTGCCTATGTTGAATTGCCTGCTTTCTTAGGGAGGGTGGGTGGGAAGGGAAGAGGGGAGAGAATTTGGAACTCAAAGTTTTAAAAGCTGATGCTCAAAAAAAGTTGTTTTTGCATGCAGCTTGGAAACAAGATATATAGGGAATGGGGCATAGAAATCTATCCTGCCCTATAAGAAAGTAAGGGGAAAGTGGATGAGAGACAGTGGGGTGACAGAAGGGAAGGCTGACTGGGGAACAGGGAAATCAGAATATATGCCATCTTGGAGTGGCTGGAGGATAGAAATGGGGAGAAAATTTGTAACTCAAAATCTTGTGAAAATCAACGTTGAAAACTAAAATATTAAATAATAAAATATGTAAATTATATTCTTTATGAATAAGAAGTGGAGGTAATGGATAGATTAAGTGATTAGATCTTGTAGACAGGCTGCCTAAAGACCTATGGACAGAGGTTCACAATTTTGTACGGGGGGCAGCAACAAAAGACATTTCAAAAAAAGAGCAAAAAAGAAAAATGCTGTCTGATGAGGCTCAAATAGTTAAGGAAAGAAGGAAAGAGAAAGGTAAAGGATAAAAGAAAAGACATACCCCACTCAATGCAGAATTCCAGAGAATAGCAAAGAGAGATGAGGTTTTCTTAAATGAGCAATGCAAAGAAATAGAAGAAAACAATGGAATGAGAAAGACAAGAGATCTCTTCAAGAAAATTAGAAATATCAAGGGAAAGTTTCAGGCAAAAATGGGCATCATAAAAGAAGAAATGGTAGAGATTTCACAGAAGCAGAGAAGATTAAGAAGTAATATCAAGAATGCACAGAAGACCTATACAAGAAAGATCTTAGCATCCTTGATAACCATGATGATGTGTTTACTGATCTAGAGCCAGACATTCTGGAGAATGAAGTCAAGTGTGCCTTAGGAAACATTGCTAACAATAATGCTAGTGGAGGTGATGGAACTCCAACTGAGCTATTCAAAATCATAAAAGATGATGCTGTTAAAGTGCTGCACTCAATATGCCAGCAAATTTGGAAATACAATAGTGGCCATTGGATTGGAAAAAAATCAGTTTATGTCTCAATCCTAGAGAAGTGCAATGCCAAAGAATGTTCAAATTACCCAACAACTGCACTCATTTCACACACCTGTAAAGTTATGCTCAAGATACTGCAAGCTAGGCTTTAGCAGTATGTGAACTGAGAATTACCAGAAGAGCAGGCTGGTTTTCAAAGAGGCAGAGGAACTAGAGACCAAATTGCCAACAGTCACTGAATTATGGAAGAAACAAGGGAGTTCCAGGAAAACACCTACTTTTTCTTCACTGACTACATTAAAACCTCTGACTGTGTGGATCACAACAAAAATGTGGCAAATCTTTAAAAATATGGGAGTACCAGTTCATCTTATTTGTCTCTTGAGGAACCTGTATGCAGGCCAAGAAGCAATAGTTAGAACCAAACAGGGTTCTAACTAATTGATTTAAAATTGGAAAAGGAGTTATGACAAGGCTATATATTGTTGTTTTATTTAACTTTTATACAGAATGTATCATGCAAAATGCTAGGTTGAATGAATTAAAAGCTGGAATTAAGGTTGCCAGCAGAAATTAGATATGGAGACAATACCACTGTGATGGCAGAAAGTGAAGAGGAATTAAAAAGCCTCTTGATGAAGATGAAACAGGAAAATATAAAAGCTGGAATGAAACTTAACAAGATGTTGGCAATTGCTCCCATAACTTCCTGGCAAATAAAGGGAAAAGAAATGGAAGCAGTGTCAAATTTCCTGTTCTCAGACTGAAAGATCACTGCGGATGGTGATTGCAGGCATGAAATTAAAAGAGGCTTGCTCCTTGGGAGGAAAGCTCTGGCAAATCTGGACAGTATACTAAAAAGCAGAAACATCACCTTGCTTACAAAAGTCTGTAAAGTCAGAGTTATGGCTTTTCCAGTAGCAATGTATGGCTATGAGAGGTGGATTGTAAAGAAAGCTAAGCATGGCAGAACTGACATTTCAAATTATAGTGTTGGAGAAGACTTTTGACAGTCCCATGGACAGCAAGAAGATCAAATCAGTCAATACTTAAATTAAATCAAGCTATTAACAGAAAGGTCAAATGCTGATGCTGTAACTTAAATACTTTGGCCACATAAAGGACTTATGTTGGGAAAAACTGAAGGCAAAAGGAAAAGAGAATGGCAGAGGGTGAGATGGGTAGCTACTGTGATGGAGCAATGAACATGAATTTGTACAGACTACAAGATATAGTGGAGGATACAAGGGCCTCACATGCTATGGTCCATGGAGTCAGCAAGAGTCAGACACAACTGAATGACTGAACAACAACAACGTGGCTTACAATCTGTGTCAGGGAGATGAGAAAGTCACACTGATCAAATCACAGATCTTTTGAAGAAAACAGGCTATCTTAATACAAAACAAACTGTACCTTGTGCTCAGACAGGACTCGGGCTGTTCTGCCTTATGCGCCACTATGACTGGAGCATATGTCCTAAGAGTATAGGCCTGGAAGCTCCAGATCTGGGGGCCACAATAGTAGAGCTTTCTGGTCCCCAATAGGGCTGAAGTGACTAACAATAACATTGTAAAATGGGTGAACTTTATCTTTGATCTTTTTTTATATTCCTTTCACCAACCTTCCACTCCCATCCCAAGCTGGGTGGTAGGTAACAGACGGGTGAATTGAGACTCTGACCCAAAGCATGGCATTTATAAGACCCTGGAAGCATTGTCAGTCCTTCTGCATGGTGGAAACAAAAGAGTTTAGCACTTAATTCTTCTCCCTGCCTCAGTCTTCCCATTCTGATGATAGTGAGAGGAGTCCCTTATCATCTAATTCCTCTTCTCTTGACAATTTCCTCCCACTTGCAATGATTTTATGGTATCCTAGCGTTTCCATTCATAGGAGACTGTTCACCAGTTTAAGAAGTTAATTTGGGGGCATGTTTTCTGCAATTTGTCCTCGGCAAAGTTTGTGGAGCCCTTGGTATTAAAACTCCTAGATATGGCCCCATCTACTGAAGACAAGTCCTGAATACAACACTCTCTCACGCTTGGGTCTTTGTTTTCCTTTTCAGGACATTCTGGGTCTCTCCCAACTCTCCTTACTTCATGAAAATTCACCTGATCTCTGTCCAATTCCTCTCAGTTCAACTTTCAAAGATTTCCAATAGTTAAATAAATAAATTCCAAAAAAATATACCATTGAGTATTGTGATATTACCCGTCCATGAATTTTTTTAACCATGCTTTCAGAATTCCTTATGGAAAGAATTTCAGAAAGGCTGCTTCCAGAGATCCTTTGGGCAAAGAGGCTGAACAGTGGCCATCTGCACCACTGACATATTGTTGTCAGGGCATCGTTGGCCCATTTCAAATCGGCTACTGACGCAGGCATCTTCGGTCTTGCTGTTCCATGACATTTTAGTCCTGGCCAGCTGGCCTGACCAGCAGTCCTGGCCCTGTAATATTATAGGTACATAGCTTAGATGTCATTTAGTCCAATTCACTCATTTCACAGATGAGGTAATTGAAACCTGAGAAGGTTAAGCGATTTGCCCACGGTCATACCAGTAATAAGTGTCAGCGCTGGGATTTGAAAGCAAGTCTGCTGACCCTAGAGCTGGTGTTCTCTCCTGGGGTTAGAAAGTCCTGAGTTCAAATCCAGCCTCAGACATTCACTAGCTTTATGACCCTGGGCAAGTCACTTAACCTCTCTTTGCCTCAGTTTCCTCAACCATAAAATGGGGTTTATAATAACACCTACCTCAAAGGAGAATCCATTGAGATAATATTTGTATTATGCCTGGCACATAGCAGGCACTTCTGTTGTTGTTGTTGTTGTTGCATCATTTCAGTTGTGTCCACCTCTTTGTAATACAATTTTGAGGTTTTGGCAGATACTGGAGTGGTTTGCCATTTCCTTCTCCAGCTCATTTTATAGATGAGGAAACTGAGGCAAACAGGGTTAAGTGACTGGGCCAGGGTGACACAGCTAGTAAGTGTCTGAGGCCAGATTTGAACTCAGGAAGACTCATCTTCCTGATTCCAAGTCTAGTGCTCTATCCACTGTGCCACCTCGAGGCCCATAATAGGCACTACATAAAAATTCATTTCTTTCTTTCTCTTTCTCCTTAAAGCTACCTTCCAACTCTAAAATTCTATGAATCACCATGTACATTAGTAGTAATGTTTTAACTCATTCAATCCAGTAGATCAGAAATAGTCCCATTTCTTTTATTCAATAGGGAAACAAAAAACCCAAAGTCAATTACATATGCTATGTATTATGTATTTGACTAGAATCAATTATGTATCCTACTCATGTAAGATAAAAGCATATTTCAATTCAAAAATGGCAGCTTCTTTCTGGGTACCATGTGAAACCAAGACACCAGGTGGCCCCTAGCAAAGATCTATAACAGCATCCAATTGGAACTAAATGAAATGACACCCTGGAGAAAATGACTCCGATGAGCCCCACAAATCCCAGTGACACATCTTTCTGGCATGTCCCATGTTAGCCAGAGCCTCTTGGCTATTACCATCACCCTGGACCTGTCACTTTATCCTGGCATGAAAACAGATGACGTGTCTCAGCTGTGCTGTGAACTCACGTCCTATGTATTGAGAACACACTACATATGCATAGTGGCAATGAATGCCCTTTGCCTTTTGCAGCTTCTGATTGGCAGTGCTAGCTGCTTTCTGGTCCATTATCCATCATGTCTCCTACCTGCCTCCAGCTCCTCTAAAGAAAACATGCCAAACAATGCCTTCAGATTTATTCCAAACAAGTTGAAGGGATTTCAATTTGATCTGTTGTCTCACAATGGGAACCTCCTCTATCTAGCCTTCCTCATTTCCAAACACAATTTATCTCATTTTGCTTTTTTATAAATTATTCTGCCAATGAAAAGCCAGCTGAAAATGTGTTTGTATTTGAAAAGATCCTAGGTTCTATGCATAAAATATACGTATATGGTGCCATGGGGCAGGGGCATTTGATTATAATATGTGTGTGTGGGATCCTCAAGGGTAGTCACTGATATATAAATACATATTATATGTTGTCATGTATATCTAGCATATATCATGTTTTTATATGCATAAAACATAGGAATTTGTACAGTGGAAGAAAAAGACTTTTTTTTCCCATGATCTTTTATGCTGACTGGGAGATGGCTCACACTTCCTGATAGCCACTGGAAATCTAAGACAACAGTGATTAGCCACCATAGGCTACCCTGTGTGAACTCCCAAACAGCCAGAGAGATGGTGGCAAGGAAAAAGCAAATCCTATTTGCCCCCTCAGTGGCCAGGGACAATAGCTATGGACAAGTCTGGGGCCTTTTGTTTCTCTTAATACATGTGTATGACTCCCTTTGGCACCGATGGGATTATGTGCTCCTATCGAGGGAGAAACAGACCAAAAAGCTTGAATGGAGGCTGTAGGGAATAATAGCTCCCGTTGTTAAATATTTGAATAAAGCTATTAGTTTCATTATCAACTGAATGCAGCCATGAAGAGATCTCTTTCACCAGGACTCTGTGACATCACCACACAATTGTGGGTCTGTGTAATGATGACTTTTCAGGGTGTGACTGATTGAGACCAAATTTAGGACACAGAAAAAGCGCAACCCAATTTGCCTTATAGTAAAACAAAATGGCAGCAGATACCAGTTTTCAGAAAAAGCATGCTTTCAGTAATTTGTTTCATTGAAATTGATCATATGGGTACAACTTTTATAACTATATCGTTGCCCTGAATAAGACGTAGAGTTCGCAGACCACCTGGCTACTCTGAAAGAAGAACGAAAAAAGAAGAATCAGTTCTTCCCCTAGTTCATGTTGCCAGGTCTGGAATGTTAGGTTGCCTGGGTTGATTCTCTATTTCCTCTTTCCCCCAAAGCACTTTCTTTTGGGAACAGGAAATGGAGGCAACCTCAGTTATGGCACTATCTCTGTGCTTCTGAATGCACTGTCTCCCATGTACTTCCTTACCTTTTGGAAACTCTAGCTTCCTTCAAAGCTCAGCTCAGATACCACCTCCTATACAAAGATTTTCATGATTCTCTTACCTATGACTATTGTCTGTGTTACCTAAAACTATCATGTGCATATAATTATTTGTTTAACATTACATCTTCCTAAGAGGATATATGCTCCTAGAGGGAGGGAATAGAGCAGAAATAGCATAGGGTAGTTAGTGATCAAAGTGTTGGCTTTGTAGGTAGGGAGACCAGAGTTTGAACCTTGCCTTTGCCATTTATTGGCTAGGCGAACATGAGCAAATGACTTAAGCTCTCTGAGGCTCAGCTTCCTCATCTGTAAAGTCAGAGGTTTGAACTAGATTGCCTCTATTGATGCTTTTGTCTTTCTATTCCCAGCAGCTAGCAAGATACCTTATAAATGCTCACTAGAATGAAATTCAGATAAGCCATACTTGCAAGAACATCAACCTAGAGGTCTCATCCTTGCTTATTCTGCATTGTCATGTACTGTATATTGATTATTTACAACTAAATCACACATCGCGACCCAGGCAAGTGGCAGAAAGCAAACTGCCATGTGTCATTTTGACTACACAGGGAAAGAAGGTCCGGCACAAAATGTAGCCATTCCTCCCAGCTTCCCAGCAGCTTTCTGGTACTCACTTAGACTCTTAACAAAGTTTTATACCAGTAGTTCATCACTCTTCACTCCAAGATTGGTCTTACGTCCACCATGTCTTGCCATGCAACAGCAATTGTCCTAGCTCCTGGAACCTCTGAACTTCCCTCCATATACAGAATTGCAAACAACTGCTCCTTTCTGGTGGCCTCGCGCAGTCCATATAAAGGACCTTTTCATCCGCTCTCATATGTGGTCAGCAAGAGCATATAGCAACATTTGAAAATGGGGGTAGGGACCATGCAGTCCAAGCACCAAGCAGATGGCTAACACCACTTTGAACACTAGACTGGATCTCCGATTTTCTGGGATGGGTTCTATTTCCCATCCCTGTGCCATTACATCCACTAATCCTCATATCCATCTGTGACATTACCTCAAAAATCCAGAGAAATCCCTCAGAAATCGTGAGCTTCCACTATGATGAAGGCAATAGTAGTAATGATAACAATGATGATAAGCTAGCATTTGTATAATACTTTAAGGTCTGCAAAGCGCTTTTCTACATATTATCTCCTTTGATCCTCCTGAAAACTCTGAGAGGAAGGTGCTATCATTATCCTCATTTTACAGAAAAGGAAACTGAGGAAGGCAGCAATTAAATGACTTCCCAGAGTCATACAGATAATAAGTGTCTGAAGCTAGATTTGAACTCGGGTCTTTCTGACTCCAGGTCCATTGTATCACCTAGCTACCTAACCCTATTAGAATATTAGGGTCAGTGAGTTTATTCCACAAATGTAAAATAGAGTATTTATGTTCAAATATCCTTCAATTCAATTCAGTAAGCATTTATCTAGTTCCTATCTAGTCCCTATTCCTATTCCTATAGTATTTACAGTTTACATGATCTCCAGGGAAATATACCTGTATCATCCCAGATAAGTGAGCCTCCAATCTTATATTTAAATATCTCCAGAGACAGAACCTAAAAGAGCTTCTTCCAGTTCCAGCATCTAAGAAATCCCCCAAATTATTCCTTAGAGAAAGCCAAAGTCATCCTCCATGCCCCTTCTCCCCTCAACAGTTTAAAGAATTTCTTCTTCGAGATACTGGGAATGACACACTAAATGGTTATGACATTTGGTTCTCATCCCAATGAAGGAGACCTTTATGTGTCTCAGCCCCAAGCTTAGCCTTGTTACATTTTATGGAAAGACCCACTCAAAATTCATTGCCAGAGTCAGCTTCTTCCCCATCTCCTGAAAAATGGCATTCCTGCCTGACAGCCTGTGTTTAAGGGAGACAATGAATCAAGCATCTGTCACTCAAGAGATTTTAAATTTCAGGTTTATGTTATTGCACCACTGATCATCTGGGTTCTGACACATTGGGTTCTCTAAGCCACCAACCTTTAGTAGACTGGCAAGGGAGGTCAAGAATGAACTGCCTTGTTTCTTCTCTTACAGCAGCTTTGAAATGGAAAGAAGTTTGTTTAAAGAATGGCCCCATCATCTGCCATCTGAGATTAATTCCTCTGAGCTAAATACAAACACACTGAGGCGGTCTGCCCAGTACTACAAACATCTCCATTCAAAGCTTTTGAACTGCTCCATGATATTGGGGATTGAACAGCTGTCTGTTAGAAACCCTTCTTTGTGTGATTCCATTTATCAAATGACCATTCTTGGGTACAAAAGCTCACTCATTCGGCAACTGCTCCTCTCCTCCTCAAACAGAATTTCTCAAGAAAAATGCCTTATTATTGGCTTCTCCAAGCAGGAGTTTCCCAGCTGTGACTCTACACCTTTGCTCTTCTCCTTAGCCCCGTCTCCAAATGAGAGGGATGTTTAGACTTAATGACTCAATCCCCCTTATTTGTGTTCAGATTTTCATCCTCATATCCCCACCAGACAAATGGGGATATCTCAGCTGGGAAGACACTCCAGTTCTGAAGTCTAATTGAGCTTTAAAAAAGTAGCCAAGTGTTCAATTATCTGTTGTCACCCCAATTATCTTCTCCTTCTAAATGACAGGTCAGGAAGGTAATCATAAAAGGGCTAACTGCCTCCTTAGTGCTCTGAGGAAGTCTTTGCTCTACCTGAAATATGAGATCATGGAGTGTGATGAAGTGATGGGGTGTGATTTCAATCATCTTTCAGCTCAACTAACATACAAGCTCAGATCCCTGTTAAGGAACCAGAAGCTCAGAGCCCTGTTAAAACTACCTTCTGACAACTATGCCTTTTTTTTCACTAAAAGGTGTTTTTCTGAGTCAGGCAAAAATTGTTCTTTTTTAGGGAAGGAAGCAAACCATTTGGCAGCAGAGGAGGAAACTAGGGAAAGGGAGTGGTAGCTAATGGTACCTCCTGAGTGAAAGCCAGTGGCATCCCCACAGAAGGTCAGTAAATGAATGGTATTGTTTTGGTCCTGGCTTCCCAATGTAATTAATTGGCAAGATCTACTGAATTGACCAACGGGCCAGAGGGAGAACATGGGATTTTCCAAGGATCTTCTGATTACTTTTGAAGAGATGAATAAATAAGCTTAAGAGTAATAACTTGTTATGGATTATACAATCAAATCAATAGTTCATGGCCACCCCCATTCATTATGTAGACCACATTGATTCACTTCTCTTTCAAGAGAATACTGTAATAAGCATTTAACAGAATTAGATAAAAAGTGATAAAATCAGAAGCATTACTCAGCATGTAACCTAAACATAGGCTGTGCATTTGATACCAGGGCCAGTTTCTCCCAAAGGAAGGAACCTTTTCTGCAGTGCATCTTTATTATTCTCTCCAAGACATAGGATGCGAGTGAACCAAGAAGTTCAGTGCTCAGATCAACTTCCAGTGTGAGCTGAAAAAAGGTGTTTTTTTCCCCTTTTGGTTCCATTCAGAGTTCGAAGCATCTGAAGTGAGACTTTCCATTCATTGCTTGAAGGACTACAGGGGTCATGCCATGGCTTCCACTCAGCTCAGCTGGATGTGACCTAATTGTACCTTGACATTGCTTTCTTTCTGATCTGAAATTTTGC
The DNA here is from genome assembly GCA_028646595.1 of Phalanger gymnotis. Taxonomy (NCBI): domain Eukaryota; kingdom Metazoa; phylum Chordata; class Mammalia; order Diprotodontia; family Phalangeridae; genus Phalanger; species Phalanger gymnotis. Next base: position 425,687,286 of record CM053623.1, on the reverse strand, counting down.
TGAGTTTCCATTTGTCTCTAAAAGCCCTAGTACCACAAGGAGGCACAGGTAAAACACTTTTGCCTGTGCCCATGTGGTGCAGCCTGATAATTTAGCAGCCAGCATAGAGCATACTGCCATGGTCTGGGGTGTCATTCAGTCCCTTTTCCTTCACCTCTTTCCTTCACCTCTACACCACTGCTCCTTTTTTGTCTGCCCAAATCACAGTGTATTTTAGGATGCATCTGAGGAATGAACCTAGGGGAGGACATCAAAGTATCCTCCCTGTGAGGATGAGAGCCCATGCTGTCAATCAGACCCACCTGTCATGTGTATACCATGAGATGCAGTGACTTAGTCAAGGTCACAGAGGTAGTAGGCAGCAGAGATATGAATGCAGACCAAAGGTTAATAACTTTAGTGTTGAAAGGGTCCTTTTGAGGTCATTTGGGTACAACTCCCCTCATCTTACAGGAGTGGAAACAAATTAAAAGTACCATAGATTTAGGGTTAAAAGGATCTTAGAGGTCTTTGAGATCAGCCATCTCAGTCCTCAAGGATGAGGAACCCGACAAACTGAATTGTCCAAGGTCACACAAGTCATAAGTATCTGAGATGTGGTCTGAACACAGGTCTTGTTGACTCAAACCCAATGCCCAAGCCACTATGCCATGCTAGGTGCAAAGAAAGTATCATGGTTCAAAGCCAGATCCTCAGATTCCAAATCCAGTGTTCTTTCTATGATGGGCTGTATCTTGCCTATGGTTACATAGTTAACCAGTACAAAAAGGCTGTTTTAAATCCCTGTCACTTCCCTCCAAGTACAAAGTCCTTTCTTGCTCCTCTATAACCTTTTAGTTTAGGAAGGAGAAGAATCATTACACTCTAAATTAAGCCCCCTGGCAGAGCACAGGAAATTCCATCCTTACCAGGGAAGGCTCAACAGAAAGGATCAAGAGCTAGGCAGTCCACTCTACACTACACATCGATGCCCACTGGTGTTACAAATGGGTAATGCCCTCTTACTTTATCCTATCTTTTGGCATCTAGTTTACTACTAGTCCTACCAAAACTGACTCCTATTCAGGGGAATGATAAAAAGAAAAGAACAATTAACATTTATATGGTAATTTAAGGATTGAAAAGCACTTTACAAGCCTTATCTTTTTTGATGCCCACCAAGAGAGAAGTGAAATTAGTCATTATCCCTCCCATTGTACAGCAGAGGAAAATGAGGGTGAGGAGAGTTAAGTAAGAAGAGTTAAGGTGTAGTCAAACACCTACTAAATGTCTAGGGTCATGATTCAAATTAAGAAGAGGGCCTCTTAAAGCTTTTTGTGTGCCATAGACCCCTTTGGCAGTCTAGTGAAGGATCATTAAAGACATGGTTCACTTACAACCATGGCTTTCAAAAGAATTAATGATTACAAGGAACCAGCATGGCTTCATCAAGAAGAAGCCATGTCAGACTAACCACATTTCCTTTTTGGATAGTAGATGACAGGAATACTGTGGATATAGTTTCCCTAGATTTTATCAAAGCCTTTGATAAAGTGTCTCATACTATCCTTGAGGAGAAGATGGAGAATTATTAATTGGATATTAATCAGATGGTCTCAGAAATGGTCAAATGACTGGACTCAAAGAAAAGCTGTTAATGGTTCAATGTCTATGTGGCAGGAGCTCCCAGGGATGTGTACTCAGCCCTGGACTGTCTAACATTTTTATGATGACTTGACCAAGGTACAGGTGGTTTTTCTCATCAAATTTACAATGACACAAAGTTGAGAGGAATAGCTAACAAAGTAGGTGACAGAATTAGAATCCAATAATTAGACTGAATCTAATAAGACAAAATTCAATAGGGACAAATGAAATGTCTTAGATGTAGGTACAAAAAATAAAATAAAATTCATGAGTACAAGATGGGAGAGGCATGGATACAAGATTGTATTTCTGAATGGGATATGGGGGTTTGGATTGGTTGTAGTAAGGTCAATATGGCTCAGCAGGGTACTGTTGCTGCCCATCAAAGCTAATGTATTCTTAAGCTGCATGAAAGAGGAAGAGCTTCCAAGAATAGAGAGGGGATAGTACCACTGCACCCTGCCTTCATCAGAGCTCATCTGGAATATTGTATTCAATAGCTATAGTTTAAGAAAGATACTTATGAGCTGAGGAGTGTCCAAAGGAGGGCAATCACAATGGTATACATAGCGCCTGGAGGCTCTAACATACAAGGGATAGTTGTTTGTCCTGGAAGAGAGTAGGGGATGCAGGATGGCATGCATGGGTCATAAAGGCTATCTTCAATGTCTTAAAGACTGTAGAACTATTGTATTGGCCCCAATGCAGAACCAGAATCATTGGGCAGAAGTTACAAAGCTCCCAATTTAGGCTTAATGTCTGGAAAAGATTTCCTAACAATCGGAGCTGTCCAAAGAAGAAGGGGCTTTTGCCTCAGGAAATGATAAATTCCTCCACCTTGGTGGTCTTCAAGAAGAGGCTGCCACTGATTGGGTATATTACAGTAAGAGTCCTTTTAACACATGGGTCATATGAGATAGCTGCTCAGGTCAGTCTTTTGAATACTCAATTTTAGTGATTCTGTGGCCAGTCTCTTATAGCTCTAAATCTACGATCATATAAAAGCCTCCCAGTACTCTAAGGACAAAAAATAATTCTACTAAGTATCTTCACATCCTTAGATCTTTTCTTACTTTGATCTTTATGCTGCCTATGTAATGGGCTATGTTTGTAACCTAATGGTGACTGCTTAATTAGGATGTACAGAGATTCTGGTCCTTTGCTTCTTGTCCTTCACACTCTGTGCTGAATCCTTTGGACAGACAAGCCCCAGTCCCTTTACCCACCAGACTGAAAGCACATACTCAGTATTGACCCTAGACTATCCCACTATTCCATGAAATTACCCTGGCCCACAAAGTGGGTCAGGCTGGACAGGATATATATCCCTCTATTTTTCCAAGAAAAACAACAATGCAGTTTAAAGTTATCAGGGAACTTACCCTCTGCTAGTGACATTCTGAAAATAAGGAATTTTTCCGGGGTTTCAGTAACAGATGTGGACCTCTGTGAATGTACCAAATTCTCCACTCGAATGGAGATTTAGGGCATTAAGTCATAGCTTGGAGTTCTCCAGTTCAGACAGCTAAGCTGTAAAGCACATCTTGTAGACCTCCCAGAAATCTCCACTAGTGAGAAGGTATTGGTAGATCATGAAAATATGAGCTACGTTGGCCATCATTTCCTAAGCTGCTTCCTTGGATCCAGATTCAGAACACTAGGTCTTGGCTAGTTAACCCAGTTAGCTTATCCTTTTTATTGGAACTGCGTTCAATCTCTGTAAGACCTAGTTAGCTTTTCCCAGAGAATAAAACGTTTGTTCTGTAGCCACATACCATAGCCATCCACCTCTCTAAAATGTCTAATAAATTCAGGCTAAGAATCACAAGAGGAGTTGGTCAGATGAGGGACCATGAATGAACCACCATGGCCATCTCTACCTCTGATGTACCATTGATGACAAATATAAAACCCTTGATGGGTTGGTTCCATGACTGGCTCTCCTGAGAACTATATTTGGCAGGGAGAACACTTGCCAAAATCAGGCTCTGGGAATGTGAGTTTATGGGGACTGGAGAGGGAGTGGGGGACTTCCTTCTCTTTTACATTCAGATAAAGCATTGAGCTTCCCCACAGACTGCCCTCCAGGATGCACAGGAATCCAACCCCCCACCCCCACCCCCAGGCCCAAGCTGTGTTAGCTCTTCCCTCTGTTTTGTAAGAAATAGCATTATTTTAAAATATCTTTAAAGTGAGCATTTCAAAGACCAATAGCCTACCTGAGGACAAAAGGGCAGAAGGTATGACTATAATATGTTTTAGAGGATAAAAATTACACTGTCTGTTGTTCCAAAATGACTCATTTCATGTACCTCGAGGGGGCAACAATTAAGATGGGTTCTTGTGATGTCTGTGGCCTTTGCTCCTTTCCTTCTCTCAAGCCTCCCACACCTCCCCTTCCCCTATCTCTCCCAGCTAAGCATCTTACCTTATACCTGACTGAGAAAATAGAGACCATTTTTGTGAGCTCCTTCTCCTCACCTCCCCAGCATGTCAGACTCCCTTAACATGGCCCATTACCTCTCCCTTCACTCCACAATTTGATTCCATGGCTAAACCTCTCTACCTGTTCCCTCCATCCCATTCCTTCCCATCCTCATTCAGATCCTCATCAGATTACTCCCTCAATCATCTCCTCCTTTCAATCCCCTCCCAAAATCTTTAGTCGCTCTCTACGTATTGGCTACTTCCCATAAACATCTTAAACACAATATATCCAAAACAAAACTCATTATCTTTTCCCCTAAACTCTCCCAGCCCATTACCTTCCCTTTTTCTGTAGAGGGCAACACCATCCTCCCAGTCCCTCAAGGTTTACAACCTAGTCACTCTGGATTCCTCACTATCTCTAACCCCTCCCCCCATGTCCCAAACTGTTGATTACTGCATTCAATGCTAGTGAATCTGACTGATTTCTAAAATGAAAGCCCAATCATCATTATCATCATCATCATCATCATCCACATCATCCTCATCAACACACACACACACACACACACACACACACACACACACACACACTCCTATTCAATAAACTCCAATGGCTTCCTATTGCCTCCAGAAGCAAATACAAAACGCTCTGTTTGGCATTCAAAGCCCTTCATAGCCTAGTCCTCTCCTACCTTTCAGGTCTCCTTATACTTTATTCCCCAAAACATATTCTTCGATCCATTGACAGTGACTTCCTGGCTGTGCCATGAACAACATACTCCATCTCTTGGTTCTGGGCATTCTCTCTGACTACCTAGAAGGCTCTCCTTCCTCCACTTTGACTCCTGTCCTCCCTGGCTTGCTTTCAGTCCCAACTAAAATCCCACCTTCTCCAGGAAGCCTTTCCCAACTTTTCTTAATTCCAGTGCTTTCCCTCTTTTAATTATTTCCTATTTATCTTGTATAGAGCTTGACTTGCATACATTTATTTGCATGTTGTCTCCTCCCATTAGAATGTGAGCTCTTTGAGGCAGGAACTGTCTTTTCCCTCTTTTTGTTTATCCCCAGTATTTATCATTGTGCCTGGTATACAGAAGGTACATACTAAATGTTTATTGATTGCTGTTTACAAACTCAAGTCCCCCTCCATCTGAGAAAACTGGCAGTAGATCTTACCATTCTCCCAAGTTACCCTATCGTTTTCCTAGGTACATTACAAACACACACACACACACATACACACACACACCTTTTCCAGCCATCTCCTAGAAAGAGCCATCTTAAACCCATTGCCCCCGCCTTACTCTTCTCTCACTAACTTCTCAATCCTTTGCAAACCCGGCTTCTGATTTAATTACACAACTGAAATTGTTTTCTCCAAAGTTACCAAAATCACTTAAGAAACAAATCTCACAGTCTTTTCTCAAGCCTCATACTTTTTGGCTTCTCTGGAACATTGACACTATGGATTATTTTTGTGTTAATACTCTCTCTTCTCTTGTTTTTTTTTTTTTTTTGTAACTTTGCTTTCTCTTGGCTCACCTCATCTGACTGCTACTTTTATCAATTGCTTTTTGGAAATTTCAAACTGTATAGCCTAGAGATATCTTAAACTCAACAGGTCTAAAACATATCTCCTTATCTAACTTCTCCTCAAAATGCACCCCTCTTTTACACCTATTTCTGAAAAAGACACTGCTATTTTTCAAGTCTCTTAGGCTTATAACCTTAGCATTACCCTGGACTTTTCACTCCTGCATAATTAGCTGTCAAATCTTGTCATTGCTACCTTCATCCTTTTGTCTGTGTTCACATGGCTTCTACTCTCATTCAGGCCTTCATCCCTCTCACATGGACCATGGACATAGCCTCTTATCAGGTCTTCCTGACTCAGCTGTTTCTTTCCTCCAAACCATCTTCCACAGAGCTACGAAAGTAATTTTCTGAAAGAATGTGTTGGACCAAATTACCCCTTTACTCGCTAAACTCCACTGGCATCCTGTTGCCTTTAGGATCAAATATAAACTCATCTTTTTGGTATTAAAAACTCTTCACAACTTGGTCCTAATCTACCTGTCTAGCCTCATTGTACATTATTCCCTTTGTCAAACTTTATGATCCAGCTGAAAAGACCCTTTTGTTACTCTTTACACAATATTCCTCACACACAATACTCAATCTCCTTTCTCTGTTTTTACTTCACTCTGCCATCTTGGCTCCATCCCCTTTTGAAAGTTATTTTAAAATTTATTTTAGTTTTCAACAATCGTTTCCACAAGATTTTGAGTTACATCTCCTTTCTCTATAGTATAGAGTCTATGCCTGTGTACCAGCTCTCTCCCATCCTCCATTCTCTTCCTTACTCCTGCCTCCTTAAATTCTTGTTTTCTTCAAAATTGTCCAAGTACTGCCTCCTGCATTATTCCTCTCCAAATCATCCCAACTTCTGGTGCCTTCCCATGAAAACAAATTTAACTTGGATTTATTATTTATTATGTATATATTTATTTATGTTCATGCTGACTCCCCAATAATATGTAATTTCCTTGAGTGTGGAATGTTTCATTTTTGTCCTTAAAACATAGCACAATTCCTAGCACATAATAAAAACTTGCTGATAGATTGACTGGGCTATCATTTGGTTTACAGGTACATATGTTTCCATCATCCTGATTGAGGCATATGTATGTCGTGGATGGTCCTGACCAAAAACTTTGTCTATAGCTCAGGTATCACCTCCTCCATGGAGCCCTGCTGGATCCCCACCACAGCTGTTATTCACCCCCACCCCACACCTTGTTATTCCGTATATGCTCAATGTATAGATGTCTCTGCCTATGAAATTTTTGCTCCTTGAGATCAAGGATTTGTTTTGTCTGTTTCCCCAGCACCTGACATATAATAGAGATGCTTATTGATTGAGTTTTACAGAGTATTTGATTTAGAATTCAGGAGACCCAAATTAAGATCTAACCTCACATACTATCTGTGTTAACCTGGGAAGCCGTTTACCCTTTGTATCCTTCAGTTTCCTTACCTGTAAAATGGTAATATCTATAAAAAACTACCTGTTAAAAAGGGAGAGTACCCTACCAGGGTTGTTGTCAGGATAAAATGAGATAAAATTTGTAGAGCCTTTTGCAAAGGCTTACAAATTGGTATATAAATGCTAGCTATTACTATCCACCTGATCACAGGGCTTTCTTAAGTGATTCCCAGAACCTTGACCTCAAACAAGACACACAGTATGTGACTGCCCAGGGATCTGCCAGATGGAAATAATTCAGATCCAAATATTATTGGTAGTTAATTAGAAAGACTAATTCTCAAAATCTCAATCTGGACTGGCTCTGCCCTGATGCATTTTAAATGTCAACAGGGAATGGAATCCAACTCATGATGACTAGACAGTGTGATCAAAGGAGGCAGCTGAAACTGCTGAGATATGGTTTATTAATAAGGGATAAAGAGAATGCTAATTATGGGTTCAGCTCGCAAGAAAGCAAATTCCCAAAGTAAAATTTTAAGTGATGTTTGGATGATTATCATTTTAATTAAGAGCATATCACCCAGTACAAATGTCAAGATAACCAGTCTCCCTGTAAATAACATCTGAAATGCAAAACAGAACACATCTTTCCATTTCACAGAAGTCACAGGGTGGGTTATGAATCAGCAATCAACCCGGGGTATAAGACACATTGAGGTCACTTGTCTTCCTGTTTTATCATGGCAAATTTCTTCACTTAGTTTCTGAGCTTTGAAGTACAGCATGGATCAGAGGCTGGAGCCTCTGGGATTCACCACCCCAGAGTATCTATTTCCTATAGTGAAGAATTTGGCACAAAGGAGTGCTAACTATACTGAACGAACAGGTAACCGTGTTATGGCTACATCTCACGTCTACCCCAGTATTTCTTGGGGAGGTTCTAGAAAGATTCCTCTGGAATTCACATATGCCACCTGGGGCACCTTCCCCTTACTTCTCTGTTATCCAGTAATGGGCATGGCCACTGACTTTCTGAGGAGCTCACTGGACAAAGCAGTAGCCAAAGCAAGGTCACGTTAAGTTGAGTTTTGAGAGTGTCGCGCATGCTAATTTGCCAGAAAATGACATCATTTCAAATCAGTTAGTCAACAAGCATTTATTAAGTGTCTGCTGTATGTTGGGCAATGTGCTAGGTACTGAGGACACATGTGTGAAAATGAGATCCTCTCTGCCCCGTTATATTTTCATGGAGGTGTGGAGGTGGAGGTGGGGAACGCAATATGGTCACAGTCAACGAGCATTTATTAAATGCTTACTAGGTAAGTCACTGTGCTAAGCACTAAGGAGACAGAAAAGGAACAGATAAGTAAGTATAGGACATGTACAAAATGAATACAAAGGGATCTTTGGGGGCACAGGCACTACCATGTGGGGGAATCAAGAAAGGCCCCCAGAAGGAGGTAGAACTTAAGGGGAGCCACGGAGGTAGTTAGGGGTTCCAAGTCTGGGGGCAGAGACACTACCACGTGGAGGAATCAAGAAAGGTCCCCAGAAGGAAGTGGAACTTGAGGAGAGCCATGGAGGTAGTTACGGGTTCCAAGAGGTAGCCTCACAGACATGAAGAAGAGTATTTCAGTCTGTGCAAAAGAATGGGAGAGGAGATGGAATACTAAGCATATCCTAAATAAATCATCAATACAGTGGCATAGCAGAGAGATGCCCCTTCCCAGATTTAGAGTAAGGAAAACCCAAGTTCAAATCCTGCTTCACTTACTGCTTCTATGACCCTAATCACTTAACCTCTGTCAGCATCAGTTTTCTCATCTGTAAAATGGAGATAATTAAAACACCTACCTTACAATATTGTGAGGATTGAATGAGATAATACATGGAAAATGTGTTGCAAAACTTAAAGTGCTATGGAAATGCTAAGGTATTATTCTTGTTATCAATCTGTGTTGATATACAATGCTCTCATGCTCTACTTTGGGGCTCCTGGCTCTTGACCCTTGGCTTATGAATCTCCATCCACACTTTCCTGTCAGCCAGAGAAAATAATAATCAGACATCTACAAATACAGTGTGGCAAATGGAAAGATGGCTGGATTTTAGGTCAGAGGACCTTAGTTTAAATCCCAGCTCTACCTCCTTATTACCTGTGTGACCTTGGATATGAGTCTCTTAAAACCTCAGTTTCCTTACCAGTAAAGTTACAGAATTGGATTAGCTGATGACTTGGAAGGTTTTTGTGAGCGCTAAAGCAATGACTCTATCATCCTACAATCTGTTAACTCTCCATGTTTTGATTTTCTGACCTTTTATCTTGCTTAAAATTTAGCTCTTTTCAGTCACTGGCTTGGGTTTGGTGACTGTCCATCTCTCTGTCTGTCTTTCAATTTAGGCCATGCTTACCTTAATCTGACAACAGCTCATTTGCTCACTAAATGGCCAGTGCCAACACAGACCAGTTATAAATACATACATATATATACACACATAAATATATATGTGAATATGTATATATATATGCATATACATGTCTAGACAGACAGATAGATAGATCATTCTGATAGCTTCATGTACACCTTCTATTCTACTTCTGTTACACAGTGGTTATGTGATTCTGGGTAAGTCACTGAATCTCTCAATGACCCAGACAACTCTGTAAGACTACAAATTGCAGTTCAGGTGCTGGTCTCAATTAGTAGAGAGCTCTTCACCTGGCATAGGAACTCACCTATGATTAACCCATAGATCTAGTTCCCTCTACTTTCTTATATACAAACTCTGCCAGCCTTGATTTACCCGTGTCAGGAAGGTACATAACACATACAATAAAGGAAACATATCAATTTTATATGATAATTCCAATTCTCCCTCCAAATCCTTTCCCTTGCTACCTCATGCTATTAGAAAAAGTGTCTCCCTTTAACCAACTATGCATTCATTCTGCCACCATAACACTCTCACAATTGTACTTCCCCCCTGAAGCAGTCTTGCATGAACAGAATGGAGGTTATAGGTAGTAAGGTGAAATGTAGAGTCACATCCACTACAAGATTAAGGATGGAGTTAAGAAGTGCCTTTCAGGCATAGAATTTTCCAGAAGAACACAGTTGCTGCCAACTACCAAGCAGGTATGAAGGCCAGCAAAGGAGACAGTGCTTTTGCTAGTGATCTGTTTGGCATGCCAGAGGAACTATTAATCTTCACCTAAGAAGCGTACATGAAAGTCACACCCCAGTGGTCCTATATGGTCCCTCAATCACAGTGATCTAGTAATTTTCTTTTTTCCCGGTTCCTTTTAACTACCTTTTTTACAAATCTCCTTGGGTGGCCTACGTAGTTGCTCTTTGCTCCAGGACATATGGTTGTGTACCTAGAGAGCGAGAAATTCCTCTGGTTGAGAGTCCACTGGTCTTTATTTGTCTTTAGGCAAAGGGAGAAGCCATGATCTTCCCTTCCTTCCACAGCCACCTCCCCCATAAGAATTCAGTGGCAACTGATTCGTAACTATGTCCCAAGAGATCCACAACCACTTACCTGCTTTTGCATGTCTTGGGAGGTAAGAATGATTTTTCACATGGGTCATACTTTGCTGACTCCCTTTGTTCTCATCCTTCAGATTATTACACATATTAGTAAGCTTCCTCTCACCAAGTGGATGTACCAGCCCTCATCAAAACCAACGCAACTCTAGCAAACCAATTACTCATTGCTGCTTGACTTGTAAACAATATAAACTTATGTGTGTGCTTTCTTACTTTCCACATTCAAGATTTTGCACAATCTTGTTCCAATCTGCCTTTCCAGTCTTTCCTATTTCCCTCATTCAAAAAAACCCACTGATCAGTATTGAGTACCCACTATATATGTAAAGCCTTATGCTAGATGGTGTACAACAAGACTACTTATGGCTGAAATCTCATCCTGAACTAGTCCTGATTCCAACCATTCAACCACTGTCTAGCCTACATTTCCACATCTTTTCCATTAAGATAGCTTGAAAGACTTTGTCAAATGTCGGGCTAAAATCTAAGGAAACTATCCATAGCATTCTCTTGATCTACCAGTCTCATAACTCTGTTACAAAAAGAAATGATGTTGATCTGCCATGACCTGCTCTTAATGATGCCATGCTGCCCCCTTGTGATCACACCTACCTTTTTGAAATGCCCATTAAACATCCCCTTAATAATATATTCTAAAAAGTTTCCAGGAACTAAATTCAAGCTTACTGATTATATAGTTGTCAGACTTCATTCTCTTCTTTATTGGAAAATAGGACATCAGTTACTTTTTTCTAGTCCTGTAGTTACTCTCCCATTTTTCACATTCTTTCAAAGCCCTGCCAGTGGCTCAGCAGCAATGCAGTGTCCAAAAAGGAAAATGCTATCTTGGGCTATGATATGGGGGCATTGCTGCTAGGAATAGGGAGGTGATAGTTCCAGCTCCTGTCAGATCTTATCTAAAGGATTGTGTTCAGTTCTTGGCACCATGGTTTAGGCAGGATACTGATAATCTGGAGAATGTCCCAAAGAGGGCTACTTGACAATGGTGAAAGACCTTGAGTCTATGTCATATGAACATCAATTGAAGGAACTGGGTATGTTTCATTTGAAAAAGTGAAGACTCAGGGTAGACATGAGAGCTGTCTTCATGAATCTAAAGGACTGCTATGTGGCGGAGGCATTAGGCTTTTTTCATTCGGCATAAGAGGGAGGAACTAGAAGAAATGGGTGGAAAAGGTGGAATGAGCTGCCTTAGAGAGGTGGTAGGTTGACCCTCCTTGTTGGGTAGGTTAAAGTAGGGACCATTTTGAATTTCAGGGATGGACCAGATGGCCACTGAGATTCCTTCCAAATCTCAAATTTTGTGATTCAACCACATATGCCAGTTCTTTCAGTACTCTAGTGAACTGGGTCTGGAGATTGAATTCATCAGAGGCAACACAAAGCTCTCTCACTATCTTCTTACTCATTTTGGGATCGACTCTATTTTTGTTTGGTTCTTTCCATTCCAATGATCATTATCCTCAGAGAATGGGCTTAAGAGATAAATCTCCCTCCAGAGGAGACAGAAGAAGAGTCCAACTAGCATGTAAGCTATAGAACAGGTTGTATGCATAATGGGATTTTTCAGCAATAACAAATCTGAAGGGTATAAGAAGAGACAGAAGCCAAGGATCAGAGTGTATGTTTCTAACCATGAAGGACTACATGGAAATTAGGAGGTATGCTACCAGAGATATGGTGAAATGATCACCTGAAACAAGCTACCTCTTCAAGATTTTATGATGCCTGCCTTTGATTTACTCAAAGATGTTGGCATGGCCGCCTCCTGACTTTGCTGGACCAGACACTCTGTGAGATCAGACATTCAAAGACACAAAGTGGACCAGAACTCTGGGCCCCTCCATGCTTTTGCACTGTCTGTCACTTATACCTGGAATGTTCTAGCTACTCATCCCACTGCTTGAGAGATAGTGTTCAATAAATGTTTGTTGATTTATTGAATACTAACTTTATTTCCTATTACTATTCAACCTAAACTTTCTACTCCATTCTTTAGAGTCTCTCCCCTCTCTACACATGCCATCCCCTTCACACTATACATAATATCATGTTTGTTCATGCCATTCTCTACTCTTAAAAGTCATTCCCCCTTCTTCCTGCCATTTCATATTCTACTCATCCTTCCATTCCCATCTATCTTTGGGAAGCTTTTCCTTGTTACTTCTGCTTATGCCAATCTCTCCTTTCTTTAATGAAGGAAATGTCCCAGACAATCTAGGGCTTGATTTCACTGTCCTTACATGTTCACTAATTGTTTCCCGAGTGTAAGTCTTGTCTCCCACATGAGGCTGTGAGCTGCTTAAGAATGAGGACTGTGTCTTGTTTCTCTGCCAACTCCTATACCAGGACAAGAAGCTTTTGTCTGACTGATTCATTTTATATGGAACTACATGCAATTTTAAAAAGTAACTACACAAGCACAGGGTAGGGAAGAGGTAATTTGGTAGCAGTCCATGGGAAAAAGAACTGTGGGGTGCTGCAGTTCCTGCTACTGGAAAAGGCTGAGGCTGGTAGATCACTTAACTTCAGAGTTCTAGGCTACTTATCTAAAGAAAAGTTAATCTGATGTACACAATAAGTCAGGTGTCAATATGGTGAGCAGTACATTGCCTGATATGACCTAAGTCAGAAAAATGGAGAAGGTTAAGTTTTGTACCAATCAGTGATGCCACCCACAAGTGGCTGCTGCACTTCCAGTCTATGTGGGATAGAGAAGGAGAGAAGGAGGGAAGGAGGGAGGGAGGGA